>SJYA01003206.1:1172765-1216795 GCA_006410615.1 Neotragus moschatus
CCCCCCATCCTAGGCATCAGTGCCAAACACGACACCCTTCATATTAACTTACACCATGTGTAGTAAGTGATTCACAATTTATATGGTTTGGGGGTAAAAGCAAAATCCTTCCTGAACTGCATGTAGTAAAATGTGAAAGCAGGATGATGGCGTGACTGAAAAGGTTTTGTTTTGGATTCTCTAACAGGATAACATATGATGCAGGACAATGGTGTGATGGTTTTGTGAGTCCTAGTAAGACAGCTCCCAGCGGAGCGTTTCCCATGTTTTACAGTGACATCTATCAGCCAGACCCAGGGAATCCCAACGTCACTCAGTCTTCAGCACCACTGTTTTGAGAACAGCTTCTTGCCACAGAGTGGTGCAGTCTTAACAGGTCCCTGGTGCGCAAAGTGCCTTGTGAAACTCAGGCAGTGGAGAATGAGCCATGCACTTCCCTCACATCAAAACCCAACTGGTAGGCATTAATTAACCACAGCAGCCTATAGGCACCATAAATGCCAATCAGAAATGTAAATAAATGGCTCCTCACCTGCTACAAACTGAAAAGAGCTGACACACTTTGCATCACACGCAGACTGAGCATCTCATGGTGCTGAGTTTTGTAAAAATTCAATTAACCCAACCATCCATTAGATGGATACATAAAGACCAGGGGGAAAATCTATTATGCATGTGAGAATTTGTGATGTGTAATCATGCTAATTTATGGTTTGAGAAGAAACCTCGCTATGCTGTAGTGATTATATGATCATCAGGAAATTACAAATATTTAGAACTAGGAATTACTTTTATGAATGGCATAGAGGTAATAACTCCTGGAATGTAATCAGATTATCAACTGATTTCTCAGACTTGCTAATATTAAGGAGACCTGGGAAAAAAGAGTTTTTCAGTGATAAAATCGGGAAAGGTCCTTGAAATCGGATTGTTAACTTATCTCCCCAAATTCTCCTTAAAGGCCTACAAGTGAAGCTCCATAATGACATTCATCTGGTCTGATACACTTAACTGCCAAAGCATCCGCCAAACGAAAATATAGTGAAAACAAAAATTCTTGAGATGATGTCACCAAAAAGATAACACCCAACTTTATATTTCTCACATAAACATTTTCACAAGGCACAGACTGCACCTATCTGTCTGGACACTCGGTTTTCAAAAAAAAAAAAAAACTGCCACATTGGAAGACGAAATCTTGAATCTCGGTGCCCTGTCCTTCCCTTGTCGGGCTCTCCACAGACACAAACCCCCGACCAAGTCCACACTCTGGACCCGAAGTGATGGCCAGACTGGATAGACCTGTCCTACTCACCCTTCCTCCTTCCAAGGAAAAGCCCCGCACGGCCGCCCTAAAGAGCAACTCCTAACCAAAGCCAAGTTCGAGAAGGCACCGCAGGCAAGTCACCGGCCCACTGCCATTCCACCTGGCGAACGAAACCCCAAGGAATTAAAAAGTTTCAGGCGGCCCCAACCGCGGACCAAACTTGGACTTTCCTCAACCGCAAAGCCTCGAAACCAGGAGACGGGAGAAGGCGCTTGCCTGTGGAATCCAATCTACCAAGAGGCTCCCAAACGCGCCCCTCCGCCGCTCGGACCGTGTCCGCCCGAAAGCCGTCGAAGCCCGGCGCCCGCCTGGCGCGCCCCGGGGAGGTCCGCCCTTCCCACCCTCCCCGCCCGGCCCGAGCGCGCCCCGCGGGCCGAGGAACTTACCGCACCGCTTGCACAGCACCCGGCTGACCTCCTTCTTGAGGTTCCGGCCCGTCTCGAGAGGCGGGAAGGAGGCTCGGAAGGCGGCGGGCGCGCGGCTGCTGCTGTTGGCCTCGGGCTCCATGAAGAAGATGTACCTGCTGTCTTCCTTGAGGCGCCCGCAGGAGCGGAAGGCGGGGCGGCCCCAGGCGCCCAGGCGCACGGTGAGCAGCGAGTCCTTCTTCAAGCCCCCGGCTTTCGCCGCCCACACCTGGTGCACCTTCACCAGATAGGGCGCCTCGGCTCCGGGCTCGGCGGCGCTGGGCGCGGGGCCGGTGGGCCCGGCGGGCACGGTCCCGTTGGCCGGCGGCGGGCGCTCGCCTCCCCACGCCCCTGCCTCGCCCGCGGCCGCCGCCGCCGCCGCCTCCCTGTCGAGTGCCCCCTGCTGCCGCCGCCGCGGCGGGTGCAGCTTTCCCTCGATCACCACCGCGGCGCGCTCAACGAGCTCCTGCACCGAGCCCACGCTGGGCGGGGACGCGTAGCACACCGAGGCCCCCGCGGGAGCCGCCTCGTCGCCGGCGGCCGCCCCCGGCGCCAGGGCCGCGGTCCACAGCAGCAGCAGCAGCAGCGGCGGCGGCAGCAGCGGCGACGGCGGAGGAGAGCGGGCGGCGGGGCCGGTCCTCCCGGCGCGGCGCGCGGCGCATCGCCAGCTCATGGTGCGAGGTGCGTGCGGGCTCCGGTGGCTGTCGGTTCGGACTCTTGCCTCCTCGGTCTCTGGCGCTGCCTCCCTTTTCCTCTCCCCTCCTCCTCCTCCCCCCACCCCCCGCACCCTCCTCCTCCTAATTTATTTATTGGCGGGGGCCGTGGGAGACTTGTTTACGGGAGGGGGAGGAGAGAGAGAAGGGGTGGGTGGAACCACAGAAAGGCGAAGCGGTGGAAAGGGCAAAAAAAAAAAAAATTTTTTTTTTAGGCGAAAGAGAAAAAGCCGCCGCCACCGCCTCAGATGCTCGGATGCTGGGAGTAATAGGTCCTCCCCGCGCCGCCGCCGCCGCCGCCGCCGCGCCCGAGCCCGGCTGTCGGGGCTCTGCTGTCACCGGAGGAGGACGTGGAGGTGGAGAAGCTGCTCAGCGGGTAACAGTCCTTTGTGTGAAGTGATGCTGCGGCGGCTGCTGAGGCTGAGAGCGGGCGGCGGGGCGAGCGCGCGAGGCAGAGAGTCCTGGAGGCGGAGTTGCGTGCCTGGAAATGGCTGGGTGGCCGCGGCGGCAGCGCCCTGCGCCTTGCCGGCCTGTTTACCTGCGGGGCGAGCTCGGCCCGCGCCTCCCTTCCCCATGCTGGTGCCCGAGCCCGGCCCGCGGGGTCGGTCCTCCCGCTGGGTCTCCCTCCCCACCCCCGACCTGAGCGTCTCCTCCCTCTCGATCGCCCCGGTTGCTGCAATGGGAGGCCGGGCGGCGACCGAGGGCTGCAGTCCGAGTGGGCTGCGGAGATTTCCCCAGGACTCAGAGGTGACGCTTCGGCGATCCGGGACCTGTTAGCCGGCGCAGGAAGGCTGGGGGCACGCGGGAGACGCGGGGCCTCCTGGCAGAAAAGTTTTGGGTGAACTGGTTATTGGAGAGACCAAAGGGAGCAACACGTTCGCAGGAGATAGGCTGCGATGGAAACAGCAACTTTCTGTCTCGCTCGCTCTCCTGCTAACGCGCACACACGGCGAGATCTTCAGATTTGACGCTTCTCGCTCGGCTTTCCCTTGTGTGGCGCTTCGGGCTTGATTATCCTCGCCTTTTCTCTTATGGAAATGCCCGGTTCACCGTGATTTTCTGACCTATGGGGTACTGCTGATCTGAGCATTGCTTGAATAAAATAGTTGAATAGTTGAATAAAATAGTTAATAAGGCTGTCTTGTATAAAGTTGATGGCACTTTGTCAACTAGTCCGTTTTTTTTTTAAAAAAATAACTGAATGAAGTGAAGGATGCCTCTGTGCCTGCTGGAGGAAAAAAAAAAAAAAAGAAGCATCCCAGACAGGAGGAGATATAGGTTCAAGATGTCCCAGCTGAATATCACACCCCCCAACCCTAACTCTCCCCATCACCGCCCGGCCCACCCGCACCCCGCAGCCAAATTTAAGATGCTACTTTGGAAACAAGAATCCACCATCTCCCAGGGATGTTCACTTCAATCAAGTACTGCTCAACAGAAAGAACACATTTTTAGCACTTAAAGGAAAGTACTTCTGTTGTGCTTTTTTATGGTGAAGAATATATTCAAAGACCTAATAAAACTGAGTGGAAGTTGTTTGTTGCTCAGTGGCCTACTAGATCCACCTTCTGAGAACTTAAGATTTTAAAAGAACTCTAGTTACATAATATCCTTTACTCTGGGATTCTTTAAAGTTGCCTCTAGCAGTTTCTAGAAAGTCAGTCAAAATAAGCTTCAGATTTTTCTGCAGAAAAAGTAAAAGCTGAGTATAAGTCACCAAAAAAAAAGTTTTTCCCTTGGCATAATGTAGTTGGCTCAGTTCAGTTCAGTTCAGTTGCTCAGTCCTGTCCGACTCTGCGACCCCATGAATCGCAGCACCCCAGGCCTCCCTGTACATCACCAACTCCTGGAGTTCACTCAGACTCACGCCCATCGAGTCAGTGATGCCATCCAGCCATCTCATCCTTGGTCGTCCCCTTGTCCTCCTGCCCCCAATCCCTCCCAGCATCAGACTCTTTTCCAGTGAGTCAACTCTTCATATGAGGTGGCCAAAGTACTGGAGCTTCAGCTTTAGCATCATTCCTTCCAAAGAAATCCCAGGGCTGAATCCCAGGATCTCCTTCAGAATGGACTGGTTGGATCTCCCTGCAGTCCAAGGGACTCTCAAGAGTCTTCTCCAACACCACAATTTAAAAGCATTAAGAAAACAGTATTTTACTCTCTTCAAGTCCAGCTTGGACAGATAGGGGTCCTGATGCTCACTGTGTGTTTCAACATGTGAGGATTCCTGTTTTTTAGGGACTGATGGAGTGCTTGGAGGATAGTAACAGTGCAGATCTGATCTCTAGTATGTGTTCTATTAAATGCTCGTGCGCCTACTGACTTATTGAAAGCAAGTGGTCAGTCCTACTAATGCCTTCACTTTCCTTTGTCCTGACCTCACAAATTTCTGATTTTTGACCTGTTTGGAGTCGCAGTTCTAGCCTCAAAAGTCTTCTCCCTTCCTGTCCACCTTGCAGACCTTGTGTCAGTTATCCACTGCTATATGACAAACCAGTCCGAAATGTGTTGGCCTAAAACAGTACTGATTCATGTAGCCCAAGATTCCGTGGACTGGCGATTTGGGGCTCAACTGGAGGGTTCTGGTCTCAGCTGGGCTCACTGATGGCCCTGCTGGGGGCGAACTAGTTTCAGATGGCCTCAGCTGGATAGCTCATCTTTTGATGGATGTGGTCTCTTTCCCTTCAACAGGCTTAACCTAGCCTTGTTCATGTCAGCCCATCATATTCCAAGAGAGTGGCCAGAAGCATGCAAGCTGTCTTGAGGCTCAGAAGTGGCATCTCACCACTGCTTCCATTACAAGGCGAGCTCCAGTTCCAGGGATACATGCTGAATATGAAGAGCTGAAACCTTGCATTGCCGCGGGGCAGAGATCCAGAGAGAAAAAAACTGAGGCTGTTTCTACAATCCTCTGGAGATAGTGAGCCTCCTTTGAGGTCCACCTGCCCCTATAGCCTTCTTCCATAGACACCAGACACTCAAAAAGCCCTGCATTTGCAGCCTCCTCGTGTTTGATCATGTCATTTTATTGAGCCCAAGTATTTCCATGTTACTCCCATCTCTTCAACTAGTAAGCTTGTTAAGAAGCCAAGACCCTGTTTGAAAGCATTCCCCTGTTTTAACCCAATTTGTGGGACACAGTAAGTGCTCAATAATTGTCAGCTGATTAATGAGGATGACATGTTAACATGCTTCCCACACGTTACCCCAACACCACCCAACACTGTCTCAGAGATCAAGTCCAGAAGTGAAAACAACAATAATATTTTAAAGCACTGCTTTACAATGTGAATCCCCCTACTTTGTAGTTCACAAAGCATTTTATTTTTGATTAAATATAAACTGCTTCATATGTTTCATGCCCTTTTTATGTATTTGTTTAAGTCTTTACCTTCCTCCCATGTTTTTTCTACTCTCTCAGCTCAGCGGTGTTAAGGGGTATTTTCCATGCACTGATGAGATCTGTTTGCATGTGTATTTCATTTCAGTTCTTGCCTTGGGGTCCTCCTTTCCAGGGCTCCCAAACATTGAAAGGATGTTACCTAAAAGGGTACTTTAAGGCCCTTTTGAATGAAAAGGGAAGGGTATTTTTTTAATTAGATACTTTACTTAAAAATATTAAAATAGTATCCATTGGCTGTCCATTGTAAAAGGTGAAGAAGCTGATACATTCCCCCCCTCCTCCTGAGTAATTCATCAGTCACCATTTCCTGGTTTTTGTCAGTAATATTTTGGAAGTTAATCAAATATTTTTATAGTAGATGTTTTTACATAGTTTCTCTTTAAGAATCCTTTTTATTTTTTTAAAAAAAAAAACCTTTTATTTTGTATTGGAGTATAGCCAATTAACAATGTTGTGATAATTTCAGGTGGACAGCAAAGGGACTCAGCCATACACACACATGGATCCATTCTCCCCAAGACTCTCCTCCCATTCAGGTTGCCTTATAACATTGAGCAGAGTTCCCTGCTATACCGTAGTTGGGAAGGAAATTTCTAATATGATCAACATAAGCTTCAGCAATGCATGAATAATTGTTTAGCGTGATTAATTGCTTTTCAGGAAAAGAACAATTTAATTTGCCCACACCATTGTTTTCAAAAGTCAAAGGGGCTTGTTCTTGGAAACATCCTAAAACGAGGGTCCTTATACCCTGCATCAGACTCACTCGTGAATCAAAATGCACAGATTGCCAGCCCCATCCCAGAGTTCAGAAGTGCTGGGGCAAGCCCCAAGATTGTGCATTTCTAACAAGTTTCCGGGTGCTACCCATGCTGCTGGTGGAGAGACCACATTTGAGAACCACTGCCAAAATCTGTAGATTTATAACTTTGATATGCATGGCATAATGATGCTATATACATGTGTAAATAGACATAGACTTTATATGCAAATATTCAACCACGCCTGCATCACAAATGTTCCCCAGCCCAGTTTTGAAAAGGAAATGTGGGGATTGCCTCCTTGGTTATTAGAGACTGGCACTATCTAGCAGATCGATCCTGACTAGTTAAGAATGACCATGTATTGATAACAAAGGTGAGTGCTTCCTTGAGGACTTATCTCATTGGTCAATTGAAAGCAAGAGGAAAAGTAGAGATCAGAGTGGCTGTCATCATGTTACCTGGTAATATTTATCTGCTTAATTGGGGAAAGAACAGACAAAATTACACAGGTAAAAATGAAAGACTATTTTTACTAGTTTAGAAAATCTGAAGAGGAAACCCACAGTGCAGTAGCAGCCTGAAAAGGTTTACCCACCCCCAGCACTTTATACCTGATGTTGTTGTTGAGTTGCTAAGCTGTGTCCAACTCTTGCGGCCCCATGGACTGTAGCCCACCAGGCTCCACTGTCCATGGGATTTCCCAGGCAAAAATACTGGAGTCAATTGCCATTTCCTTCTCCAGGGGATCTTTCCCAACCAAGAAACGAACCCATGTTTCCTGCGTTGGCAGGGGGATTCTTTAACTCTGAACCACTAGGAAAGCACTTACAGCTGATTAGACCACTGCACTTGATTAGATGCTTCTAATTGGTGGTTCTTGAAGGGGTAACAGGAAATTCAAAGAGGCACTGGTATCCACTTTATCATCATTGACCACCAGCACAGAGAGTGCACACCTTCATCCATAAATCATGAAACCAGTGATCTCCTGTGTCCTGAATTCACAGTCTCCCAAAGCATCCTCACCTATGTAGCCGTCTGTCTTGGAGTAGATACAGGGTTCCGAAAAAACAGGATTCTAACTGTTTACAAGTGCTTTTCGCTAACAGGCTGTAACATACTTGAGATCTGGTCATAAAATTCACTTAGTGATTCACTGGTGTGCACCAGTCTTAGATCACTGCTTATTTCGACTGAGTCAGCTATGATTGCTGGGCTGGGCTGGCAATCCCGTCTCTCCCATCATCTGTCTAGTTTGTATGAGTTCATGATGGTTTTCGATGGGTTATTGGTGATGGCGGCGTGTGTGTGTGTGTGTGTGTGTCTGTGTGCGCGCGCGCGCATGCACACAAGTGTCTTTTTTAAAGGAGAAAGGAGGAACCTGGGGAAAAAAACAGAGGAAGATGGAAAACAGAGAACACAAGGGGAAGCATTCCCCGGGCTGGCTCAGAACAAGGGCTCATGCTTCTAGGGACAGAAGCACAAGTAAGAGCTGAAGTGGCCATTTCGATGGGGAATGCTGTAAGACTTAAAGGCACCACACCACGCCTATTGCTTTAAAACTCAGGTGGAAAGGTGAAAAAGCTGTGTGAGGGGGGAGGCTACTTTCCACTTCTGGGAAGAAGGACCACTGCAGGTGTGTCCTGAAGGAACTGGGGGAGAGGGGACAAGACGGCAGTGGGTGTCCCCGTGCACCTGTGGGAGAAGTGGGGGAGCTGTGTTCTCATGACACTTAAGAGAGAAGACCAAACAGAAGCATAGCAGCCAAGGTACACGTGTGGCCGCCCCGTGGTGGAAATTCCCAGCCACTACATAGCTCGCCAGAGAGGGAAGGTGGAAAAGAAGGTAGGAGTCAGTGATTACATCCATGTCAGCTAAGAAACTAGAAATAAAGCTATCGATGTTAATAAGACTTCCTTAGTACCTCCCTTGGGGCCAGTGAGATGATGAATATTATTATTGTTGACTATATTACGTATCACAATATTGTTGTTTAGTTGCTAAGTTGTGTCCGACTCTTTGTGACCCCCAAGGGCTGTAGGCCACTAGGCTCCTCTGTCCATGGAATTTCCCAGGCAAGAACACTGGAATGGGTTGCCATTTCCTCCTCCAGGGGATCTTCCCAACCCAGGAATAGAACCCAGGTCTCCTGCACTGCAGGCAGATTCTTTACTATCTGAGCCACCAAGGAATCCCGCATATCACAATAGTATTGTATTAATAATATCTTATTATAATACTATGATATAAAGAAAGAATCATTATTATCATCATTTTGCAGATTATTGAAGGCAGTTGTTGAGATCAAATACTGGTTTTATTTTATCACTTTTCCTTGAGCAATTTTCTTTCTTATGCCTTATTAGTTGTTCTTGTTGTTCATTCACCAGGTTGTGTCCAGCTCCCCATGACCCCATGGACTGTAGCCCAGCAGGCTACATGGAATTCTCCAGGGAAGAATACTGGAGTGGGTTGCCGCTAGTAGTCATAGGGCACTATCAATAAGATACCATATAAATCATCCAATAGAAATAATGCCACTTAAGATACTGAATACATTATATATGTTATTAATTTCCCTTCAAAAATTGATTTGAAAACTTCACAGTGATATCATTACTGATACATAGGAATAATGACTATGAATCTTATTTATTTCTAAGAACATGTTATGGGGCTTACTGTTGCTATTTACAAATATGCCAGTTGTGAAGAAAGAAGAGTCCCTTCTGGTAGGTTTTGCATCAGCATTTATTATATCTACTCATGAAAGAGTGGCATAAATTAATATTTTATCATCCACCCCCTAACCTGGGATTCCTTGTTAGAACATTGTAAGCTTTCCCCATTAAGTTGGTGCTTTGACTCAGAAACACATCAAATGTTAGACCAGGAAAGAATCCTAGGTATCTGGTTCGAAGTTCTTAATTTTGTACATGATAAAAAGGTTCAGAGAAGCTGACTGCTTTTCCCAGAGTCATAAAGCTGTTTTAAGAATGAGGTTTAGAACTCAGGTTCCAGCTCTCCCATTCTATGCTGTGCCGGTGAGCCACAAGAGTTTAACAAAGAACCCTGTCATAAGCCTTCCTAAAAAGCTGGCAACCTTTCAAAAACCATTTCCGGAAGGGATAGGATACACAATACTAACACTTCAGTTCTCTGTCACAAAGGTCTCCTCTTACAAAGGAAGGAGGTCTTGGCCCCTAAGCCTGCCCTGAGAGGCCCCACCGTTGCTTCTCCTGACCACACCATTCCCAAAAGACAACACGCAACAGCTTTCTGCTTGTGGTCTCTGTTTCATGAGGGCGGCATTCTTCCACAGTTAAGCTCTTCTCTGGCATAAGATGTATGCCCCAGTTGGGACGTGAAAGACTTTTTCATTGTCTTTTCCTAGAATGCATCTGTGTTAGGTTTTTTTTAAAAAAAAAAAAAAAAAAGATCTAAAACTGGCCCCCATACAAGTTGGGGCGAAAAGACTGAAGAAAGAGGCAGATCACCCCAGACTGGTGGGTGTCAGATCTAATGTGAGAAGTCATTTTCAAAAGACTGAACCCCAAACACTGATTCTTCAGGGAAGGAATTCACCAACTTCTTAACCTCATACTCTGGGCTCAGCATCCCCCAAAAGCCTCCTTAACAGTCTGCAAAATAACCTTACTCCATAATCTATCCTCATAGAATCAGTTTATTGAACAATCTCAACTGGTGACTGTTTTCTCCAGTCACTACTCAGATATCTCCGTCTCCTGGCCCTTGTTTCAGGCAGATCCTGTAGCTTCCAGCTTTTTACAAGTATATAAAGGAACCCCATTACATTCATGGCAACTACCATGCAGGGACTGAAGGNCTTCACATTCCAGGATGTCTGGCTCTAGGTGAGTGATCATATCATTGTGATTATCTGGGTCATGAAGATTCTTTTTGTACAGTTCTTCTGTGTATTCTTGCCATCTCTTCTTTATATCTTCTGCTTCTATTAGGTCCATACCATTTCTGTCCTTTATTGTCCCAAGCCCATGAAGAGCATTATGAGGCCCTAAATTATTTTTTTCCCAAAATCTTGTTCTGTAGATCATGTGACAAAAGTTATGGCCCTGCAACTGTACCACTAGGAATTTACCCAAGAGAATTGAAAATATATGTTCCCACAAAGACTTGCAAATGAATACTCACGGCAGCATTATTTTTATTAAATAAAAAGTAGAAACAACCCAATGTCCATCAACTAGTGAATGGCCAAACAAATTGGAATATATTCATACAAGAGAGCATGTTATTCAGCTATAAAGAGGGATGAAGTGCTGTTATTGCTACAACATGGATGAGCCTCAAAAATATCATGCTAAGTAAAAAGAGCCATGTGGGAAAGACCATATATTGCATGTTTTCATCTACAAGAAATGCACAGAAAAGGGAAATCTATGAGATAGAAATTGGCAATGAAGATAAATTATTATATATAATTATCTTTGAAATTTGGTTTAAAAATACTTAGTAAAATTATAAATAATAAAATAGATGCTATGGTAATGATACCTATATACTTATACTCTCAGTATTTTATTATTCATGTCTTTTTATACTGCCTGAGGAAAAATGTTTTAATTAAACAATTTCCTGCAACAACTGGGACGATGCCACAACATCAAGTATGATTTAAATCTACATACTACAGCATTAAACAGAGATGACTTTAGCATGATTTTTTTTTCTGTTAACTATTAAACTAAATTGCTTCTTAGTGTCCTTTCTAATGGTAAAACTATTAAATACCGTGGGATAAATGTTGCTGGAGTTTGGTTTTAAAGCTTATTATAAGCCAACCTTAAATAATAAGGTGTCCCGTGCAGCTTTCTAATTGCTCTACTTGCATCAGCTCATTTAATTCTCACAACCACCAGAAAAGGGACAGGCTAGTTAACTGCCATTTTCCAGATGAGGTTACCACTTACAGAGAGGTCGAGGAACCTGCTCAGTTTCACACCACTGGGAAGGGGCAGAGCTTGGATTCCAACCCCGGCATTCATTCCAAAGTCCATGCTCTTGTCCATGACACAGCTGTCTCTTAATGGAACTTTGCAAGGACATATTGGGCTTCCCAGGTAGCTCAGTTGTAAAGAATCTGCCTGCCAACACAGGAAAGGTAAGAGATATAGGTTCGATCCCTGGGTAGGAAGATTCCCTGGAGAAAGAAATGGCAACCCACTCCAATATTCTTGCCTGGGAAATCCCATGGACAGAGGAACCTGGTGGGCTACAGTCCATGCAGTCTCGAAGAGTCAGACATGACTTAATGACCAAACAACAACAATGAGGACATATTAATATCTGACTTACATTAAGAAGATGAAAAGTGCTCTAAATAGTCTAAGTTTTCTATTGACAAGTCAGTTTTTAATGAATGAGTGGACCAGGGAACAACTGCTGTTATTTACTTAAATAAGCCAGAAAAACAATATAAGTATTATGCATTTAATTTGCAGGCATTGAGAAAAGTCGTTTCAAGTGAGACTTATAAATGGCTGTCCTTGAGGAGACTTTATTAAGGAAAAATAACGGCTGTGATGTGTTTGCTTTTGGGAAGAGGAGAGAATCCTTCCACATAATAAGAAAAGGTAATCGTCTAGTTTTAAGAATTTTTAATGCCAAGATTTAATTTTAAGGAGGTTCAAAGAAATAGACAACTGGAAACTTATATTTAAAAATTGGACATTTTAAATTACATTTTTAAAATGGGATTTTATTATTTGCATTTAAGAGTAAAATAAAATTTTTCTTAAACTTGTTATGTTCTCCTCATTTCCATCAATAACCTCAACAGAAAAACAAAGATTACATGGAAGCAATGCAAACGACAGATACACACACACACACCAACACGAGTATCCTATGTGGGAAAAGCTTTCCTTCTGTAGAAATAAGCACAGGATTTGGCACAAGCTAAATTGGGCTGCTGTCTATGGGGTCACAAAGAGTGGGACATGACTGAAGTGACTCAACAGCAGCAGCAGCAGATTTAGGTTCAAACCATGACTTTATTGAAAGTTTATTTAGCCTTGTTCAAACTTCAGCATCATTGAATCTCAGGTCCAATTCATACCTCCTTCACACTGTTGTTCTGAAGATTAAGGGAAACAGTGAATGATAAGTGACTTTCCTAAGAAATTTGAGCAGCAAATATTAGTCACCCCTTCCTTCCTCCTGGAGTAGAATGGGGAGCCCAAAGATGTCTGTGATTCCTTCCTTAATCTTTCTTCCATGGTTGTAATGATATATAACCTGATAATATCTAAGGAAGCACCTTTAGGTCTTAGGAGAAAAAGTATTAAATGTGTGGCACATTCGTATTATTTTTCCTTTCATCTCTATTTTTTTCCCTTTCCTCTCTCTTTCTTCATTTCCTCTCTATTTTTTTCAAAAAGTTTATTTGATCAAGCTCATTGCAAAACAGTCCCATAAATTTCTTAGTAATCCTAAACCCTGCTTTGAAAACATTATGCCTCATTTCACAGGCTAGATACCAATTTTCAAAAAACCTGAAATTCACAAATGTGGGTGAATATGAATCCAAAAGTGTGTGTAATATATGATCACTATTTGTGGTATTCATTTATGCCAGACTACTGAATTGCACATTCCAAATGTGAGTTACAGTGTTCCTCTGAAACATCTACAGAAAGGATGCTGACACCTCCTGGCCTCTGTTGGCTTGGGTCTGGGCTGTGCTCTGCCAAGGGAAGCTGCTGTAGAGGCTGCTTTTGTGGACATTTTAAAACCTCCACACTTTGTCTTG
This sequence comes from Neotragus moschatus, assembly GCA_006410615.1. NCBI lineage: Eukaryota > Metazoa > Chordata > Mammalia > Artiodactyla > Bovidae > Neotragus > Neotragus moschatus. The sequence continues at coordinate 1,186,170 of SJYA01003206.1, forward strand.
GCCGAAAATTTTGATCTAAAGGTGCCAATTGAAATGGTCCAAAAATTCCAGAAAATTCAGTAAATACAACACAAACCCAAAAGAGTTCACAGATGTTAAATATCAACTATAAAATAAGTGTAGCTCTTACTAACACTTTTAGTTGAACAACAAACTCTAGTTAAAATTTCGATAGACCACTGATTATAAGACTCTTTGTGACCCCATGGACTGTAGCCCTCCAGGCTTCTGTGTCCATGGGGTTCTCCACACAAGAATACTGGAGTGGGTTGCCATTTCCTTCTCCAGGGGATCTTCCCCACCCAGAGACTGAACCCTGCTCCCTTGTATTGCTGGCAGATTCCTTACCATTTGAGCCACCAGGGAAGTCCTATTAATTATAATACATGAAATAAAGTAATATTTTGTGTTGTTTAAAAGAGTTCAAAATGTAAACGTTAACAAAGACAGATCTTCAAAAAAGATATTTTTTTGCTATTGAAAAAAAGTTCCAAACAGTGAGTATAACACACATCTATAAATTTTCCAAAAGTTAGACACAGACAGATACATAAACTGAAAGGGAGAATTGTATTTGAAATTGTAAAATATGCCAATATTTTTGAATAAAATAAAAATTTGTCAGAACTGAACTATTAGAGTTGCAAATATTATAACATGATAAATCAAATGGGATTTCTTATACTGACAACTAAGAGTAATGAGAAATTGGATAACTTGTGAACATTATCGATTTAGTAATTCTCAAAAAGGATTTGTATAGTTAACAGAAGGTACAGCTCTTTCGGAACTGCCAAAGAAAGAAAGAAATACCAAGAGTTTAGATTTAAATTATATAATTCTCATATTTGTTACCAAACTCAGTTCAGTTCAGTCGCTTAGTCGTGTCTGACTCTTTGCAAAGTCATGGACAACAGCATGCCAGGCCTCCCTGTCCATCAACAACTCCCAGAGCTTACTCAGACTCACCCATTGATTCAGTGATGCCATCCAATCATCTCATCCTCTGTTGTCCCCTTCTCCTCCCACCTTTGATCTTTCCCAGCATCAGGGTCTTTTCAAATGAGTCAGTTCTTCACATCAGGTGGCCAGAGTATTGAAGTTTCAGCCTCAGCATCAGTCCTTCCAATGAATATTCAGGACTGATTTCCTTTACGATTGTCTGGTTTAATCTCCTTGCAGTCCAATGGACTCTTTAGAGTCTTCTCCAGTGCCACAGTTCAAAAGCATTAATTCTTCAGGCCTCAGCTTTCTTTATAGACCAACTCTCACATCCATACATGACTACTGGAAAAACCAAACTACCCAAGAATAAATTTAAAATTTTCCATTTTACATATTTAATATTTTCCAGAAGTGAAAAGCTTCAACATTTTCATTGACTTTACAGTGTAAACAAAATTCCCTTGACACTCCAAAAAAAGGTTAAAATGTTCTACCTTCTCTTCTGCTGAAGAGAAAGAACCCTTCTCATATCAGTAGAAACAGTGAACAATGATCCGTAAAAAGCTTCCAGATCTTTAGAAAAGATCTACTGATAATGAATACAGAAAAATTATAAACAAAGACAACTAGAGAGCTGATTATAAGAAGCTTCAAGATTTCCATGTTCATTGCATTCATCTCCTGTAGACCATAACTTTATGTATTCATTTATTCACTCATGTTTAACAAAAAGTGAACTAAATAGAGTACTTGACCTCTGATGAGAGAGAAAATAAACCTATCTAAACTAAAGCCAGAGACCAAGAAGTGATGTCCGAAAATTTAAAAGACTGCAATATATGCAAATAACAAATCATTGTCTTGTACACTTGAAACTATGTCCAACTATATCTTGACTTAAAATATCCAAAAACAGAAAAGTAAAGGAACTGCTTCTACTTCTAGTAAGAGGGCACCAAATTCATCCTTCGACCTCCGACTTGAAATAGCAATAACAAATGATAAAAATATATGGAACAATGGTTTTCAAGATACTGGACATCAACCATTAAAAGGCGGTGATTTTAGAGAGATAAAAAGTAAATCAGGTAATCCATTTGATTGTCCCAGACATATTGCCTTGAGGGAAGGGAATTTCTAGGCCATAGAAGAGAGAAGAGGAACCCAAGGAGAGACTGGTGGACAACCTGTGTAGAGCTGGAACTGAGACTCTGGGGACATTAAAGTGGCTCGAGTTATAAAAGAGTACTGGAGAAGAAAATGCCAAAGGTCCAAGAAAGATACTCCTTAAGCACAAATTAGTACAAGGGAGGAAACTCCCGAGTTCAGAGAAAGTAGGACTCCTAAACGAAAAAAAGTTGATAAAAAATACTTTGTCAAAACTAAAAACTTCTGCTCATAAAGAAAATAAATAAGATGATAAGCCACAGACTAGGAGAAAATATTTGCAAAGCAAAAAGCTCATAAAGGATCTGTATCTTTATATATAAAGGACTCCCTAAACTCCACAATAAGAAAACACAATCCAAGTAAAAATTGACTAAACATTTGAGTGAAAACTTTTCAAAAGAAGATGTATGAATGTCTAGTAAAATCATGAATTTCCTCAGTATCATTACTCATTGAAGAAATGCAAATTAAAGCCACTACAAATAACTAAAATTTAAAAGACCAACAATACCAAGTGCTGGTGAAAGTGGAAGATTTGGAACTTTCATACACTACTGGTGCTAATGTAAGATGGTACAACCAGTTTGGAAACTATTGTTGCAATTTTTTGAAGTATATATATATATATACATATATATATTAGACTTATTCATATTGATGTTTGGCAGAAACCAATGCAATCAGTTTAGCAATTATCCTTCAACTTAAAAAATAAATATTTTTAAAAAGCTATATTATATATATATCTGTGCATACACACATACATACTGGCCATTCCACTCCCAGTATTTACCCAAGAGAGAAGGAAAAGCATATGTCCGTACAAAGACTTGCACAAGAATCTTTACTACAGCTTTATTCGTAACCTCCCAAAACTGAAAAGAACCCAAATGTCCATCAAATTGCGAATATTAATCACATTGACATATAACCATGTAATAAAATACCACTCTGTAATAAAAAGGAATAAATTACTAATACACACAGCGTGGATAAATCTCAAAAAAAAATTATGAGATGTAAGAAATATTAGCCACAAAAGGCTAATGTAAAATTCTAGAAAAGGAGAAAGTATNAACCAGATACCATTCCTTTAACAGACCTAAACCTGGAAATGTTTAAAACAAACACAGAGACCTTTCCTCTTTCCTCATTTGTCACTTTTCACCAGGCCTACTGTACCTAAGTTAAATGCTAGATTACGTAATGATATGTCAAAGATCTAACATATCTAATGACAGTTTTAGTTTATTTTTGCCATAGTTTTAAAAATTATGAAATTAAACAAGAAATTTAAGCTTGAGAATACTATGCTTTAAAAAATACATTAATAAAAACATTTCAATAACTGTAAAAAAATTACTGTAGGTTGAAAGAAATTAATGAAATAAGAGAAATCACTAATATGAAAAATAAGACATAATAAGGGAAAATAAGCATTGAAATGGAAAAATTAACACCNAAATTAAACAAGAAATTTAAGCTTGAGAATACTATGCTTTAAAAAATACATTAATAAAAACATTTCAATAACTGTAAAAAAATTACTGTAGGTTGAAAGAAATTAATGAAATAAGAGAAATCACTAATATGAAAAATAAGACATAATAAGGGAAAATAAGCATTGAAATGGAAAAATTAACACCAAAAGAGATTAGTTTGCAGACCTCTAATCAAATAATTTGAATATCTGCCTGAAATGTACAATTTCCTAGGGTAATACAGGCTAACAATATTTGACTCTATTATCAATAAATGATATTTTTTACAGAAGATAAAAATAAACTATACCACTAAAAAAAAAGAGGGGGGAACATTTTGGCCAAATAATTTAAGAAGAATTTCAGAAGAAAATTCTATCAAACTTTCAATGAACCACTATTTCAAATGCTTTATGAACTGTTCTAACACATTGAACATGGCTTCCCTGGTGGTCCAGTGGATAAGAATCTGCCTGCTAATGCAGACGACATGGGTTCTATCCCCAGTCTGGGAAGATTCCACATGTTGTGGAGCAACTAAGCCCATGCTCCACACCTATTATGCCCACTCATCCCAGAGCCCATGCTCCACAGCCAGAGGAGCCACCACAATGAGCAGCCTGAGTGCCACAGTGAAGAGTAGCTGCCACTGGGCACAGCTAGAGGAGAGCCCAAGGAAAGCAGTGAAGATCCAACGCAGCTAAAAACACTTAAAACATGGAAGATGAAGGGAAATTTTCTAATTTTTCATGAAGTACCACACTGATCATTGTGAAACAATCCCAGGGCTGTCTTCACAATGAAGGCCTACTATCAGAAAAGGTAATTTTGAGCCTTGTCTCAGATAGGAGGAAGGTCATTCCTCAAACTGTAGATCTCTGTAGGGGCTTTTCTTCTCATCTTAGAGAAAAAAGTTAACAGGGGTCAGGGCTTAAAAAAAAATAAGTTGGGAACACTGCAGCCAAGGAGGGAAGTGGGCAGGGGTGGGGGCGGGGATGGAAAGAAGAAAAAACTTAAAAGCTATCCCACTAGAGAAACAATTGTGCAGGTGGCAGCCAAGAGACACAGACCCACTAAAAGCCTGAGATTTCATCTTCAGATTATAGACTGTTTCCTGAGAATTGGACCACAGAGAAGGCTGAGCACCAAAGAACTGATGCTTTCAAATTGTGGTGCTGGAGAAGACTCTTGAGAGTCCCTTGGACTGCAAGGAGATCAAACCAGTCCATCATAAAGGAAATCAACCCTGAGTGTTTATTGGATGGACTGATACTGAAGCTGTAGCTCCAATACTTTGGCTACCTGATGTGAAGAGCTAACTCACTGGAAAAGACCCTGATGTTGGGAAAGACTGAAGGCAAAAGAAAGGGGCAACAGAGGATGAGATGGTTAGATATCATCACTGACTCAGTGGACATGAGTTGAGCAAACTCTAGAAGATAGTGGAGGATAGACAAGCCCTGTGTGCTACAGTCCACAGGATTGCAAAGAGAAACTGAACAACAATCTTCTCCCCTGCCTTTTACCTTCATACCAACAGAGCTGCAGAAAAAAGAACTACCAGACTTTCTCTAAGGAGGAGTACAGAGCTGTGAAGCCCAAAGAGAAGGAGAGAGACAAAAACAAGGACAGTGGAGGGATCTGAAGTCTCTGACAGAACACAGCAAACATTAAACCCAGATTTGCATAACTGTTCTTACCGAAAGCCCATCTATCAGTCCCTAGCACCCAATACAAGTTCAGCCTCCCACAACATCTTGGAAGAAATGCAAAAAGTCAGGAAAAACAAAAGTCTATGCAGTCATCAGACTCAGAAGAAATTATCAGACAGAAATTTAAAACAGCTATGATTAGAATGTTAAGGAAAAAAACAGACAACATAAAAGAGAAATATATAATACAGAGAGATAGACGGAAACTTAAAGACACAAAAGGAGGTGCTAGAAAGCAAAAAGATAGTAGAATGCCTTTGGTGGGTTCATCAGCGGACTTGATGCAGCCAAGGAAAAAATCATAATTGGTGACCTTGAGGACATGTCAATAGAAACTTCCCAAACTGAAAAGCAAAGAGAATGGAAGGAAAAAGAAGTCAGTACAGAATATCTAAGATCTCTGGGATAATTTCAAAAAGTGTAATATATCCATAATTTAAACACCAGTAGGATAAGAATGAGAGAATGGAACAGAAGAAATGTTTGAGCCAACAGAGAATTTTACAGAATGAATCACAGAAAAGCAACACACATATCCAGAAGGTGCAGAGGACACTAACTAGGGTAAATACAAAAGAATAAAGAGAAAAACTCCCACACCTAGGCATATCATGTTCAAACTGCAGAAAACCAAAGACAAAAGAAACTTCAAAAGAAGCCAGACTTCCTCCACCAAAAAAAAGCAGCGTCCAATAGGGGAACAAAACTAAGCATTACAGTGGACTTCACGTCAGAAACCACTCAAGCGAGAAGAGTGGTATGAAATATTTAAAGTGTCAAAAAAAAAAAATCCGCACAGAGGAATTTCAAATAATTTATATGGATATTCTCAAGGAGGAAAGGTATAACTTCTTGCTCCTCGAGTACTGGCTTTTCATGGTAACTATTTCCAAAAAGCACATATGAAAAGAGAGAGGAATGATTTAATAGTGGAGAAGCCCGACCAACACTATCTCAGCGAGGTGACAGGTCATGTTGACAGTACGTATGTACACTTGGTATATGTAGTCTTCCTCCCTAAACCAATAATCCCAATACAATCATGATAAAAGCATCACAAAAATCCCAACAGAGGCACATAAAACACCTGACCAACACTCCTCAAAACGATCAAAGTTAGCAAACACAAGGGAAGTCGAGAAACTGTCATAGCCAGCAAGGGCCTAAGCAGGGAGATACAACTACCTGTAATATAATTTCCTGAATGGACTCCAAGAACAGGAAAAAAAAAATGACATTAAGTAAAAACTAAAATAATTTAATTATCAACTTTACCATACTAACATTAAGATGTTAATAACAGGGAAAACTGAGCATATCAGAGCCCAGTGCCAGGGGCTGAAGTGAGTAACCCCTCCTAGGCTGGAAGGGTACTTGTGAAAAGTTTGATGACAAAAGACATGAGTATAAAGATAAGGAATTACAATCTCCTTTCAATATGACATTGACTTAATTTACAGGTTTTCTTCACGTCTCTTTCATTTTGTCCTTCATATTTACTTGATTGATGCTATTTTTCCTGTGAAGACTCTCAAGAGTATGGATTTTGCAGACTGAATCCTCATGGAGTAGTTTAACATGTCATCTGGCTGCTGGATTACCTGTAAACTCAATGCTGGATCCAGATGCCAGATCGGATGTAGGTTCCTGCTTTTGATATGACTCTAGGAAGTGGTGCATTCTTTCAACAGAAGACACATATTCAGGTTTCTCTGTTTTGGAGATGTTAGCAGCCACTGATGCTCACTGCCAAGATGTGAAGGAGTTGCACAAGGGTGGTATTCTTTGTTTTAGTTGAACATTAAAATGTTCTAAAATCAATTTTATGGAGGTATAATTTACACACAATAAAAATCACCGGTTTTAAATTGCAGGGGGAAAAAAACCTAACCGATAAAATAAAAAATGCATGGCTGTAACAATTCCTTGGGCTTCTGCTATTCTATATGCAGAAGGATAAATGATTGATATCTTCCTCGGCAAACTTTCTTAAAAGCATATTTTGGTGATATCTTTCCCATAAACTGAATTAAACTATTTGATGTCTCTCTATTAAAATAAAGTCCAAAGTCCTCGGCCATGAAGCATTGCATGATTTGTCCTAAGTCTTTGCTCCCCTTTCCAACTTCAATTTACTCCATTCTTTCCACTTCTTACTAAACTCCAACCACAGTAATTTAGCTCNTTTCTTCCTGGTGTAACTCCTTCCTCTCCATTTTCTGACCTCACTACTGACTCAAAATATCCTAGTCACAAAGATCACAGGCTTTGGTATCTGTCTCATCCCAGTTCAAATGCTGGTTCTACCACCAGCAAGGTGTCTGGCTTTGGATATTACTTCTCTTTACCCCCAAGTTTCTCATCAGTACAATGGTAAACTGGTTTTGATAGAGATGTAGCGAGCATCACTTAAGTGCTCATGCCCAGTTCTTAGCACTGTAACTAGTAAAAACTGCTCAGTGAACACTACCTGCTCTCATCACTGCCATCATCATCGTCATCATCACTATAGCAGCATCGTTAGTAGCTGCCAAGAGCCCCCAAATCAGAACAATTGATGAAACCTGAACGTCTCTGGCTGCTGAAATTAAAGAGTGTTCAGTGAGGTGTTAGCCATACTTAACCCTTCTGACCAAAAGCTCAGAGACTCTCACAGAGGAAAAGTTAAGCCATTTTAGCCCTGGAATTCAACAAAAGCAACCATTAATTCTTAACCTTGTTAATGACCTTAACTGTAATGACGTGTTCCAAAAGCAGAGACATCTATTAACCAGATAAAGTATGACTCATACATTCACTGGTGTATCCTTGGCCACCATTTGCTGAGCATCTACTATGTATCATGTACTCTTTGAGGTCTTGGTGGTGCTGCAACAAGCAGAGTAGGCAAATTCCCCACCTCCTCAAAGTCCACATTGCAAACCAAGATGGTAGATACAGTCATTCCATTCGCAAATGAATGCTGTATGTTATAAATCACACAGAATGAGTACAGAGCCGAAAAGGATAAGGAGCAAAGAATAATGAGGAAGGGGCTACTTCAGTGGGGAAGTCAGAGAAGATCTCTCAGATAAGTGTTCACTTTTGAAATTCCTGCTTAAATTCATCTTCCCGTATTTTGAATAGTAAAGACATTAACAATATACACCAAACTCATATCCTTAACTATATCGTCTTGACCAAGACCATTGTATCCAAATACATAAATAGACTGACATAATTACTGTTTATGGGCTAATTCCAATCCATAATATACCTACAGCTCTTGAACTCACATTCCAGCTGCAATTAGTTCCACAATGTGAAGTATCACTTGTTTTCCAATGAAACAGAGAAACCAAGCTAGGCAACCAGTTTACGCTAGCCTCAGCTGCATTTAGGTAATTTATGGGAAGAAGTTTATTCCAGACTCATTCATCAGTCTACGAACACCATTCTCTTCTGGGTTCTGTGTCTGTTCAGTATGCTAATTGTGAGTGGTGCTCTTCTGCAATTAGAGCATGGCTCTGCATTTCTTTTTCTCCCCACCCATTTGTGTGTGTGTGTGATCCTTCACTTCAAATAGACTACAAGTGACTTAAAAGTCTCTATCTTTTTCCAAAAATATATAAAATATATTACTGTAATTTTGAGTGCTGTACCACATTATATAAGGGTTCCCATATTCCATTTGGCAGTTGATTCAAAGTAGCTCTTCTCCCAGGGGCTGTAAGCACTGCTGGCAGCCAGTCCTCATTATCAGGCCTCATTTGGAAGTGCCTTGGTTGAGAAGAGCTTCCTCGTCCAAGGTTAGGTCCCTTCCCTAGACATTCTGCATCCAATACACAGTCAAANCACATGCCCCATTACAGCAACATTAAAATGTATGTGTGTGCAATGATACCCCCGTAGCAATGAGCACACCTAGCACTCAGATCTTGGTTTCAAGATACCATTACCCAGTAAAGGATCTAGGGCTACTTGGAGAAATGGCTGACTCCAAAGGTGGGGGAGAGAAAGTACAAGATGAAACTGGAATATCTTACTGTGCCAGACAGTAAGAAATTGCTCAAAAAATGATGTGGGGAAAGCCAACTAATAAGCATGGAAGGGATGAAAAGGAATGAGAACAATTTCAACTGTACATAATGTATCTTAAATATTTGCAATATCTTACTGAGAGAGAGAAGCTTTTTACTACACTGATTAGATACATTACTTGACAGATTCACTTCTGACAATATGTCAGCATAGTTGTCCCTTCTTTCTGGCATGGCCTTCCTCCACTTCTCAGTCTCAGCAAACTAAGAATGTCCTCTGTGAGCCTACCCTGTCCCACTAAAAAGACGGACCTCCTTCTCCTGTGCTGTCACAAAGTTTCAAATGACGTTCTGATGTTTTTTCTTCCTGCCTTATTGCTACTTGATTGTATATAGTATTTCAGAACTACACTCAAACTATTCCCTCCCATTTCGCCATCTACAACTTTGAAAGGGAAAGATTTTATGTATTTTTCTTCCTGGTGTAACTCCTTCCTCTCCATTTTCTGACCTCACTACTGACTCAAAATGTCCTAGTCACTAAGATCACAGGCTTTGGTGTCTGTCTCATCCCGGTTCAAATGCTGGTTCTACCACCAGCCGGGTGTCTGGCTTTGGATATTTACTTTTCTTTACCCCCAAGTTTCTCATCAGTACAATGGTAAACTGGTTTTGATAGAGATGTAGTGAGCATCACTTAAGTGCTCACGCCCAGCTCTTAGCACTGTAACTAGTAAAACCTGCTCAATGAATACTACCTGCTCTCATCATCAGCGTCATCATCACGATAGCAGCATTGTTAGTAGCTGCCAAGAGTCCCCAAATCAGAACAACTGATGAAACCTGAACATCTCTGGCTGCTGAAATTCAAGAGTGTTTAGTGAGGTGTTAGCCATATTTAACCCTTCTGACCGAAAGCTCAGAGACTCTCACAGAGGAAAAGTCAAGCCATTTTAGCCCTGGAATTCAACAAAAGCAACCATTAATTCTTAACCTGGTTAGTGACCTTAACTGTAATGACGTGTTCCAAAAGCAGAGACATCTATTAACCAGATAAAGTATGGCTCATACATTCATCGGTGTATCCTTGGCCACCGTTTGCTGAGCACCTACTATGTATCATGTACTCTTTGAGGTCTCGGGGGTACTACAACAAGCAGAGTAGGCAAATTCCCCACCTCCTCACAGCTCACAGTGCAAACCAAGATGGTAGATACAGTCATTCCATTCGCAAATGAATGCTGTATATTATAAATCACGCAGAATGAGTACAGAGCCAAAAAGGATAAGGAGCAAAGAATAATGAGGAAGGGGCTACTTCAGTGGGGAAGTCAGAGAAGATCTCTCAGATAAGTGTTCACTTTTGAAATTCCTGCTTAAATTCATCTTCCCATATTTTGAATAGTAAAGACATTAACAATATACACCAAACTCATATCCTTAACTATATCGTCTTGACCAAGACCATTGTATCCAAATACATAAATAGACTAACATAATTACTGTTTATGGGCTAATTCCAATCCATAATATACCTACAGCTCTTGAACTCACATTCCAGCTGCAATTAGTTCCACAATGTGAAGTCCCACTCGTTTTCCAATGAAACAGAGAAGCCAGCCTAGGCAATCAGTTTACGCTAGCCTCAGCTGCATTTAGGTAATTTATGGGAAGAAGTTTATTCCAGACTCATTCATCAGTCTACGAACACCATTCTCTTCTGGGTTCTGTGTCTGTTCAGTATGCTGATTGTGAGTGGTGCTCTTCTGCAATTAGAGCATGGCTCTGCATTTCTTTTTCTCCCCACCCATTTGTGTGTGTGTGTGATCCTTCACTTCAAATAGACTACAAGTGACTTAAAAGTCTCTATATCACTGTAATTTTGAGTGCTGTATCATATTATATAAGGGTTCCCATATTCCATTTGGCAGTTGATTCAAGGTAGCTCTTCTCCCAGGGGCTGTAAGCACTGCTGGCAGCCAATCCTCACTATCAGGCCTCATTTGGAAGTGCCTTGGTTGAGAAGAGCTTCCTCGTCCAAGGTTAGGTCCCTTCCCTAGACATTCTGCATCCAATACACAGTCAAATCAGGAGTATAAAAGCCTGTCCTCTCACCTCAACTTGGGACAACTCTGCAGGGCCATTCCACTCCAAGAGCTCCCCAGGGGGTCAGCCGTGGCATTCAATGAACAACCATCCCAGCCTGACTTTTCCTTCTGCCCAAACTTGCTTCTTTCTCTTCCTTTCCGTGGGTATTTTTTTCCAGAGCACTCTCTAAGAAGCTATCACATGCCAGGGGGACTAGCATAAATTGCAAGACTTTTATTAAAGACCGAAGGGATAGAAGGATAGTGATCTCCATCACATCTTCATTTAGCTCACTACTCACCTTAAAAATGAGATGAATTCTGAAGAATGATAATGGGTAATCACAAACTTGACTAAGCAGTAGTAGTCCAACTGCAGGTGCCTGCCACGTGTGGCATCTCTGCTAGCAAATATCACTATGACCTCATGGTCACTGACTTGTCCAATACATTCTTTTCTAACCATAATAGGAAAAGAACATCAGAAAGAGCTCACATTTACTTGGAAGGGACAATAGTATACATTTGCAATCTTGCCCAAGGGCGATGTTACCTCTTTTTTCCCTGTCCTGATGTAGGTTTAAGAGATCTTGACCAACCAGACATCCACAAAAAGTATCAGTGGTCCATTATATTTAAGATATCATGAAAATTGGACCAGATTTTAAAAAATAAAACAGCTTTAGCAAGGATGTTCTGGGAACTGTATGACTTGAAGTCACATTTTCCAAAGGGGCGTTACTGCAACCAGGGAACAGAATGATTCTAGTGGTACTACAGAAGCCTTGCTGGCGCCTGGTTATTTCTGGCACCTCAAGTGACAAGCTTACAATAGAAGGAGTCACCGTCTTGGCAGTGTTGCAATTAACCCAGATTTTTGGGAGAAATTAGGGCTTCTCATATACTATGAGAACAGGAAGAAATATTTGTGTCCGGCACTCATGTGATCCACCTGCTTAAACATGATGACAATTGGACTAATATAACTAAGGCCTGAAGAAGGAAGGCAAGGTGACCAGAAGCTCAGAATGGTTAGGGCCAGACCACCAGGAAAGCCACCAAGACCGGCAGAGGTGAGGGAAGTCTAGAGTGGATAATCTAGGAAGGAGACGGTGAATATCACTTGAGACCTTACAGCTAGCTCTATCAGCAGGGGTGCTCATTTATCCTACCAACCTTATCTCTGTAAGAAGCCTCCAGGAGAAGAAACCCACTGGAACCGTGGACAATCGATTTCCCACTTTTATATGAAAAGTGGATCCAAGAGAGATACAAGCACCTCCCTGATATTCTGCCAAGTTTGCCCAGTTAGGAATGAANCTCTATCAGCAGGGGTGCTCATTTATCCTACCAACCTTATCTCTGTAAGAAGCCTCCAGGAGAAGAAACCCACTGGAACCGTGGACAATCGATTTCCCACTTTTATATGAAAAGTGGATCCAAGAGAGATACAAGCACCTCCCTGATATTCTGCCAAGTTTGCCCAGTTAGGAATGAAGATGTTATTCACCAGCTTCTGGAACTGCTGCCAGCTGTCAGTCGTTTCTCTGAAGTGCCTAGGCTGAAGAGAGATGAGGTCCTTAGTCAAGGTCATGGCTCCTCCCTGAGTACAGCAAATAGTGACTGATCACGAGGGTTATAAGGCCTGGCCCCTCTGCCCTGACTCACGACAAGCCCCAAGGGCTGTCCCAGGCTCGGACTTTCCCCGGCATCACCCGTGATCTTCATTAGGTAGCATCACAGCTCAGTTTTCCTCCGTACTCAACCCTGCCTCCTTCTCTGTCATCCTTTAGGTGTTATTTTCAAGAGGATTCCCTACTAAGCTTCCTACCCATTAATCTCCATGTCATCTCAGAGAAGTTAACCTATGAAACCACTAATGGTGTCTGGACCAGAAATCAAGAGACTGGTTCTAGTCATATGTTTGCTTCTAATGTGTCTGCTGACCTCCATCAAGTCAGTAAGTCATTTGATCATTATTTTCCTCATCATATCACTGAGAAGGAAAAGAAAGTGCTGTGGTCCTGAGTCCAAGGCTAAGAATCATAATTTAAGTTCCTGAGTGGCTATTTCATTGGTTTTGTGACCTTGAAAACATCACTCCAAGCCTCTGGTCCCATCTCTTAAAATGAGAGGTAAACTAAATGATCTTCTGTGTCCTTTAGAGCTCTAATAGCCTGTGGATCTAAATATAAAAATCCCACAATCATTAGTTCTGTAACTTAGCATTTAAGATGGCATTTTCAATTTTATCAATAACTTTGTTGCCAAGAAGAAAAAAAACTTTTAAGTCCTTATGAAAAACATTTATAAAAGGTCTTGGCCAAAAATAATTTTTTAAGTCCTATTACTTCATTCTCTCTCATCCCTTTGTTCCTTCCTTATTGACCTTTTTTATCATTTTTTTGGCACGTACCTTTTTTCCCATCCCTGGGAGACTCTGAGCAAATGATAGGGGAGAAAAATGAGTTTTCAGCATTGGCAGACAACTCTTATAAAGCTGAGTTTCAAACACTCCCTGTTCTTGTCTCACTATAGCCTCTGTTGCATCATATGGGCACTCTATCTTGTTTTTCTTACTCAATACTCATAAAGCGTTTACCACTCAAACAGAAATGTTTTCAAGTTTCACAAAATGCTTTTCTTCCCCTCCTTCTGGTCACAAGCATGTGTGTTTCCTCAGTCGCTTAGTCGTGTTCGACCCTTTGCAACCCCCATGGACTCTAGCCCACCAGGCTCCTCTGTCCACGGGATTTCCCAGGCAAGAATACTGGAATGGGTTGCCATTTTCCTTCTTTAGGGGATCTTCCTGGCCCAGGGATCAAACTCAAGTCTCCTGCTTGACAGGCAGAATCTTTACCATGAGCCACCAGGGAAACCCAGGGTCATTACCACAGAGGTGGCTTAAAACTACCCGTTCTCCTCTCCCCTCCTTGCCCTCATATAACTGACTCCACACATTCTCACGAAGCAGAAAAAAGATGTCAACACATCGCAACAGGAGCGATTAGAAATGGGGTTGGCTGGCTTGTGCTCTCTGGTCCTCTGAAGAGGAGCCAAAAATAGACATGAGTGAGTCTGTTCAGGGCTTAGCACTGCCACAGGAGTTTCCTGAGTTAGTTCTCCAAGGCTACATTTCTGAGTCATCTTTCACAGCTCAGAGGCCAGAACTCATAACTCATAAGCCACACTCTCCATCAAGGCATAATTACTGTCAGAAAGTGGTTCCTCTCTAAAGGGAGGTCTTTACTCATGTCCTGACTGACAGCCTGCAGAGTTTGTCAAAGGAAGGGCAAATTGCTCACTTGTCTCAAAGCTGCAGTGAGAATCGACTGCCTCATACAATGAGAGTATATCGCCTATTCTCCCTCTGAATGCTCTAAAGCAACAACGAATTTTAAAATGAACCATATTAAAAATATATACACTGGCATGGTCTGCAGATTCCATGCTACGTGAAACAGAGATGTCATGGCAGGAGGGGGAGAAACAGTGGCGTTCCTCCTATGTTAACATCTCCCAGATGGTCCCTGTTGCTCGTTATCTTCTGAAAGTTTGCGTATTCTTCATTGTTCAATGAATGTTGAAGAGAGTTTGGGATTTGTTTTCTCAAATGCTGCCATTAAATTGTACTGAATCAATAAGAAGATAAAGCCCAATTCCTTTCAACTTAAATGTCATGATTGTGAATATTCTTCTTGCTGTGAATCTTTCTAAAAACCAAAGTTGTCCTAGTTTCCCTAGTCTCCATGCCAGGCCCTTAGATACTTTTAAATGAAAGCATTGGTCTCACCCCATCATAGGGTCAATAAATGAATCCAGAATGGTTTCCTCCCTCCCCCTTTCCCCCTTCCCTTCTTCCTGTCTCTCTCTCTTCTTCCCTTCACCTTTCTTTCTCTGGCTCCTCTATTTTAAAGAGTAGCTTATGTTTGCAAAGGCTATAATGATGGCACCAAAGGTTGACATTGATCAGAGACTTTTAATAAGGCCAGGGTGGGGCTGAGGAGCCTACTGACACACCTCACAATCTACGCCTCCTGCTCTGTTGTTTGCAACACTAACGTGGAGTTAAAAGGCAACATTCACACCACTGTGCACGCACGCAGGCTGTCACTTCAGTTGTGTCGGACTCTTTGCAACACCATGGACTATAGCCCACCAGGCTCCTCCATCCATGGGATTCTCCAGGCAAGAATACTGGAGTGGGTTGCCACGTCCTTCTCCAGGGGATCTTTCCAAACCAGGGATGGAACTACATCCCTTATGTCTCCTGCATTGGCAGGCTGATTCTTTACCACTAGNCTTATAAAGCTGAGTTTCAAACACTCCCTGTTCTTGTCTCACTATAGCCTCTGTTGCATCATATGGGCACTCTATCTTGTTTTTCTTACTCAATACTCATAAAGCGTTTACCACTCAAACAGAAATGTTTTCAAGTTTCACAAAATGCTTTTCTTCCCCTCCTTCTGGTCACAAGCATGTGTGTTTCCTCAGTCGCTTAGTCGTGTTCGACCCTTTGCAACCCCCATGGACTCTAGCCCACCAGGCTCCTCTGTCCACGGGATTTCCCAGGCAAGAATACTGGAATGGGTTGCCATTTTCCTTCTTTAGGGGATCTTCCTGGCCCAGGGATCAAACTCAAGTCTCCTGCTTGACAGGCAGAATCTTTACCATGAGCCACCAGGGAAACCCAGGGTCATTACCACAGAGGTGGCTTAAAACTACCCGTTCTCCTCTCCCCTCCTTGCCCTCATATAACTGACTCCACACATTCTCACGAAGCAGAAAAAAGATGTCAACACATCGCAACAGGAGCGATTAGAAATGGGGTTGGCTGGCTTGTGCTCTCTGGTCCTCTGAAGAGGAGCCAAAAATAGACATGAGTGAGTCTGTTCAGGGCTTAGCACTGCCACAGGAGTTTCCTGAGTTAGTTCTCCAAGGCTACATTTCTGAGTCATCTTTCACAGCTCAGAGGCCAGAACTCATAACTCATAAGCCACACTCTCCATCAAGGCATAATTACTGTCAGAAAGTGGTTCCTCTCTAAAGGGAGGTCTTTACTCATGTCCTGACTGACAGCCTGCAGAGTTTGTCAAAGGAAGGGCAAATTGCTCACTTGTCTCAAAGCTGCAGTGAGAATCGACTGCCTCATACAATGAGAGTATATCGCCTATTCTCCCTCTGAATGCTCTAAAGCAACAACAAATTTTAAAATGAACCATATTAAAAATATATACACTGGCATGGTCTGCAGATTCCATGCTACGTGAAACAGAGATGTCATGGCAGGAGGGGGAGAAACAGTGGCGTTCCTCCTATGTTAACATCTCCCAGATGGTCCCTGTTGCTCGTTATCTTCTGAAAGTTTGCGTATTCTTCATTGTTCAATGAATGTTGAAGAGAGTTTGGGATTTGTTTTCTCAAATGCTGCCATTAAATTGTACTGAATCAATAAGAAGATAAAGCCCAATTCCTTTCAACTTAAATGTCATGATTGTGAATATTCTTCTTGCTGTGAATCTTTCTAAAAACCAAAGTTGTCCTAGTTTCCCTAGTCTCCATGCCAGGCCCTTAGATACTTTTAAATGAAAGCATTGGTCTCACCCCATCATAGGGTCAATAAATGAATCCAGAATGGTTTCCTCCCTCCCCCTTTCCCCCTTCCCTTCTTCCTGTCTCTCTCTCTTCTTCCCTTCACCTTTCTTTCTCTGGCTCCTCTATTTTAAAGAGTAGCTTATGTTTGCAAAGGCTATAATGATGGCACCAAAGGTTGACATTGATCAGAGACTTTTAATAAGGCCAGGGTGGGGCTGAGGAGCCTACTGACACACCTCACAATCTACGCCTCCTGCTCTGTTGTTTGCAACACTAACGTGGAGTTAAAAGGCAACATTCACACCACTGTGCACGCACGCAGGCTGTCACTTCAGTTGTGTCGGACTCTTTGCAACACCATGGACTATAGCCCACCAGGCTCCTCCATCCATGGGATTCTCCAGGCAAGAATACTGGAGTGGGTTGCCACGTCCTTCTCCAGGGGATCTTTCCAAACCAGGGATGGAACTACATCCCTTATGTCTCCTGCATTGGCAGGCTGATTCTTTACCACTAGCACAACCTGGGAAGCCCACCACGCCACTGCAGGTGCCAGCAAAGAACCAAGAATCTAGCTATGAAATTTCCTGAGGAGAAGACAATGTTTCCTGGTCTCCCTCAAAGACTTTCTGTTCTTTAAAGGATGTTTTTCCAGCCTGCTCATCTGGCCCAGAAGGTTGGCAATACTGTGTCTCACAATCAAGGGTCTCAGAACAGCTCAGAAAGGGGACATCAGCACCACCAAGGGACAGAGTGATCTGTAACTAATAAAAAATCGGCACACAATGCCTTGCACGTGGAGGATGCTGGGTTAACTGCCATCACCTAAAGTTGAAAATATATTGGCTGCCATGTTGATTTAAATGACAGGAGAGGTGTTGCATTACAACCATGTCTTTGAAATTCACACTCAATATCTGCCATGAATTTTGGCCATGGCATACGGTATTAGGTGCTAGTAAAGTTTACATTTGTTATTTATTGAAAAAGTTGGTCTCTCGGTCATACTGAAAATGTAACGTCTTCAAGAACAAAGATGATCAATAGACCTGTATGTTGCTTAACTCCACCAGCCACAACATGTTCGCAGCTCTGCAAGGGGAAATGAAGCAATTTCTTCAGCCATCGAGAAGAAATGATTTTCACGGGAGCACCATCATGGTGCACCACAAGATGTCCCCTCTGCCCACCATCCATCTTAACTGAGGAAATGCACTTGCTATTAACCTCATGAGAACCGTGTTTAGCAGGAAATTGACAACAGCACATCATTTCTTGGAAAACTGAGAGCTTTAACATTTCCAAGCACCACGTGCCCACTAGACATCGCCACGGGGTTCCACTTCTGATATTATTTAGGCTTTATGCCTTATCCAACAATGACACTGCATTCTTTAGTTCATAGACAAGAGTTTTCTTTTAAAAATGTGTCAACTACCTAACATTCTATAAAGTCCATTATAATTCACGGCATTTGTATATTTACATAATGGCTTAGAGTTTTCAAGTAGTCTGTAGGTATATTCTTTCTTACTTAAATTCATTCAATAAATCTTCACTGTGAGCCAGAAACATAACCCTCAAACATAAACATACAACAATAAAAACAAACTAGGTGTTATGATCTCCAGCTTGCAAATGAAGAAAAGTAAGGCTGGGATGTAAAGTAATATCCCAAGATCACAAGAAAAGGTTGATAGGCAACAACAGAGAGAAAGATTTGTCAGGATAGTCAAAGCCACTTACTAGATAACTCTCAAAGTAATGAATATGGAAAAGGAAAAGGATAATTCAGAAGCTTAAATGAAGTTAACTGCTTCCAACTTAGTATTTGAATAAGCCTCTAAATTTAAATTATTTCCATTGTTCTTGCTTTTTTTACTGCTGGAAGTATGAGCAAATTAAAAATTACCAAATCTGATAACCATCGATGGAGACTATCTTTTTAGGGTCTACAAACCACCTGTCAGACTAATGTTTTGAATGTATAAGATAAAATTATGTGGGGTTACAAAAACAACAATTCCATTGAAATACAATTATAAAAATATCAAAGAAATTTAATTTAGTGATATACATGCTTCTATATTAATGCATTAAATAATAAACTCTAACCGAAAGCCCAATAACTAATTTAAAACTAGTAATAAAGCTTAAATGGCATTTCCAGAGTTCTGCAACAACTGTAATGTGATATGAAAATATCGAAGTTTGATTGAGGATAAGGGCATAGCTACTCTTGATACTACAGTGATTTGTGCCTACTTATATAATTAAAGGAATTGTTAAATTTTAATGATTAATCATTTAAAAGATGGAAACTTTACAGGCTATTGGAATTCTATCCAGTAGCTTCTGTGGGACTATGGACCCTATATTTAAAATAAAACAAAAGGATATAACAAAACAGAAAGAGACTCACAGATACAGAGAACAAACTAGTGGTTACCAGAGGGGAAGGGGATGCAGGGTANAATGATTAATCATTTAAAAGATGGAAACTTTACAGGCTATTGGAATTCTATCCAGTAGCTTCTGTGGGACTATGGACCCTATATTTAAAATAAAACAAAAGGATATAACAAAACAGAAAGAGACTCACAGATACAGAGAACAAACTAGTGGTTACCAGAGGGGAAGGGGATGCGGGGTGGGGCAAGGTATGGGTAGGGGATAAAGAGGTATAAATACTAGGTATAAAAAGAAATAAGTTACAAGGATGTAACGTATAGCACAAGGAATATAGCCAATATTTTGTAATACATTCATATGGAGGATGATCTATAAAAATGCTCAATCACTGTGTTGTACACCTGAAACTAATCTACTATTGTAAGTTAACTATACTTCAATTTGACTTCTCTGGTGGTTCAGACAGTTAAGAATCTGCCTGCAATGCAGAAGACCTGGGTTTCATCCCTGGGTTGGGAAGATTCCCCTGGAGAAGGGAATGGCTACCCACTCCAGTATTCTTGCTTGGAGAATTCCATGGACAGAGAAGCCTAGCGGGCTACAGTTCATGGGGTTGCAAAGAGTCAGACACAACTGAGCAACTAACACACAGACATACTTCAATTTTAAAAATAAATTTAAAAAAGAAAAAATTCCCTCATAGGAGGAAGGAAAGGGTAAGTACATTCGGAATGCACAGAAAGTATTCAGAGTAGCCTGAATTAGCATGGGGTTTCATCAACCTAGATAAGGCTGTTTTGTGCTTTTCTTATAGATCTTAAAACGTTTGATAAATAGTAGTCAGGTGCTCAGGAGCTCTTGTTAACTGACTCCTGGATGGTCAGTCCTCTTGGCTGGCTCCCAGGGCAGGATCTTCCTTCCTGAGCTGAGACCCTTCTTGACAAAATGCACACATGGCCTTAGTGAGCCAAAGGAAGAAGAATGAAATGGTCTCTTATCACCAATGGCAGGTGGGAAAATTACAACAGCAAAATGGGGATAAAACAAATTAAAAACGTATCAGAGAGAATGTTTCACTTAATATAGTTCTACTTGACAAATTGTTTCTCCTTCTAGTGGAACAGTTTATGTGACATTAAAAGGCAAGAATAAATCAAAAGCGTTGTTTAGTTGGGGTAAGGAGAAAAATAAACTTGAATGAATTTAAACTGTAAGTCAAAATGGTACAGATACCCTGAGGAATGGCAGCGATTTACTCTCAATGGTTTCATTATGCAAATTATGTTATTTGTTTTCAAGATTTAGTCAGAACAAACGATGATGCCGCAATCAAAGCAAATCGTTTTCTTATCAAGTGTCTCATCAATATGACTTAAATATTACAAAACTACTCTATGCTGGCCTTCTTTATATTACCCACTGATCATTTAATTTCAAATGTCGATGCGAAATGGTTAATATCATCACCGAAGTTTGTTCTTAATAAACATTCTGGGCATAGAGAGGTATCATGGCGGATTAGAGTTTATAGTTAAGAACAAAATGAATGTGATTGTTCTAGTCTTTCTGTCATTTCAACAAGTTAGGTCTTGTTTTGTACCAGTAAGTTTATATTTCCTATTATGCCTCCATAGCAAAAGTTAAAAAAAGCCACGTATTCCTGAATTAATGAAACAGCAAAAGGAAGTGTATTAAAACAAATTTTTCTCTGGAGCCAGAGTTAGGATTCCTTGTGTGATAATTTGCTTTTTGCAGTTTGTGNCAACAAGTTAGGTCTTGTTTTGTACCAGTAAGTTTATATTTCCTATTATGCCTCCATAGCAAAAGTTAAAAAAAGCCACGTATTCCTGAATTAATGAAACAGCAAAAGGAAGTGTATTAAAACAAATTTTTCTCTGGAGCCAGAGTTAGGATTCCTTGTGTGATAATTTGCTTTTTGCAGTTTGTGCGTACATGCTTAGTCACTAAACCACGTCTGATTTTTTGAGACCCTAAGGAGCATGTCAGGCTCCTCTTGTCCATGAGATTTTACAGGCAAGAATACTGGAGTGAGTTGCCATTTCCAACTTCAGAGGGTCTTCCTGACCCAGGGATCAAACCCAAGTCTCCTTCATCTTCTGCATTGGCAGGTGGATTCTTTACCACTGAGTCACACCGAATTCCCTGTTTTCTATCCATCCCTTTCTTCCTTGGAATGCCCACCATTTCTCCTCAATTTCATTCCCTCTCCTCTGCTTAGACTTCTCTCAATTTCAGTACCATGATCCTTTTTCTTCTATGTCTTCCTTGCTTTAACTCAATTTATTCTAAGTGTAATCACACTGAAAGCAGCATGAAATAGGGCTGAATTTAAATCATGAAAAGTGTGCTTTTGTAATAAATCAGGAATCAGAGTTTACTTAAACCCTCATATAGACAAGTGAGCATCAAAAGGACATGAAAAATATATGAAAGAAAAATTTCAAATTCAGCAAAATCTACCATTAACTTTTTTCCTCTAAGGACTGGGGAAAGCCTTGGGATTTAGCTGTAGAAGAGCTCACATTTCAGCTACTAAGTCACTGTTTTATAAGTAAAATCTTCCCTCCCCCTGATCCTGATCTCTACACCCTGACCCACAAAAATAATAATCTTCTTGAACCAGAAAAACATATTTTCTTAGAAATCAGAGCAATATAACTGCCAGCATCAAAGATCAAAGTTAGAATTGAAGAATAGGTTTTCAGCACTAACAACAGCTATGAACACAAAAAGGCAGTCATACCACCTCGGTCTGTTTACTATACTATTCAAATCAATGAATATTTATAGAGCACTTGTTAGTGCGATGCTTTCGAGGAATATGAACTTTCTGGCAATCCTGGCACATAGAGCACAGACAGCAGATTAGAAGAAATGGAGTGATGGTCTTCATCCTCACTGAGAGATAGAGTCTATGTAGCCTGCATCGGGCTTATCCCCTTGCGTGGGAATACCTTTCCTTCTTTCAGGCTCAAAGAGTACTTTGTTTCTGCTCAAAATGTATGTGTTATGTGTACCTTGCCAGTCTCACTAGTTCTGTCTCCCATGGTCCTTTCCCTACGAGAGAGGTGTATGAAGCGAAATGCCCCACCGTGGCCTCTGGGAGAGACCTACTGGCCACGGGGATGGAATGCCTACTATTAAGATGACGTTGCTCTGGCTCTTCTCTATGTGAGCAAAACATTGTTCCACCCAGTGTTTGACTGTTACCTTTTCCTCGTTAACTCTAATAACCATGAGACAGTGGGCAGAAGTGGGGCAGAGTCTTCCTCAGGGACTGATAACCAGTATACACTACTGGAAGCACTGTATGATTTTCTAAAGTATGCATCGTTACTACTTTAACAAACACAAACTTAGTGTGAGAATTATTTCAATAACAATGCAAATACTACTGGCATCAGCTCCATTGATAATGGGACTATAATCAGCATTATACACACTCACACACACATTAGTTGCTATAATGAAAATGATGCTGCATTTACCTACCATTACTACCAAACAATACATTTGGCTTCCCATAGGAAAAAACGGAATCTCTGATTATGCAGTTTCCTAAGACTGAAGCTTTTTTGTGGGTGCATTTTCTAAGTCCATACATAAAGGAATGCAGCAAAACTGATTAAGTTACATGGCAACAGGTGGTTAGGAAGAGAACTGTTTTAAGCAAGGACTCTAGGCCATAAGTTTGCAGATGGTGGACCAAACAAGACACACCTACCCAGAAGAAGAACATGGGTTCAGGAACTCTGAGTAGGAATTTGGTGATGAACCGAAGATAGGAAATGAGATGTCAAGGAAGACAACCTGAATTTGTTTTACTTGATGGGGTTGGTNCTCTAGGCCATAAGTTTGCAGATGGTGGACCAAACAAGACACACCTACCCAGAAGAAGAACATGGGTTCAGGAACTCTGAGTAGGAATTTGGTGATGAACCGAAGATAGGAAATGAGATGTCAAGGAAGACAACCTGAATTTGTTTTACTTGATGGGGTTGGTGGTAATGATGTTTTCTGAGAGAAGGAACATGGGAGAAAGGGTAAATTTGGAGAATTGTAAGAGTGAAGAGTTCCGTTTTGAGTCTGAGATGCCTGGTAGTACATTGGACTTACAGGGCAGAGCTCAGGAAAAAGATCTGGACCCACTCCAGAGATTCAGAAAGATGGTGAGCGAACTCAGGAGCACAAGTGGATAAGGAAGGCCAGATCAATGAAAAAGGGTGTGGAAAGTTGAAAGGAGAGGNTGCCATTAAATTGTACTGAATCAATAAGAAGATAAAGCCCAATTTCTTTCAACTTAAATGTCATGATTGCGAATATGCTTCTTCCTATGAATCTTTCTAAAAACCAAAGTTGTCCTAGTTTCCCTAGTCTCCATGCCTGGCCCTTGGATAGTTTTAAATGAAAGTATTGGTCTCACCCCATCTCAAAGGGTCAATAAATGAATCCAGAATGGTTTCCTCCCTCCCCCCTGCCTCCCTTCCCTTCTTCCTGTCTCTCTCTCTTCTTCCCTTCACCCTTCTTTCTCTGGCTCCTCCATTTTAAAGAGTAGCTTATGTTTGCAAGGGCTATAATGATGGCACCAAAGGTTGACATTGATCAGAGACTTCTAATAAGGCCAGGGNATCCAGAATGGTTTCCTCCCTCCCCCTTTCCCCCTTCCCTTCTTCCTGTCTCTCTCTCTTCTTCCCTTCACCTTTCTTTCTCTGGCTCCTCTATTTTAAAGAGTAGCTTATGTTTGCAAAGGCTATAATGATGGCACCAAAGGTTGACATTGATCAGAGACTTTTAATAAGGCCAGGGTGGGGCTGAGGAGCCTACTGACACACCTCACAATCTACGCCTCCTGCTCTGTTGTTTGCAACACTAACGTGGAGTTAAAAGGCAACATTCACACCACTGTGCACGCACGCAGGCTGTCACTTCAGTTGTGTCGGACTCTTTGCAACACCATGGACTATAGCCCACCAGGCTCCTCCATCCATGGGATTCTCCAGGCAAGAATACTGGAGTGGGTTGCCACGTCCTTCTCCAGGGGATCTTTCCAAACCAGGGATGGAACTACATCCCTTATGTCTCCTGCATTGGCAGGCTGATTCTTTACCACTTGCACAACCTGGGAAGCCCACCACGCCACTGCAGGTGCCAGCAAAGAACCAAGAATCTAGCTATGAAATTTCCTGAGGAGAAGACAATGTTTCCTGGTCTCCCTCAAAGCCTTTCTGTTCTTTAAAGGATGTTTTTCCAGCCTGCTCATCTGGCCCAGAAGGCTGGCGATACTGTGTCTCACAATCAAGGCTCTCAGAACAGCTCAGAAAGGGGACATCAGAACCACCAAGGGACAGAGTGATCTGTAACTAATAAAAATCGGCACACAATGCCTTGCACATGGAGGATGCTGGGTTAACTGCCATCACCTAAAGTTGAAAATATATTGGCTGCCATGTTGATTTAAATGACAGGAGAGGTGTTGCATTACAACCATGTCTTTGAAATTCACACTCAATTTCTGCCATGAATTTTGGCCATGGCATACGGTATTAGGTGCTAGAAAAGTTTACGTTTGTTATTTATTGAAAAAGTTGGTCTCTCGGTCATACTGAAAATGTAATGTCTTCAAGAACAAAGATGATGGATAGACCTGTATGTTGCTTAACTCCACCAGCCACAACATGTTCGCAGCTCTGCAAGGGGAAATGAAGCAATTTCTTCAGCCACCAAGAAGAAATGATTTTCACGGGAGCACCATCATGGTGCACCACAAGATGCCCCCTCCGCCCACCATCCGTCTTAACTGGGGAAATGCACTTGCTATTAACCTCGTGAGAACCGTGTTTAGCAGGAAATTGACAAAAGCACATCATTTCTTGGAAAACTGAGAGCTTTAACATTTCCAAGCACCACGCGCCCAACTAGACATCGCCACGGGGTTCCACTTCTGATATTACTTAGGCTTTATGCCTTATCCAACAATGACACTGCATTTTTTAGTTCCTAGACAAGAGTTTTCTTTTAAAAATGTGTCAACTACCTAACATTCTATAAAGTCCATTATAATTCATGGCATTTGTATATTTACATAATGGCTTGGAGTTTTCAAGTTGTCTGTAGGTATATTCTTTCTTACTTAAATTCATTCAATAAATCTTCACTGTGAGCCAGAAACATAACCCTCAAACATAAACATACAACAATAAAAATAAACTAGGTGTTATGAGCTCCAGCTTGCAAATGAAGAAAAGTAAGGCTGGGATGTAAAGTGATATCCCAAGATCACAAGAAAAGGTTGATAGGCAACAACAGAGAGAAAGATTTGTCAGGATAGTCAAGGCCACTTACTAGATAACTCTCAAAGTAATGAATATGGAAAAGGAAAAGGATAATTCAGAAGCTTAAATGAAGTTAACTGCTTCCAACTTAGTATTTGGATAAGCCTCTAAATTTAAATTCTTTCCATTGTTCCTGCTTTTTTTACTGCTGGAAGTATGAGCAAATTAAAAATTACCAAATCTGATAACCATCGACAGAGACTATCTTTTTAGGGTCTACAAACCACCTCTCAGACTAATGTTTTGAATGTATAAGATAAAATTATGTAGGGTTACAAAAAACAACAATTCCATTGAAATACAATTATAAAAATATCAAAGAAATTTAATTTAGTGATATACAGGCTTCTATATTAATGCATTAAATAATAAACTCTAACTGAAAGCCCAATAACTAATTTAAAAATAGTAGTAAAGCTTAAATGGCATTTCCAGAGATCCGCAACAACTGTAATATGATATGAAAATATCGAAGTTTGAGGATAAGGTCACAGCTACTCTTGATACTACAGTGATTTGTGCCTACTTATATAATTAAAGGAATTGTTAAATTTTAATGATTAATCATTTAAAAGATGGAAATTTTACAGGCTGTTGGAATTCTATCCAGTAGCTTCTGTAGGACCATGGACCCTATATTTAAAATAAAACAAAAGGATATAACAAAACAGAAAGAGACTCACAGATACAGAGAACAAACTAGTAGTTACCAGTGGGGAAGGGGATGCGGGGTGGGGCAAGGTATGGGTAGGGGATAAAGAGTTATAAATACTAGCTATAAAAAGAAATAAGTTACAAGGATGTAACGTATAGCACAAGGAATATAGTCAATATTTTGTAATACATTTATATGGAGGATGATCTATAAAAATGTTCAATCACTGTGTTGTACACCTGAAACTAATCTACTATTGTAAGTTAACTATACTTCAGTTTGACTTCTCTGGTGGTTCAGACAGTTAAGAATCAGCCTGCAATGCAGGAGACCTGGGTTTGATCCCTGGGTTGGGAAGATTCCCCTGGAGAAGGGAATGGCTACCCACTCCAGTATTCTTGCTTGGAGAATTCCATGGACAGAGAAGCCTAGTGGGCTACAGTTCATGGGGTTGCAAAGAGTCAGACACAACTGAGCAACTAACACACAAATATACTTCAATTTTAAAAATAAATTTAAAAAAGAAAAAACTCCCTCATAGGAGGAAGGAAAGGGTAAGTACATTCGGAATGCACAGAAAGTATTCAGAGTAGCCTGAATTAGCATGGGGTTTCATCAACCTAGATAAGGCTGTTTTGTGCTTTTCTTACAGATCTTAAAACAATGTTTGATAAATGGTAGTCAGGTGCTCAGGAGCTCTTGTTAACTGACTCCTGGATGGTCAGTCCTCTTGGCTGGCTCCCAGGGCAGGATCTTCCTTCCTGAGCTGAGACCCTTCTTGACAAAGTGCACACGTGGCCTTAGTGAGCCAAAGGAAGAAGAATGAAATGGTCTCTTATCACCAATGGCAGGTGGGAAAATTACAATAGCAAAATGGGGATAAAACAAATTAAAAACATATCAGAGAGAATGTTTCACTTAATATAGTTCTACTTGACAAATTGTTTCTCCTTCTAGTGGAACACTTTATTTTATGTGACATTAAATGACAAGAATAAATCAAAAGCATTGTTTAGTTGGGGTAAGGAGAAAAATAAACTTGAATGAATTTAAACTGTAAGTCAAAATGGTGCAGATACCCTGACGAATGACAGCGATTTACTCTCAATGGTTTCATTATGCAAATTATGTTATTTGTTTTCAAGCTTTAGTCAGAACAAACAATGATGCCGGAATCAAAGCAAATCGTTTTCTTATCAAGTGTCTCATCAATACGACTTAAATATTACAAAACTACTCTGTGCTGGCCTTCTTTATATTACCCACTGATCATTTAATTTGAAATGTCGATGCGAAATGGTTAATATCATCACCGAAGTTTGTTCTTAATAAACATTCTAGGTGTAGAGAGGTATCATGGCGGATTAGAGTTTATAGTTAAGAACAAAATGAATGTGATTGTTCTAGTCTTTCTGTCATTTAAACAAGTTAGGTCTTGTTTTGTACCAGTAAGTTTATGTTTCCTATTATGCTTCCATAGCAACCGTAAAAAAAAGCCACGTATTCCTGAGTTAATGAAACAGCCAAAGGAAGTGTATTAAAACAAATTTTTCTCTGGAGCCAGAGTCAGGATTCCTTGTGTGATAATTTGCTTTTTGCAGTTTGTGCGTACATGCTTAGTCACTAAACCATGTCTGACTTTTTGAGACCCTAAGGAGCATGTCAGGCTCCTCTTGTCCATGAGATTTTCCAGCCAAGAATACTGGAGTGAGTTGCCATTTCCAATTTCAGAGGGTCTTCCTGACCCAGGGATCAAACCCAAGTCTCCTCCATCTTCTGCATTGGCAGGTGGATTCTTTACCACTGAGTCACACTGAATTCCCTATTTTCTATCCATCCCTTTCTTTCTTGGAATGCCCACCTTTTCTTCTCAGTTTCATTCCCTCTCCTCTGCTTAGACTTCTCTCAATTTCAGTACTATGATCCTTTTTCTTCTATGTCTTCCTTGCTTCAACTCAGTTTATTCTAAGTGTAATCAGACTGAAAGCAGCATGAAATAGGGATGAATTTAAATCATGAAAAGTGTACTTTTGTAATAAATCAGGAATCAGAGTTTATTTAAACCCTCATATAGTCAAGTGAGCATCAAAAGGATATGAAAAATATATGAAAGAAATATTTCAAATTCAGCAAAATCTACCATTAAAATTTTTCCTCTAAGGACTGGGGAAAGCCTTGGGATTTAGCTGTAGAAGAGCTCACATTTCAGCTACTTAAGTCATTGTTTTATAAGTAAAATCTTCCCTCCCCCTGATCCTGATCTCTACACCCTGACCCACCAAAATAATAATCTTCTTGAACCAGAAAAACATGTTTTCTTAGAAATCAGAGCAATATAACTGCCAGCATCAAAGATCAAAGTTAGAATTGAAGAATAAGTTTTCAGCACTAACAACAGCTATGAACACAAAAAGGCAGTCATACCACCTCGGTCTGTTTACTATACTATTCAAATCAATGAATATTTATAGAGCACTTGTTAGTGCGATGCTTTCGAGNTTTTCTTAGAAATCAGAGCAATATAACTGCCAGCATCAAAGATCCAAGTTAGAATTGAAGAATAAGTTTTCAGCACTAACAACAGCTATGAACACAAAAAGGCAGTCATACCACCTCGGTCTGTTTACTATACTATTCAAATCAATGAATATTTATAGAGCACTTGTTAGTGCGATGCTTTCGAGGAATACGAACTTTCTGGCAGTCCTGGGACATAGAGCACAGACTGCAGATTAGAAGAAATGGAGTGATGGTCTTCATCCTCACTGAGAGATAGAGTCTATGTAGCCTGCATCGGGCTCATCCCCTTGTGTGGGAATATCTTTGCTTCTTTCAAGCTCAAAGAGTACTTTGTTTCTGCTCAAAATGCATGTGTTATATGTACCTTGCCGGTCTCACTAGTTCTGTCTACCATGGCCCTTTCCCTACGAGAGAGGTGTATGAAGCGAAATGCCCCACCGTGGCCTCTGGGAGAGACCTACTGGCCACGGGGATGGAATGCCTACTATTAAGATGACGTTGCTCTGGCTCTTCTCTATGTGAGNGTCTCACTAGTTCTGTCTCCCATGGTCCTTTCCCTACGAGAGAGGTGTATGAAGCGAAATGCCCCACCGTGGCCTCTGGGAGAGACCTACTGGCCACGGGGATGGAATGCCTACTATTAAGATGACGTTGCTCTGGCTCTTCTCTATGTGAGCAAAACATTGTTCCATCCAGTGTTTGACTTACATTTTCCTCGTTAACTCTAATAGCCATGAGACAGTGGGCAGAAGTGGGCAGAGTCTTCCTCAGGGACTGATAACCAGTATACACTACTGTAAGGACTGTAGCACTGTATGATCTTCTAAAGTATGCACCGTTACTACTTTAACAAACACAAACTTTAGTGTGAGAATTATTTCAATAACAATGCAAATACTACTGGCATCAGCTCCATTGATAATGGGACTATAATCAGCATTATACACACTTACACACACATTAGTTGCTATAATGAAAATGATGCTGCGTTTACCTATCATTACTATCAAACAATACATTTGGCTTCCCATAGGAAAAAAACAGAATCTCTGATTATGCAGTTTCCTAAGACTGAAGCTTTTTTGTGGGTGCATTTTCTAAGTCCATACATAAAGGAATGCAGCAAAACTGATTAAGTTACATGGCAACAGGTGGTTAGGAAGAGAACTGTTTTAAGCAAGGAATCTAGACCATAAGTTTGCAGATGGTGGACCAAACAAGACATGGGTTTGGAACTCATGAACTCATGAAGAAGAACATGGGTTCAGGAACTCTGAGTAGGAATTTGGTAATGAACCGAAGATAGGAAATGAGATGTCAAGGAAGACAACCTGAATTTGTTTGACTTGATGGGGTTGGTGGTAATGATGTTTTCTGAGAGAAGGAACATGGGAGAAAGGGTAAATTTAGAGAATTGTAAGAGTGAAGAGTTCTGTTTTGAGTCTGAGATGCCTGGTAGTACATTGGACTTACAGGGCAGAGCTCAGGAAAAAGATCTGGACCCACTCCAGAGATTCAGAAAGATGGTGAGCGAACTCAGGAGCACAAGTGGATAAGGAAGGCCAGATCAATGAAAAAGGGTGTGGAAAGTTGAAAGAAAGGAGAGGTGAAGAATTTTGAGGAATACCAGCATTTCAAAGATGGGAGAAAGAGGAATCCAGAAAAAAAAAAAAAAAA
>SJYA01003206.1:1227146-1544200 GCA_006410615.1 Neotragus moschatus
GCAGCAAAGAAATCGTGAATTAAACCTTTTGTATCTGTATTGTTGCCAGCATTTTATGGAAGAATGAAATACACATATTCATGTTTATACACATTATGAGCCAGATCAGCTCATTACATTTTCACAGAGTTGAAGCAAATGAAAACTTAAAAAAAATTTTTAACTGATTCATTCATCAAGACTTCCAATTTGACAAATGAATGGAGAATTTCAGAAATGTATCTTCTTGAATGAAAATCTTGTCTCTTTAGGAGACATCATTATGCTGCTGCTGCTGCTGCTTCAGTCGTGTCCAACTCTGTGCGACGCCATATATGGCAGCCCACCAGGCTCCCCCATCCCTGGGATTCTCCAGGCAAGAACACTGGAGTGGGTTGCCATGTCCTTTTCCAATGCAGGAAAGTGAAAAGTGAAAGTGAAGTTGCTCAGTCGTGTCCGACTCTTAGCAACCCCATGGACTGCAGCCTACCAGGCTCCTCCGTCCATGGGATTTCCCAGGCAAGAATACTGGAGTGGGGTGCCATTGCCTTCTCCGAGGCATTATTATACTCCTGACTATTATAGATAAGAGTAATAATGATTGTATTTATTTAAGAAATGATGATTAAATAATAAAGTGGTATCTTTGCTCCAGCTTTTGTTTTTCCAACTGAGTAAAAATGAGACACAGGAAAATATTTGACTCTGCTTGAGGGTGGGAGGGTCAAAAACAATGCAGGGACCACTCATGTTTGGTATATACGAGATACTTACATCCTGAGTCACCCTCTAAACATCATTCTTGGCATTGCTGATTAAAGTAAATGACTATAACTAGTAATATTCAATACTACCTTTGGTCCTATATAGACCTTGCACGTACAGCTCTGGATTTTTAGAGAGGATGTAATTTTTGAGTGTCTGGAAATCTCAACACATGAAGAGATCTTGCGCTCCTCATTTGCATATATGGTCACAACCAGCTCTACTCCATTCGCTATCAAATGTCCACTGTTAGTTGCCAGACATCAAATATTTATGTATTTAGATATAGTGGGCAAATATTTGTGCCTGGAAAATAATGAACTGGATTCTAGTTCATTTGAAACAAATAATGACAAAACCAAAAGACTATGTGGAGTCAAAGCTGTCCTAATTTCAAGGCATTGAGAAGATTACATTTTTGCTTTTCATCTATATTCATTTCAATGTCCCTCACTGTATGATTCTATGAGTCTTCAGTAAACGGCTGTTGCATTGGTTTTGCTAGTAGAAACCAAACTGGCTGTCTCTAAGTCAATTGAACAATTGCTGTGGAGCTAGGTCTCTAACTGACACCAAATTGTGTATCACTGGTTTGTGGGTGACCTTTGCATCTTCTCTGGTGGCTCAGACAGTAAAAAGTATGCAGTGTGGGAGAACCAGTTCAATTCCTGAGTCGGGAAGATCCCCTGGAGAAGGAAATGGCAACCCACTCCAGTATCCTTGCTGAAAAATCTCATGGACGGAGGAGCCTGGTAAGCTATATAGTCCATGGGCTGGCAGAGTAGGACACGACTAAGCGACTAACATTTCACTTTCACTTGTAGGTATAAGCATAATGGTTTTAGTGTTTTGATTAAGGGGGAAAACGTTTGGGTTTTGGGGTTGTTTGTTTGCAGTATGACTGGTTAGAGAAGATGAGAGAAATGGCAAAGATGGCAAAGCGGAGAGCAAGGCGGTTTCCATTCTCCCCTTCATGTGACCCCTGTGGAGGGAAAGCTGAAGGAACTGACTTCAGGAAAGACTGTGGAAGACTTTGACCATGACCAGCGATGCTTTAGGGTGTAAATGACAAAACCCTTCACAGAGTCCAGTGCCTAAAGCAGTGTCCCTCAGGAGCACCCGTGGACCACATGCACAGCAGAAACACTGACATCTGCCAGGATGGCAGTACCAGCAGAAGAAGCAAGATCGAAAGGAAAAGGCAGACATAGAGCCATGGGAACGACCTTACACCTGGGCACAACTGAGAAACCCTCCCGAACCACTCCAGAACGGACTGAGGCAGGTTTAAGAGGAAGCTGAATTCCTATATAAACACGGGGTGGGTTGGGAGGAAGTGGTAGAGAAATGAGTGCGTGAGTATGCTCCTGCTCTGTTCTTGCAGAAGTGGCTGGCGTTTGGGTATTAATATAAATTCAATGTGTTTATACATTTAATGTTAAGATGTCAACATCCTTTCCAAAGGGAGCTGGGCAAAAAGATTTATCCTAGACAAGTTCGTTTGAAGATTAGTCTAAGCATGAACCTCTCTCAGCATGAACATCGGTGAACGTAAGTGATGAATTATCTGATAGGCTTACTTAATTTTCCTCCACACGATGATTTTTGCAGGACATTATGATTCTTCCACATGCTAAGGAATTGGTTATTCCATCGTCACTTTGGAACAGTTTCTAAAGGATGTGAAATATGCTCTCTATCAAAGCTAGGAAGGAGGTAATTATTCACAACTTGTTCCAACTACTGTTGTATCCGGTACTGATGCAAAATGAATATCAGCAATTGTCTCTTAATGTATATTTTTCATGTTGTTACTCTAGAGGTTTCATTCACCTACTATAATTTACTGACATCTTACTTAATGAAAGACCAAATGCTACTCCACTAGGCAGTCTAGATTGGGAACAAGGGAAGGATGTCTGCTCCCAGCACTTCTATTCCAACTGTACGTCAGCTTCAAGCCATTGCAAGATGACCAAAAGGAAATAGCAGGTTGGTCAAAAAATTCATTTGGGTTTTTCTGTAACATCTTATGGAAAAATCCCGAAAAAAATTCTTCGGCCAACCCAATAAAAGGCATGTAGATTGCAAATGGAGTAGAGCAGTGTTTTGTTCATGGATGATAAGATAATGAACACAGGAAAGTCTAAGGAATTTAGGAAAAATCCACTATGACTAATAAGTGAGTTAAGCAAAGGGTCAGAATATAAGACCAATTGACAAAAATCAATAATTGACTTCTATATACTAGCAATAAATAGTCTAAGGAAAACTTAAATATGTCATTTAAAATTGCATCAAAGAAGCATCAAATATGTAAGGACAAATGTGTCCAAATGTTTTTAAGTCTTGTATACTGAAAAGTAAAAAAATTGCTAACTGAAATGAAAGATCTAAATAAACAGAGAGGTATAACCTGGCTAATGGATTAGAAGATTCAAGATTGTTAATATATCTATTTTCCCATATCTATAGATACAACACAGTCCCAGTCAAATGCAGTAGAGATTTTTTTTAGTAGAAATTCACGAGAAAATGCTAAAATGTATCATATTATTTATGGTGGATACTATGAAGTACCACCAAGCTCCCTTTCAGAAATAAAGGAATTCTGCTCTTTAGCCATTGGTAGTACCAACTGCAAACAGTCCTCAGATGCCAGTCCTATTTGGGATTGCTTCAGTGATAAAAAAGCTGTTTCAGAAAGGTCACAGCCCCTTGCCAGGGCTGCCTGAATCCAGCAACTAATAGTTTAAGGAGCTGGCTTTCTCATTCCAACTCAAGACCATTTGAAAGTCATTCCATTTCCTAAATTCCTTGCAACATCAGTTGAAACATTCCACTGTAACCACACTGCAGACTACTTATGTCTCTGACAAATTCTGTTTCTTTCTCTTCCTTTCCATAAGTGTTGATCCCCAAAGCATTCCCTAATAAACCTCCTGTAAGTTTATTTCTATCTTACAGTCCGCTTTCTGGGGAATCCCACCTGTGATGGAGTCAAGGTCTAGAAGACACAGGAACCCAGGGTCCAATTCATCACAAGAAATGACTGCCTAAAATTAGAATGGTTCAAAAATAAATCACTCTGCTCTGAAAACCGCAGTCATTTTCTTAGCATGGAAAGATCTCACAATGATTACCAGATAGGTTGTAGAGAATTTCTGCTTCAGTAAGAGATGTAAGTATATAACTAAAAAGTCTCTGCCAATTTAAAAAGCCTCCAGTTTATTATATCTCAACTAGTTTTCTGACTTGGGACAAATCATTTGTTCTCTTGAGGCTGTTTCCTTTTTAGAAAAATAAGGGTGTTCAATGAACACTTAAGTCGTTGGTAGCTCCTGTGATTTTATAATCCATTATGTATTTTTATAACAAGTTTTTAAGGAAGGGAAGGTTATTATAATCCCAGTTTCACAGATAGTGAAGAGGAAGCAGGAAAGAGTTAGAGAATTTCTGATTCAGTAAAAGATGCAACTATATAACTAAAAAGTCTCTTCCAATTTAAAAAGTCTCCAGGTTAGTATATCTCAACTAGTTTTTTTGACTTGGGACACATCATTTGTTCATGGCTTCTACAGAATAAAGAGAATGCAGACCACTCTCTGCTAACTTGCTGATTTTCCCTGGGAAGCTCCAAGTTCCCCCAAAAAGTGTGTTTGCTTATTATTATAATTGATTCTAGTTTAATTACTTCCTTAGAGTCACCAAACGTACTCATAACTTATTCTCTTTAAATTTCATGCCAACACCTTATCCTCAAGCCAATAGATATATGAAACCATCAACTTGTTTGCTGAAAAGTTTTCTGGTACTCGGCTAGAAAGTTCAGGAAGTCTTTTATTTCCTGATATTGAGAAG
Source organism: Neotragus moschatus (assembly GCA_006410615.1). Classification (NCBI taxonomy): domain Eukaryota; kingdom Metazoa; phylum Chordata; class Mammalia; order Artiodactyla; family Bovidae; genus Neotragus; species Neotragus moschatus. The sequence continues at coordinate 1,231,752 of SJYA01003206.1, forward strand.
ACCCAGATACTTACCAAGTGAGAACGGAAGACACACACACACTTTCTCATTACTATTTTTTTCCCTTGGAGTGACTGCTTATGAGTATGGGGTTTCTTTGTTGTTAATTTTTTATTTATTTTAATTGGAGGCTAATTACTTTACAGTTTTGTAGTGCTTTTGGCCATACATTGACATGAATCAGCCATGGGTGTACATATGTTCCCCATCCTGAACCCCTCTCCCACCTCCCTTCCCATCCCATCCCTCAGGATCATCCCAGTGTACCAGCCCTGAGCGTCCTGTCTCATGGATGGAACCTGGACTGGTGATCCATTTCACATATGGTAATATACATGTTTCAATGCTATTCTCTCAAATCATCCTACCCTCACCCTCTCCCACAGAGTCCAAAAGTCTCTTCTTTATCTCTGTGTCTTTTGCTGTCTCGCATATAGGGTCATCGTTACCATCTTTCTAAATCCTATCTATATATGTTACTTTTTAATCCAAAGTCTTCAATGTTGCTGGTAACAGGATATACTAATGATAATGCTAGCTTTAGATAATATTTTTGAAAACTGCTTTTTGCTTATAAACAACTTTCATGTGCATTCCTATATTTACAAGTAGAGAGTTAATGCCCAAAAAGCAGTAGAAGTAATTATTATGACCACTAAGGAAAGAATAGACGAATAAAGCTATGCTACAGCATAAAATACTGAGATGAGGCAATGGAAATAATGACAGTCACATGGAATATTATCTAATATCTTTCTCTGAAGGATTTTAAAAACTGAAATAAAAAGTCACATGTGACAATGAGGATCTGAGGTGGGTGCGTATAGAGGCAAACACCCACTGAACAATCTATTAAGTTTCCTAGAATAAAATCACACGCCCGCCAACACTTCATGGATTATTTCAATGTTGATATGTCAGAGGATCAGCCCAAAAAAGGTCTTGTGAATTTTTCTTACAATCATTGAACACAATAAAAAAAAACCCTATTAAATTCCAGGGATATTTTGTTACATACACCAGCAAAATACCAATACTGCAGCTCTCTTTAACCAGCCTTTGAAATCATTACATGGCTTCTTTGTATTTGAGCCTTATCAGCAAAGTTCCTTTGGGATCATTAGTAAACAGCTCTCATCAATTTCAATATTACTTAGGGATGTATTTAGAAGACAAAATGCAAACAAATTACATCTCATTCTTTAAAGCCACAGCTTAGATATGTCTAACTTCTTAGCAAAAATATTTTTGTTGTTTTGTACTTTAATTTGGCTGAATAACAGAAAAGAAGACATTTCAATTGCCAAATGAATGAGAAAATTGTCCAACACCTTGTCTCCATTTCAATATTCTCTGAGCCTAAAAAATACACAGGTTCAGCCCTAGATTTATTTTTCTAGAATGTGAGAACATAGGATGAAAATACAATGTCTAAACATAACTAAAAATGATAGCCCTAAGTGGCTGCTAGCTGATTCATGTTAATTCTGGCTACCACCCTTCGACTTTGTGAGCCATGGTTTAGAAACAAAAGCAAAGCTCCAAACAAAACAATCCATATAGGGTGTTAAACAGATGACTGAATTTTTGCTATTCTTGTTTAAGACAAAGTATCCACTCCAGTATTCTTGCCTGAAGAATCCCATGGACAGAGGAGCCTGGCGGGCTACAGTCCATAGGGTCACACAGCATCAGACACAACTGAAGTGACTTAGCACGCCTCTTAAGGGAGTGAAGAGTGATCTTCGCTCAGGATGGTGGGTTGAGAGGAGGTTGCTGCCTCCTCTTCTGGCACAAATCCCTTTAGAAGGCAGAACGCACAGAGAACAAGATAAATAAATTCATCTCCACAGTAGGAACAAAGAAAGGAGAAACTATGAGGACTTCAGAAAGCAGGGGACTGGACTGAAGAAGGAAGGAGAACAGGGTAGGCAAAGGAAACGGGCGGCATGGATGCACCCAAGACTGAAGACAGCAGATACTAGGAGCAGGAAAGGATCTGGACACACACATCTTCCTACCCCACCCTTCTCTCCCCAGCCTTTCCAAGGGCCAGGCAAAAGAAATAATCCTCCTTCAGGTCAGTGAGAATCAGTGGAGAGCAGGGTGGTGTCCCAGGCAACTCTCAAAACTCAGGAGAATGGAGAGCCCTGGGCACAGAGTTCTATCTATGATCTCACTCAAAAACTGGTCCTGCTTCTCCCATCAAGCAGGCTGTAAAAACAGATGCAGCCTTTTCTGAGTTTAAGAGAGATTTTCAGTTATAAATGTGCACGACTCATCAAATATTTAAGGAAAGCCAGCATCATGAAAGTGCAATATGAAATTCAACAAAGAGAAGGAATTTGCAAGCAAAGAAAGAAAATTGATAGCGTGAGTGAGCCAGGACTTTTGATCGTTGTGGATAATATTCCAACAAAAGATTCAAGAGACTATTTCAAACTGAAATACAGTCAACAAGAGGTTGAGGAGACTGAAACTCTGCCTACAGAAATAAAGACTAACCAATGAATAAATAGAGAATTTTCAACTTATAGAAATGCAGGAGGAGAGAAAAAAAGACCGAGAGTATTTACCACTTGCAACTGCTATGTGAAATAATTACTAAAGAATTCAGTGAGTAGAGGATGGGGAGGGAGGGGAAAGAAAGAAAGGAAAAGGAAAGATTAAAAATACAAGAAGAAAAAGTAGGATTCAAAAAGTAATGATGAATAACAACAAAAACCAAAAAACATTTAGACTTATCTAAACATGTTGATCGGAGAAGGCAATGCCACCCCACTCCAGTACTCTTGCCTGGAAAATCCCATGGATAGAGGAGCCTGGTAGGCTGCAGTCCATGGGTTCGCTAAGGGTCAGACACAACTGAGCGACTTCACTTTCACGCATTGGAGAAGGAAGTGGCAACCCACTCCAGTGTTCTTGCCTGGAGAATCCCAGGGACGGGGGAGCCTGGTGGGCTGCCGTCTATGGGGTTGCACAGAGTTGGACATGACTGAAGCGACTTAGCAGCAGCAGCAGCAAACATGTTGATAGGATAGAACAATAAAACTACAACTATCAAACTAAAATTCCAAACTATATAAAAATGAGAAATGTGTGGAAGTACCTGTCTAACTAATGGGGAAAATTGCAACTCTAAATAATTAAATATATGTTTATATGTTTGTACAATAGAAATATAGACATAATTATCCAGAATTATCTTCGAAACCATTAGAGTGAGGACAAAAGAAGAACAAAAAGGTCAGTATAACAAAAGGCTGAAGAGGAGGCAAAGAAAAAATATCTATAGCAAGTGAAGTAAATATAATAGAAAACAAAACAGAATTTTAGGAAAAAGTTAAATGAATTGTTAGTTAAAATACATATGCCAGGGTTAAATTCATGTATTAAAAAGATAGAAACTCAGAGATGGTTAAAAAGACAGTCTTCAGAATGAACTTATAGAGACACCCTTAGACACTCTTAAAATGAAAGCAAACAGGAAAATCTAAAATAACGATGGGGAAAATACGCATTAGGCAAATTATAAAAGAGTATAAGATAAAGAAAAACTTGATGTGGAACTGTTAAATGATTCCTTAAGGAAAGGAAGACTTAAGTAGGAAGACACGATAGTTATAAATCTATAAGTAGCTAATAATATAGCTTTGAAATTTACCTAAAGAAAAACTATATAAGTATAAAGAGATATAACAATAAAAAATCTTAAAGATGCTAACAAAGCTCTCTCAAAAACTGACAAAACAAAGAGTCAAAACAAAAATAATTAGAATGCATAAAATACTATATGAAGTTCAAAGTCTATATACATTTTTTTCAAACACACATTGCCAAAAGCTGACCATGTATTGTTAAGCCACAAAAGAAATTTCAACAAATTCTCAAAAGGGGAAATCATAGCAATCACCAAAGATAAAGATAATATAAAATATATATATATAGAAATTAATAATCTTAACAAAAAATGCTAGCACAGCCTTCTCACCAAAAAAAAAAAAAAATACAAAATAACTGGAAATTGTTAATCACATTCAAAATTACTCTTAGGTCAAAGGGGAAACAGAATGAAAATTACAAGCTGTACTGAAGTATTCAGAATGTGAGAAGGAGAGCGTGAGGCTGTACCTACAGTGTTACATCAAAGCAGTATTCTAAAAAAGAAAGGCTGAAAATTGTTGAACTTAGCTTCCAACTAGTTTTACAAACTCTCAGAAAATTAGGGCAGAAATATTTGATGTTATACAGAGTGAAGTAAGCCAGAAAGAAAAACACCAATACAGTATANACTCCAGGAGTTGGTGATGGACTAGAGGCCTGGCGTGCTGCGATTCATGGGGTCGCAAAGAGTTGGACACAACTGAGTGACTGAACTGAACTGAACTGAATCAACAGCTCCAGGCAACATAATAAATAGCTAACTGACCAGAAAACTTTGACAAAGATCTTGTATTTCCACACCTGTGCAAGTGTGGAAGTCCCTGTCCCTCCCCTTTGTAGGCCATGAGAATCACTGCTCTGGTCACAGTCNCTGAACTGAACTGAACTGAATCAACAGCTCCAGGCAACATAATAAATAGCTAACTGACCAGAAAACTTTGACAAAGATCTTGTATTTCCACACCTGTGCAAGTGTGGAAGTCCCTGTCCCTCCCCTTTGTAGGCCATGAGAATCACTGCTCTGGTCACAGTCTACATCCTACCAGCTATAATCTGTATATACATAACTATTTACTTTCTGCTTACTAAAACAAAATCTCTGCTTCTCTTTGAATTACTTTGTTCCACATTTTCTGACATTTTCTCTTTGGAAACACTTTTATCTTCTTTCTTTACATTTCTCTTTAAAATATTCCATTAAGTTTTTCTTCTCTGAAAACCCTATCTGCTTCAATTCTGCTAGTCTTTTAATTGAACTATTATTATCCTTCAACTATTGATTATTTCCAATCGTGGTAAATGTATTACCTTTTTATAATGATTATGTGAAATAAGGAGCATGATGTCTGACACATAAATTGCACTTGACATAAACTAATTATCTAGTTAAATTCAAGCTAGTTACATGCTGTTTACAACATTGACATTTGGCTATACAAAACAATATATTGTTTTACTTACAATTCATGTTCTGGGATATATCCAAAAGCTACTATTTCTCTCCATCTTCCACCGCTATGAATATGTCATACTCTGTTCTCTTAGGAGTCCTTCGTTTGCAGCCTGTTTTCTCTTTCCTATTCATTTTTGCAATCTCTATTAGTAAATTGGCCTCTTTCCTATCCCTGATAAGATCCCAGCTGGTTGGACTACAAGAACTTTGTAATCAGGGCCAAGACTCAAGATTAGATAAGGAAGTATTATTTCTGCCCAATAAATTTACATTTCAGGTTGCCAATGAATGAGGAATTTGCTGCCAAGTTCTTCTAGAGTAATGTTTTGAATCTTCTACCAAAGCAATACATAATAAAATTACCATTTGAAAATATTATACAGTAATAATTCTAAAAGTATTAAAATCAAAGCTAATAAAACAAAAATAAGTATGAACAATTAAGGTCCTTAATAAAAAAATCATAATGAAAACTCTGAGAGAGACAGAGTTCAAAAGTGTGAACGTTTAGCTGAAATAAAAGTGACCTCGAAACATGATTTTCAAACACTTAGTAAAACTACAGGGCATATGAATCTAGGTCATTTCCCTGTGTATGTATATAAAGAAAAATAGAGTGAAGAGTAGCATGTAAACACGTGGAGTAGAAAACCGAATATATTTTTAAAGAAAACAGCTAAAAGAAAATCTATCATTTTTCACCTAAAGTTTGGCTTTCCTACCTTCATTTCTGATCTCTACTCTCATGAGCCACCAGCCTTTTTGAGGGCATGCCTTTTAATTTTTGATAGGCAGACGAAGTTCTGGTATTTTCCAATTGACTCTAACTTAATAGTTCTCATTCCACAGCAGCAAATATTTGGTCACCCAATTCCTTGACTCTATATGTACTTGGTTACAGTTGTTTACAGCTGATAATTTAAATTGCTGGCTATTGAACGCCACTGACAAAGAGCGTCTCATTTACTGCTGGAAACAAGACCATTAATTTCCTTTTAAACTGAATTAGATCAATGAACTTTTCAGATAACCTAGAAGCAAGTGAGAACAGAAATTCTGCTATTTGTGAGACAGCATCAAATAGCTTTACATATGTATAAATGGAGACCCAGAAGGAGGGGAGAAAGAATGAGGCTGAAGAAATACTTGAAGAGATAATGGCAAAAACTCTTTCTAAAACTGACAAAATAAGTCAACCTATAGAACCAAGGAACCTGGTGCAGGAACTTTATGCAGGTTAAACACAAAGAAAGACACATCTAGACACACCATAATCAAACTGCTAAAAGAAATTAATAAAGGAGAAATCTTAAGAGCAAATGAGAGAAACAAAAATACACATCACAAACAGAACAACTGTATTCATGGCTGACTTCTCACCAGAAAGAATAAAGGTTAGTTAGACACAATGGAATGACATCTAGAATGTACATGAAGGAAAAAAATTCTCAAACTAGAATTTGGTATCCAGAGAATATAAGCAAAATATAAGCAGAAATATAAGCAAAATAAAACATTTTCAGAAAGATAAAAGTTTCTTACATGATAAGAAAGGTTAAAATAAGTTTCTCAAGCTAAAGGGAAGTAAAAACTCAGGTAAAATATCAGAACTTTAGAAATAAAGAATACATATTTTTTTTATAAATAAAAAGCTTATTTTTAAAAGGATCTTTATTATATATAAAGTATTCCAAAATTCTTAGGGATTTTCTTAGGATACTTTTAAGCTTTAATAACTTCAAAAATGTAAATGTCACAAATATTTAAAAAATTCATTTGTAAGTTTGTTGATTTACATTTAAAGGCTTATTTTTTGAGTTTTGACTTTTAATTTTTTGTGTATGACAGTTTCTAGATAATTGGAATTAAGAGATATCTAGTTTGGCCATATTAACTACTTGATTACTCTCCATTAGGCTTTTTCCTTAGGGACATGTACAGAAAAAACATCTTTAGGTAACTCATATGTATCAGCAGTAGCAGTAGCAGTATGTATCATGTAGATATCAAAACAATTTTCTTTGGATGACCTTGGGTCTAGGATTACAAACGGTCAGTTGACCATTCTGGTCACTGAACAGCAGTTGATCAAATTTTTATGAAATCCAAATTTGACTAAAATAATGAATAGTATAAGATGTTGCTTATGTGGAAGTTGAGTGAAAATATATTAATATCAAAAATGTTTTTAAAATAATTTTTCAGTATTTATTAGTACTTGAAACGTCACTAAAACATACATACTTATTTTTTAAAAAAAACAATAATAGCAATATACTGTGGGGTTTATAGTACCTGAAGAAGTAAATCATAAAAAAGATCACAAAAGGTGAGAAGGAACTAAGAAGAATACTGTTGTATGATTCTCACACAGTCTGTGAAGTAATATATTAAAGATAGATTGTGATCATTTAAACTTGCATAGTATAAGCCATTTAGAGCCACTACTATAAAAAAATTGACACAGAGATATAGATTAAAAATTCAATAACATGGAATATTTAAAAATATGTGATTTAATGATAAGTAATCAGAAATAGAAAATGAAAGAACAAAGAACAAATGGAATTTTAAAAAATTAAATATCAAGATGGTAGTCTTAAACCTAGCCTAATCAATACATGTGTATGCATTCTTTCAAAACCTCTTTGTTTCTCTCTCTCTCATCCATTTGCCTTTTGTCAGTTTATTTCACAGGCCCAGCCACTGAAACTGAGGGTAGAAGAATGTTTTCCAGCCCTACAGTGGCTACAAATGAAACACTCCATCCTGACTACTTGTCTAGCTAACCAACACCCGTAGTTCAAGTTTCAGCACAAGTGTAATTTCTTCCAGTAAGCATTCCCAGACCCCCATAACTGTGATCAGCTCCCCTTATCTGGCTCCCCTAGCATCCTCACAAGCCATGCAGTAGGTCACCTTTCATGAGACATAGAAGCAAGCCCTTGCCAGATTCTTGTTAAGTCCTGCTGGAACTCGGTGGTCCTTAACAGAGATTGGTGTCTCAGTCCTAGCCCAGGGCTGGCACGGGGGAGACCCTCCATAAGTGTTATTAAACAAGGTGAGACTGAAGAACAGCAACAGAAAGAAGAGGAGGTAAAGAAGGAAAGGAAAGAGGAAATAGTAGGAGAAAAAGGTAGTCACCATTTACTGAGGGCTCCATTCAGATAGAAAGCCCTAGGAAATTTCCATCCTGAATGCAGAGAGAGTAAAACTTAAATTTGTAAAAACTAAAAGGAAAAGAGAAGATAGTCAAAGCCGAGCCAAAGAAAATATATCACACTTGGGTATTGTGCAGCCATGAGATTCCATTTCAGAGCACCAAATTTCAAAGAAAAATAAAATTTAAAATATCTCACAAAAATGTGGCTCAGAAACATGCATGGTTTTTTCAAGAAAATGATTTGGGACCATTTTTCAGTGCTGTGTTTACTATAAACTTGTATGAAAGTGTGAAAGTGTTAGTGGCTCAGTTGTGCCCGACTCTTTTGTGACCCTATGGACTATAGCCCGCCAGGCTTCTCTGTCGGTGGAATTCTCCAGCAAGAATACTGGAGTGGGTTACCATTCCCTTCTCCAGGGGATCTTCCCAAGCCAGGGTAGAACCCAAGTCTCCTGCATTTCAGGCAGACTCTTTATCATCTGAACCAGTATATCATTTATTAATAAAATAAAAAATATCTTCGGTTATGAACACATGTATTTCAGTTGAATGTAAACCTTTATGTGGTTTAAATGATGGGAAAGCTTCTGGACAATCAAGTTAACATGTACCTGACAACACTGTGAATCAGATACAATAGATATGTGCTTCAGTCCTGTCCAACTCTTTGGGACTCTATGGACCACAGACCTCCAGGCTCCTCTGTCTATGGGATTCTCCAGGCAATGATACTGGAGTGGGTTGCCGTGTCCTTCTCCAGGGGGATCTTCTTGAGCCATGGACTGAACCCAGGTCTCCAGCATTGCAGGCAGATTTTTTTTTTACCATCTGAGCCACCAAGGAAGCCCCACAATAGATAGAAATGTCACCTAAGTCTCAGTAAAAGAAGTATCTGGCCAATATAAAAGAAAGTATTTGGGAGAAATGGGTGGAAAGGGAGGAAAAGATCCTCAGAACTTGGAAAGGAAGGTTGGTGTGATGGAGACAACAAAGATAGAAGATAGCAGTACTAGTTCTATTTTTTGTCCCAAACTAACCCTTCACTTCAGACTTTTATTTGTAAATTGAGGGGGCTGGAATAAACTATAATTTCATATGCTTCAAAAGAGAGAGACTCGAAAACCCTGTTATCTTCCCATCTGTTCTCCAGATTTTTTTCCCTAGTCATTTCTTTGCCTCTCCTATCACCTTCGTTTTAAAACAATTAAATGTGCATCACAGGCACTAGATTATAACTTCAGGTGCAAAATGAATAAGCAACTCTTTAAAAAAAGAGAGAGTGCGTAATTGCTGGCTGCATGCAGTATAAAAAAAAAAAAAAAAAAAAAAAGCGAGAACTGGGCTAGAATTTTCTTCCATGCTTCCCTTAACAGGGAATTGGCCCTCCAGTCTCCACAAAGCCCCAGCCTCTGCACTTCATAAGTAATCCCAGATCTATTCTATTTCTCCTAAGATGGGTACTGAAGTGAGCCCAGAAACCGTGCTTTTCTCGAATCCCTCCTGAGGCAGACACCAGGCCTCCAACCAGGCACACTGTAGAGACGCTGGTGTTCCTTGGAGGGCAATGAGTAATTCATTTTCCCTTTCCGCACCCTCTCCTTCCACCATCCTCTCTTGATTCTTACCTAAAATCCCTCCACTGAATATTTACTCTCTGCCGTTCAGAAGCCAGGCTTCCTCTCGTCTAGTGTTTCCTAGGCGCGCTCTACCACGTGCATCACCTGGCGTGCTCTGTAACACAGATTCCCCCAGGACTCTGCCTTCGAGATTATGATGCAAAAGGTCTGTTCCATTGAATGCAAAATGTCCCAAAGGAGGGATAACAGGTTAAGCTTTTGTTTTATTCATTTTACAGTTAAGTCCCCTACATATGAACAAGTTCCCTTCTGAGAGTGAGTTCTTAAGTCCAATTTGTAAGTTCAACAAAGTTAGCCTAGGTATCCAGCTTACATAATCGGTGTATAGTACTGTGCTGTAATAGATTTATAATGCTTTCCATAGAAATAACACATAAAAAATAAACACAAAAAATAAAGGAAACCTTATGAATCTTACAGTATAGAACCTTGAGGGCTTCCTAGGAGGTACTAGTGGAAAAGAACCTGCCCTGTCAGTGCAAAAGATGTAAGAGACCTGGGTTCAATCCCTGGGTCAGGAAGATCCCCTGGAGTGGGACATGGAAACCCACTCCAGTATTCTTGCCTGGAGAATCCCATGGACAGAGGAGCCTGATGGGCTACAGTCCATGGGATCACAAACAGTCCGAAACCACTGAAGCAAGTTAGCACGTGCATACTCATAGTACCTTGGAAAGTACAGTAGTATGGTACGACAGCTGGCACAGAGGGGCTGGCATTGAGTGAACGGGCCAGAAGAGTTACTGACTGGAGGGAGAGGAGGTGGGAGCAGGTAAAGCTGAACAATCAGCAGCAGTAGGAGATAGATGGCAAACTACAGTTTCATCCACACCTGACATAATGGAACATGTGTTCGCATCTTTCAAAGTTCAAAACGTGAAGTTCACATGTAGGGGACTTAACGGTACTTGCGTATACCTGGCCTCTTTCAGAGATGCATTTGAGGTGCCCAGCTACAGGGTGAACTAAGAGGCTCCCCTGATTCACAAGGTGATGAGTCGCATCCAGGCTTGTGTCCCTGCTTTCCTGGGCAACCATAGACTCCTTGTGCCCCTCAAGGCTCACCAGCTCAGCATGAGTAGGAAGAGCCCTAGGCTAGGAGTGGATCACACACTCAGCCCTTCATCAGGTGTATGAATTTGGCAACGTATTGAAACTCTGGGCTAACACATTTCTTCCACTATCAAAACTATGGTATTGAATTTTATGATCCTGAAATTTGGCTGCATACTTTACATGTAAAACAAGCCCATTCATCCTGAAGTCTTACAAGACTTCCAGGGAAAATTACTAAATAACTGTCCTTCAGCCTTGTTATTTAGCCTTCTCTGAGCAAATGCAAACATGAAACATTCTCTTTTGCGCTTTATTATGAATTGAAGTGTATCACTGGAGAAAACTCTTGAGAGTCCCTTGGCCTGCAAGGGGATCAAACCAGTCAATCCTAAAGGAAGTCAACCCTGAATATTCATTGGAAGGACTGATGCTGAAACTAGAGGTCCAATACTTCAGCCACCTGATGTGAAGAACTGACTCTTTGGAAAAGACCCTGATGCTAGGAAAGATTAAAGGCAGGAGGAGAAGCGGGCAGCAGAGAACGAGATGTTTAGATGCCCTCATCGACTTAATGGACATCAATTTGAGCAGACCCTGGGAGACAGTGGAGGACAGAGGAGCCTGGTGTGCTACAGTCCATGGGGTTGCAAAGAGCTGGACACAACTTAGAGATTTAACAATAACTACTGCCCCCGCCCCCATAAAAAAGAAACGTTGAAGTCCTAATCCCCACTATCTCAGAATGTGACCTTATTTGGAAATGACTCCTTGAAGATGTAATCAAGTTTAGGTGGGAGATTATATCCGATTAGGGTGGGCCCCAGTCCTATGACTGATGTCCTTATAGCAAGTGGGAAATCTGGAGGCAGGGACACAGGGATGACAGTGAGTACAGAGACCATGTGGGTACAGAGGCAGTCAGTGAGGGATGCATCGGCATGCCAAGGCATGCCAAGGATGGCAGGCACCACCAGAAGCCAGAAAGAGGTAATGAAGGATTCTCCCCTAGAAAGGATGACCCTGTCGACTTCAGCTTCAGATTTCCAGACTCCAGACTTCCAGGCTCCAGAACTGTCTGAAAGAACACATTTCTGCTGTTCTGAAGCCATGCAGTTTGTGGTACCCCATTACAGCTACCCAAAGAAACTGCACTACCATTCACCTTATAAAACATCACCATAGAACTGTGACGATTAGGACTATATTTAACTTAGAGTTAATGCTCCTCCACTTAGCCACCTCTATAAAAAGAATTTTAAAAGGGAGAAAGTGGAGTTTAAAAAGTCTAACCAGAGAGCAATATCCTCCCCACCCTCGCCTCCCTCCATCACCACTTCCACTCCCTGTGACATTAAATAAAATGTTCACACGCCTCCCCAGCAGTTTACAAACAGTGGGAGAAAAAAATGGAACTAAGCATGGAGAAATGGAAACATTTGGCAGGCTAATCAGCTGCAGAAATAGCTTTATCAGACTAGAATGAGATTGGGTCTTGCCTATGTGCCTGCCAGATAAAAATATCTAATGTTCTAGGACTCAAAACGAAATACTCAGGAGTTTTGCTATAATGTTACACATTATAATTCAGAAGTCAGTGTATGGATCCATTCTGGATGTCATCCAAATTGGGCTTATGTGGAAGATCCCCCAGTTGACTTTTTGGAACACTCAACAAACCTAAAACCCAGGAACAAAGATTGCCTCCAAGCAGTCAGACATCCATAGAATCAGTCTCATTTTGGTCATTGTGGAAATACTAAAGTATTAGAAATAGACCCAAACTGGAATTGCTATACATCACTTCTTTTCTCTCTACAAGTGTTGGCTGCTAGTCATTGAATTTTCCAAAGACAGACAGAAGTGATCTATTCCCTCTGTTTTTTGCACTACTGGACAATTCACTTGCTGGGGAATAAATGTTCCCATACATCCAATCTTTCAGATGAGGCTTGGGGAGCCTGCTTTGTCAGCCTTTCCTCCAGGAAGCAAACAGAAATAAAGGCAGGTGGGAGGGCAGGGGATAATGAGGAACTTGCTGGAAAGTGGTCAGGCACGTGGTGACTCTGTTAGTTTTGTATGTGATTCCTGAGGAATACTCCAGCCCTGTGTTTATCTCAGGGAGGTGATGAGGGCAATGATTTCAGTCTGCAAGGGGTTTCTTTTAATCAGCTCTTTGGAAGATTTTGAAGAATAATACAATTTCACGTTAATTTTAAAACCACACTAAATCAGCACCTTTACTGTCATCCCCTCTCGTATGCATCCGTGAGTGACCTATTGGAATGCACAATCATCCAGCTTTTGACGGGATGGTATAAAGTATAGAGCAGAGAAAGGTCAAAAGTCCACAGTTCATGGGAAAATTGTACTGGTGAATTTACCGAGAACTACCAAAACGTGACAGCCACTGACTTGACAAGAACTGACTTTAATTTCCGCCCCCAGACTCGGCAAAATTGTCCTGCAACTGAAATTCAGCTTCCACAAAAACCACCACATCAGTAGAAGTCATAATTAGGCAATTACAGTTTCTAATGACATGATTGTTCATATTTATCCTGATGGTATAAATGGTTCTAATTATATTATGGGTTCAAATAGACTGAAGATTTCTACTTAAAAAAATTTTTTAATAATTCTGGCATGATGAGCACTTAAAAAAAATTAAGTGCTCATCATGACAGAATTATTCTAAGGGCATCACAGTGTTACTACCTGAAGGATAAAATATGCCCGTAGTCATCTCCATATTTCGTAGTACATAAAGGATGAAAAAACACTCTACATGAACAGAAAACATTCTTCCTGGGTTCCCTCCCCTGTTTAACAGGGGCAGACACACACATATACATGCATGTGCGTGTGCACACACACACACACACACGTGCAGTCCAAAGGCACCTCAGCAGTCCCCATTAATGACTTTTGCCATTTCACTTTTCTTGCTAACCTGCCCCTTCAGTATAGAAATGTGCTATTTCTCAAGAGCACTGGGATCTTGAAATACAAAAGAAGCAGACACTAGGCTTTTTTTTTTTTTTTTTTTGCTGTCGTTTAGTCACAAAGTCATGTCTGACTCTTCTGCAACACCAAGGACTATAGTCTGCCAGGCTCCTCCTTTATTCAAGTCTGAATTCTTTCCTATAGTATCCAATAGCCCCAACAGTCTTAATCTCACTAGATAGACTGGTTCTTCCTGGACCATCTGATGAGATCTTTTTCTTTCCTGTAAGTTCAATTTTTTCCCATATCCTAACCATGAACTGAATGTTCCGTATTATCCCTTGGGCTCCAGAAATGTAAAAATCATACATGTAAGAAACACAGATCCACCAGGCAAATTAACATGAAACTTTTGCTTCTAAGACATTTGAATCTCAACTCTAGCAGCTCTCTATTCTGACTATACTGTCCAGTTTTACCCACCAGGTCTGAACACATGACAAATTTGATCACCATATCATGTCCAAAACAAACTCTTTGAAAGAACTGTCTGTCCTCTGTTAGGTCTTTCAAGAACCACACATTCACACATAAAAGAAATCTTCATGTAACATATAGTTCAGTCATGTATCCTAGTATTTTTAATACAACAAATAAAGAAATAAATTCAAATAGTGGATGAGACAGGACTCTGTAATCAGACTGCTCTCAATTCAGATCCCAACACTGAGAGATACAGTCAGAGTGACCTCAGGTGTTTTATTTAACTAGTCTGCTTCTTAGCTTCTTAAACTGTAAGATAAAAATAGTTTATATATATTTCTCTGAGATCACACATGTAGAGAAATTAACGTGGTACCTGATAGACAGCAAGGCTGAACAAATGCTAGCAATTATCTTCCTTGGTAGCTCAGACCATAAACAATCTGTCTGCAATACGGGAGACCTGGGTCGGGAAGATCCCCTGGAGAAGGGAAAGGCAACCCACTCCAGTATTCTTGCCTGAAAAATCCTATGAACAGAGGAGCCTGGTGGGATACAGTCCATGGGGTCGCAAAGAGTTGGGCATGACTGAGAGCCTAATACACCATCATTATCATCACTTAAGCACCACTGTGTGCACTCATCTTTATTCTGGTGGCTAAGACCCCATGCTCCCAATGCAGAGGGCCCAGATTCAATCCCTGGTCAGGGAACTAGATCCCACCTGCTTGAACTAAGACCCAGCAGAGCCAAATAAATAATAATTTTTTAAAAATTAAATGGAAAGAATTGGAAAGAGGGAAAGCTGAATCTAAGGGCCTTAGAAGGAGAGAGAGCTACAGTACCTTCCAAGTCTGCCCCATGTGCATAAAAGACTTCACCCTGAAGACCCAACACCCTGCTCTGTGCCCCACCAGAGACCCCACCAGTGTGCCAGTTATCCCCTTTCTGCAGAAGAGGAACCTTTCAAGTCAATTGACAGAGTAGCTCCCCTAACCTTTCAACTGAACCTTTCCTTGGTCAGTAATCAAGGTGAGGAGTCAAGATTCCGATCTCCTGTCTTGCTTCCATTTGAAAGCAGGGTCCCATTGGATATCAGGGACTTCTATTGTGCCGAAGTGCAGGGAACTAATTGGAATCATTCTGGCTTTCGTGATTCATAAACTTAATGCTCTTTTAGCATCATTTGGGCTGAGCAGATTTCCTAACCATGGTTTAATAGCAAAGGCATTTAAAATAACAATCTCAAAAGTCTTGCCAACCTCTCCAATTAGAGTAAAATAAATTGGCTCTTAGAATTAGAAGCTGTGCCTTCTCTGGCTCTGGAACATCTTGTCGGTTTCTAATATCTTAACTCTGAAGGAAAATGACAATTACTAATACTCCATTTTCATCTTGCTCCCAGATATTGAAAGATTCCCACAGGACCTGAAGTCACCTGCCTGGTCGTGTATGTTAACTTGGATCAGGACATTATCCAGGAAGACCTGTGGTTTGGCTTGGCTCTCATTCATTTTGTTAATTAGTTACTTTAGCTTTTATTGGGTTTCTGGGAAAGGCTTTGAGGTTTAGTTTGTCATCTCCGGAGTAGCCAAGAAGATTGTCATGTTATCACTGTCAGCTAATATTTATTGAATTCTAGGCTCAAATGACAGACAAATTTCTCCCATAAGTTTTTATATTCTAAAAAAGAATAATCAGATTACTTTAGAATGTCTTTGTAATTGTTTTGCTCTTATCGTTTACGAAATGGGAACAGTCCCTAATCCTAAATCAGTTCAGTAACAAAGATCTGATTGGTGGGCCAGCAGGTTTGAGGCTTGATCCAAAGAGCCCCTGTGATTATGCCTTTACTGTTTTCTCCAAGTTTACTTAACCTTTATTTCTGGTCCAAAGGTGCATGGATGGAGTTCTTTTCTGAGACTTTACAGACAAAATAATTAACTAAGAAGAACCAAAACAAATAACAGTGATCCACCAATTTGACACACACACAATATAGTATACACATGTGTGTATATTATGTATATATGTATACACATGTGTGTGTTAGTGGCTCAGTCATATCCAACTTTTTGTGACCCCATGGACTGTACTCGCCAGGCTCCTCTGTCCATGGAAATAATATACACATATTCACAATTAACCTTTCCTTAGTAGGATCGCTAATGTCCTTCCAACAATATTCCTTAGAAGCCACTTGCTGCTTTAGACTCTCCAGGAGTAAGCCCCTCTGTGCATGGAGGAAAGAGGAATTAAAAGTCATTTGAAAATTCAGGATACTGGAAAGCTAAACTCTGTCTCAGCTCAGGGCATGCACTTTTGGCTGTGACTTTATGGTTCTTTGACTCCCCTCTTCCGCCACTGGATTGTCCCTACATGACAGCACATTGGCTTTCTGATACCTATTTCTGTTGTTTTTCCTTGTTTTTATGTAGTTCCAATACTGTGGTGTTGGTGAAGACTCTTGAAAGCTGCTTGGACAGCAAGGAGATCCAACCAGTCCATCCTAAAGGAGATCAGTCCTGAGTGTTCATTGAAAGGACTGATGCTGAAGCTGAAACTCCAATACTTTGGCCACCTGATTCGAAGAGCTGACTCATTTGAAAAGACCCTGATGCTGGGAAAGATTGGGGGCGGGAGAAGAAGGGGACGACAGAGGATGAGATCATTGGATGGCATCACTGACTCAATGGATATGAGTTTGGCTAAACTCCAGGAGTTGGTGATGGACAGTGAGGCCTGGCGTGCGGCAGTCCGTGGGGTTTCAAAGAGTCAGACATGACTGAGCTACTGAACTGAACTGAACTGAATTCTGTGTCAGTTTGTGTAGCTGACCACAGTCTGTTTTGTTTTGTTTTTTAATTGGAGGCTAATTACTTTACAATATTGTAGTGGGTTTGCCATACACTGACATGAATCAGACATGGGTGAACATGTATCCCCCATCCTGAACCCCCTCCCACTTTCTTCACTTGGTTCAACCTCCCAAGCTTCCACAATTTGGACATAAACTCCCCATCCCCAGAAATCCCCAGTGCATGGATGCTCTAACAGAAGGCTGGAGATAGAACCACAGCTAGGCTGCTCAGCATCAATATTTTTCTTTTATATCAAAATATGGAAGATTGGACAGGAATCCTGTTCCTTTTCAATCTTGAGTTACTCACAGATAGATTCCCTCTGTTTTGTAATTTCCGGGACATTGTGCACATACAATATGTATGTACAACGTTTTGGCTTTACCTACCCAAAAAATCGATAATTTTGCATTTCTGCTTCCTTTTCCAGTCTTTTCCTTTTCTTTCACTTCATAGGTATCATTCTTGGAATCTCCCTGTCTATTAAAGAAAAGAATCCAAGGAAGGACCTTTTCTCTGAACTGAAGTTTGTCTGTAGTTCTAGAGACTATAGTTTTAATCTCCCCACCACACTCCTGACAAGTCCCAAAAGAAAAATTAAAGTCAGCTCTGGAGGTATGCAAGAAATGTCCCTTCATAAGGTTCATATTTTGTACAACCTCTGTCATTTCAAAGTAAGCAACTCACGGATACCCCTCGTCTGCACACGTGCCTTTCTCAGTTTTGGAAGAGCTGAAGTGTTCCACTCAGACATTTCGTTAATATCTGCATGGGATCACAGTGGTAAGTGTCAAGAAACAAGATCATCGAGGTTCTAAGCCAGTCCCTCAATACCTGGATATATTATTTAGGTAGTGGTCAAGAGCAATGAGCAGGCAGTGTAACAGAACACCTGAGTTATATGTGGATTCATTCATACATTTCCTTTTGTCATGTCTTAGCTGCTAATCCAGGACCAACCAGGAGAAGGCAGTACAGGCTAAACAACAGAAGCTTTCAATTTTCTTTAAAGTGAAAGAGAGACAAGCTGATGGGTATTCTTCATCATATAAACCTCCATCCGTGCTGGGGAACAAAGGAAGCTTCTCCAACACTGTCATCAGCCCCTGTGCATATCTTAACCCTCCCTTACCTCCGTCACTCTATTTTCTCCTTCTACCGTCTCCTCTGCTCTTCCTTACAAGTTAAAATACACACAATGTATTAAGTGGAAAAACATCTGAATTGCAAAGTTTCCTAATCCTGCCTTAAACCCTCAAATTTCTTTCTCCAGCATTATTACTTAAGGCAAGGTTTCCTTTTTAGATGGCATTTTTGAAGGGCCCATGATGTTTTTCTATGACAAGGCATACTTATCATGAGTCCCCAAGGCCACTTGCTTCATTGCTGAAATACAGAAACATTTCATGCATCGAAAAAAGAGCTTTTTTTCCTCTGAATATGGAATGCTCTTCCCTAAGAACACTAAGAGTGGCTGAAGGCTGCTCACTACAAGCCAGAAGGAGGATTCTAAAGGACCCTCAACCTCTGGCATGCTGGGAATCCAATCACTCTACCAGCCAAGTGGGGTGATGGAGGGGGAATCCCCTCTGTGTTCTGCAGGGCCCTGGGGAGAAAGGACAAGTAGCCATCTGGACATTTAGGCAAGTCCATTTCTTTTACTCAGCCAAGTAGCACAGGCTTCATCAATTATTCAGCCACACTTCCAAGCACTCTTGTTTGGGTGATTGGGTTTTCTGGGATGGTTATTACCAGAATGTTCCACACAAAAGAATGAAGTTGCCAAATCGGGCCTCTCTGCCTTCCATCTGCAGTTCCTTCTTTAATGTCACCTTTATCCTTTCCCCTATAGGCACAGGGTCTCCACACCAACCCACACGAGCCAGGGCTCTCCTTGGAATCTTCCCACTGAGATGCTCCTTGTGTCTTCCATTCCTGTCCTGACCCCTCACCTCTCTCTTCAGCGGAAACTTTTTTCTACCTAAATCCTCAATGGGAACAGTATCAGGATCCCGAATCTTTGGACACCAGAGCTCATCATACTATTTAAAACAACAGTAGACTTAGAAGGGATCTTGACTATTTTAACAGCTAACCAGCACCTTGACGTCAGTTTCTGTATGATCTCGAAGCCCAGTGACCAGGCTGAACCCAACAGGAGCCATGAGAATGCCCTATGCCTCTGAAGCTATGAAGCCAAACTGGGGCCAAACTCGCCTCAAAACGCCTGCAGACCCATTCAATGGTCTTAGATTCCTGGGTCTTAGCATACCCATTTCGAGAAAGCAAGCAAGGACATTAAAAAGAGCACCCTTCTTTCTCAAAAAAGAAAAAAGTAACATGAAGTATATTAAACCTAAAAGAGTAATAGAATGAAGTCTTATGTACCTAATATCTCGCTTTATCAAATATTAACATTATTCCATATTTGCTTCAGAATTATCTTTTTTAGAAAATAAAATATCACAGATAGAATTAAGCCTCTCCATTTATAACACCTCATTCTTGTCCCTACTGTCCTCTAAAAAAGCACTCAATTGTGAACAGCTCCAGATATTTGCTCCATATTTATAACTATGGACATTATTGAATATATTTAATAATTTATATAAATAAATTTGGGGCTTCCCTTATAGCTCAATTGGTAAAGAATCCGCCTGCAATGCAGGAGACATGGGTTTGATTCCTGGGTTGGGAAGATCCCTTGGAGAAGGAAATGGCAACCCACTCCAGTATTCTTGCTTGGAGAATCCCATGGACAGAGGAGCCTGGCAGGCTACAGTCTATGGAGTTGCAAGAGTCAGACACAATTTAGTGACTAAACCACCACCACCACCATAAATAAATTTATATATTTATATATAAACATAAATTTATATAGAAGTATATTTTAAATAATATATTATATTTAATATAAATATTTAAGTATTTTACAGTCAAATCTCTATATAAGTGGAAGCATTGTATTCATAATTCCATAAAGAGTATTTTTACTCCATATTATGTTTTTATAATACAGAGTTTTAAGTTATATAATTTTACAATTACAAATATACCTCTAGTTTATTCATCTTAATTGTGGCATTAAATTAATTCAGATGACTNTCAGCATCAATATTTTTCTTTTATATCAAAATATGGAAGATTGGACAGGAATCCTGTTCCTTTTCAATCTTGAGTTACTCACAGATAGATTCCCTCTGTTTTGTAATTTCCGGGACATTGTGCACATACAATATGTATGTACAACGTTTTGGCTTTACCTACCCAAAAAATCGATAATTTTGCATTTCTGCTTCCTTTTCCAGTCTTTTCCTTTTCTTTCACTTCATAGGTATCATTCTTGGAATCTCCCTGTCTATTAAAGAAAAGAATCCAAGGAAGGACCTTTTCTCTGAACTGAAGTTTGTCTGTAGTTCTAGAGACTATAGTTTTAATCTCCCCACCACACTCCTGACAAGTCCCAAAAGAAAAATTAAAGTCAGCTCTGGAGGTATGCAAGAAATGTCCCTTCATAAGGTTCATATTTTGTACAACCTCTGTCATTTCAAAGTAAGCAACTCACGGATACCCCTCGTCTGCACACGTGCCTTTCTCAGTTTTGGAAGAGCTGAAGTGTTCCACTCAGACATTTCGTTAATATCTGCATGGGATCACAGTGGTAAGTGTCAAGAAACAAGATCATCGAGGTTCTAAGCCAGTCCCTCAATACCTGGATATATTATTTAGGTAGTGGTCAAGAGCAATGAGCAGGCAGTGTAACAGAATACCTGAGTTATATGTGGATTCATTCATACATTTCCTTTTGTCATGTCTTAGCTGCTAATCCAGGACCAACCAGGAGAAGGCAGTACAGGCTAAACAACAGAAGCTTTCAATTTTCTTTAAAGTGAAAGAGAGACAAGCTGATGGGTATTCTTCATCATATAAACCTCCATCCGTGCTGGGGAACAAAGGAAGCTTCTCCAACACTGTCATCAGCCCCTGTGCATATCTTAACCCTCCCTTACCTCCGTCACTCTATTTTCTCCTTCTACCGTCTCCTCTGCTCTTCCTTACAAGTTAAAATACACACAATGTATTAAGTGGAAAAACATCTGAATTGCAAAGTTTCCTAATCCTGCCTTAAACCCTCAAATTTCTTTCTCCAGCATTATTACTTAAGGCAAGGTTTCCTTTTTAGATGGCATTTTTGAAGGGCCCATGATGTTTTTCTATGACAAGGCATACTTATCATGAGTCCCCAAGGCCACTTGCTTCATTGCTGAAATACAGAAACATTTCATGCATCGAAAAAAGAGCTTTTTTTCCTCTGAATATGGAATGCTCTTCCCTAAGAACACTAAGAGTGGCTGAAGGCTGCTCACTACAAGCCAGAAGGAGGATTCTAAAGGACCCTCAACCTCTGGCATGCTGGGAATCCAATCACTCTACCAGCCAAGTGGGGTGATGGAGGGGGAATCCCCTCTGTGTTCTGCAGGGCCCTGGGGAGAAAGGACAAGTAGCCATCTGGACATTTAGGCAAGTCCATTTCTTTTACTCAGCCAAGTAGCACAGGCTTCATCAATTATTCAGCCACACTTCCAAGCACTCTTGTTTGGGTGATTGGGTTTTCTGGGATGGTTATTACCAGAATGTTCCACACAAAAGAATGAAGTTGCCAAATCGGGCCTCTCTGCCTTCCATCTGCAGTTCCTTCTTTAATGTCACCTTTATCCTTTCCCCTATAGGCACAGGGTCTCCACACCAACCCACACGAGCCAGGGCTCTCCTTGGAATCTTCCCACTGAGATGCTCCTTGTGTCTTCCATTCCTGTCCTGACCCCTCACCTCTCTCTTCAGCGGAAACTTTTTTCTACCTAAATCCTCAATGGGAACAGTATCAGGATCCCGAATCTTTGGACACCAGAGCTCATCATACTATTTAAAACAACAGTAGACTTAGAAGGGATCTTGACTATTTTAACAGCTAACCAGCACCTTGACGTCAGTTTCTGTATGATCTCGAAGCCCAGTGACCAGGCTGAACCCAACAGGAGCCATGAGAATGCCCTATGCCTCTGAAGCTATGAAGCCAAACTGGGGCCAAACTCGCCTCAAAACGCCTGCAGACCCATTCAATGGTCTTAGATTCCTGGGTCTTAGCATACCCATTTCGAGAAAGCAAGCAAGGACATTAAAAAGAGCACCCTTCTTTCTCAAAAAAGAAAAAAGTAACATGAAGTATATTAAACCTAAAAGAGTAATAGAATGAAGTCTTATGTACCTAATATCTCGCTTTATCAAATATTAACATTATTCCATATTTGCTTCAGAATTATCTTTTTTAGAAAATAAAATATCACAGATAGAATTAAGCCTCTCCATTTATAACACCTCATTCTTGTCCCTACTGTCCTCTAAAAAAGCACTCAATTGTGAACAGCTCCAGATATTTGCTCCATATTTATAACTATGGACATTATTGAATATATTTAATAATTTATATAAATAAATTTGGGGCTTCCCTTATAGCTCAATTGGTAAAGAATCCGCCTGCAATGCAGGAGACATGGGTTTGATTCCTGGGTTGGGAAGATCCCTTGGAGAAGGAAATGGCAACCCACTCCAGTATTCTTGCTTGGAGAATCCCATGGACAGAGGAGCCTGGCAGGCTACAGTCTATGGAGTTGCAAGAGTCAGACACAATTTAGTGACTAAACCACCACCACCACCATAAATAAATTTATATATTTATATATAAACATAAATTTATATAGAAGTATATTTTAAATAATATATTATATTTAATATAAATATTTAAGTATTTTACAGTCAAATCTCTATATAAGTGGAAGCATTGTATTCATAATTCCATAAAGAGTATTTTTACTCCATATTATGTTTTTATAATACAGAGTTTTAAGTTATATAATTTTACAATTACAAATATACCTCTAGTTTATTCATCTTAATTGTGGCATTAAATTAATTCAGATGACTGAACCATACATTATTTATTCTTTTTCCATTTGGTGAGCATTTATGTTGAGTGTTACCGAAATATTCTATAAGCTTCTTTTGCACCTGTAAAAGAGAGTCTCTGGCAGATATATAGAAAGGGACTTGCCAAGTCAAAGAGTGTGTTCATATAACAGATCACCAAATTGGTACCCAGAGTGGTTAATTTGCACTCACACTAGCAGTTTGAGTTACCCCTGCTCTTTCCCCTTTCCATGTATTCTATTAATCTTTGCTGATGAGTATAAAACAGCACCTCACGGTGTTTCTGACCATGCTCCTTAGCAAAAAATGATTTTGACTGTCTCAGTACAATCACGTGACCCACATAAACGCAGCTTGTAGTTTCTGACACCTTACACATACATGTAATAATGTACTTCAAGTGAAAACAGAATAAACTATTTGAAATTGGGTGTACTCTAAAAGTCCAGGGTGCACGTTTGTACACATTTGTGTCCTCGAGAGTTTCACAACAATGTGAATGTACTTAGCGCCACTGACCTTTACAGTTAAATATGGTTACAAATGGATGGTTACAATTATGTGACTTTTACCACAACAAAGAAGCATTTTAAAAAAGGAAGTGACGATATTTTGGAGATTGGTAAAAAGGCTCCACTGCTGTATGAGGGTGTCAGAAACACTAAGTAAACTACAATTGAGGTTATGGTAACAATAAAATCAGTATTAATTTTTTTTTAAAGTAAAAAAAAAATTGTCCATCTAGAAGGAATAAATTGATGTTTTCTCAACTCACAGTATGAGTTCACCCAAGCAGACAACCTGTATAAAAGTGACACCTGAGAAGTCTTCTAGAATTACCTTTCATGGTCTATGGATGGTTCATTATAACAGATCAAGTCAGCTCAACTGGTTCCCAGGTTTCAGGCATTAGGGCTAAATTCTGAGCTGAGACTTGGTTTCCTACTTACTAAAGAAAAACTGTGGCCAGTGTAAGGGGCAGATGCTTGTCTCACCACATTTCAGTACCTTAAAAATAGCTCCTATCTTCTAGGCATAATAAATGTGCCACACACCGTGGCAAATGATTATCTGAATTATTTCCCTTAATCCTTATAATGACTATAAAAATTGTACTATGATTGCCCCCATTTGAGAAATAAAGAAGCTCAGAGTCTGAAAGATTGGGGAAAATCAGAGAGCTTATGAATGACAGAGGAATCTGGGTTAAATTCCTCCTGATTCAGAAATCCCAGATCATCACATTACCAAGTGGCCTCATCTGAGGTTCAGAGGCCTATATTATTCTTCTAAGTTCTTTTTAATGTTAGAAATGAATGTTTTTTTTTCTCTATTTCTGTTCTGGTTCTAATCTCAAAGGCAAAGCAATTCTGCATGCATTAGAAGACAACTCTCATATCCCCCAAAAGCATCTCTTTCCCTAGTTAGACACTCTGACATCCTTCAGCTGTTTCTGCCCTTATGTTCCTCACTTTCATATCCCAGTTACCATCCTCCAGGTGAGCTTTCAAGATGGGCCCCTCACCTAAAGTAGGATGCTTGGAACATATTGCAACAGCATATGTTCAAGTCATATTCAGTGCAATGGATCCATCAGCCATCATGTTCTGTACCTTATACTCTGCTTAATGCTGTCCTAAATCACACTGACCTTTTAAGCAGCCATATCACACTGTTGACTCATTCTGAGTTCATGCTAACAGTAATTCCCAAGTGTTTTTTTTTTAAACCTGTATTTCTGTCATGCCATGTCTTTCTCAGCCTGCATTTTTACAGTTGTTATTGTATCCAAATATGGAGTACTATATTTGCACCCATAAAGTTTTATTTCTTGCAGCCTGCTGAAAATATTTTAATTCTTGACTCCTTCAGTTTATTGGAATTCCCTCCAATTTTACATGACCTGTATGCTATTTGTCTTCATCAAATTCATTGATAAAAATCAACCTGGTGGTCTGGATAACAAGATTTCTGCTATACTCACAGAAACATTTCTCCAGACTTACACTAATCTCCTTAGAGAGTCATCAGAGTCATAGGTTAAGATCCTTTGACACTGTAAATCCATCTAAATGCATCAGCCTCAACCTCACATTTCTTCATCTTGACAAGGATACCAAATTTTTGTCAAATGTTTTTTTAAATGTCAGATAGACTATATCTATCTATTGTGACCTTGACAAAAAACGAAAAAAGAAAGCTAGATAGATGATAGATAGGAATCAAGCTATTCTATTGAGGATAATATATTCTAAATGATCTTCTGTTAGATTCAGTTTACTGTATACCCCTTTATATTCAATAGTAACTCTCCATCTGCCTTATAAACAATGAATTTTAGAATTTTACTTGATATCTACAATAAACTTACTAGTTTATAGATCACAGAATTCACTTCTCTTTTTCTCTTTAACAAAAAATGAATTTCACTTCCGGGAAAGATGTAGTAGGTTGTGGCAAGTCAATGTTTCTCCTGGCCACTAGAGGAAAAAGCACTTAAATTACAAAAACTGTATGTTTTGAGATATCACAGAGTTGTAGAGTTGATGATGACTAGGAGAACTAAAATTTCAGAGTTGAAAAAGCCTTTCCCAGGAGAGTTGAAAATCACCAACCATTTTCTTTCCTGGGGTCACTGAACAATTCCAAAATAGACATGAGGTTTAAAGTTGGTCCTTGCAGAGGGACTCTACCAGGAAAGGGAGAAAGAAGTTGTGAATTTAGAGGTTTAACAGCTGCTGACCTGTATTAGTAACTAGAGAAGCCCTAGATGCAAGGTCAGTTTGGGCCATGGGTCAGTGCTTAAGTTCTGAGGCAGCATGGGAGGCTGGGGTGGGGGCTAACTTGTGAAGGCAGAATAAAATCTTTCATAATGTCATGGTCCTTAGGATTTAAGAAAACACACAAGAGAGTCTTTTCTGACATATATTACTGCCCTTAAAACATTTCCCAGACTTTAAAACTATGTAGGGCAAGAACCTCAAGAACTACATTGAAAGCCTCTAGAGGTCAGAGTCAAAGCCTCTAGTAAACAGCAATGCCAAGGAGTTGGGGACCACAAAGAACTTAGCCCAGGGAGAAACCAGAGGTAAACTAGATCTTAGGAAAAACTCTAACCCAGTCCCAACAGAGATCTTCCATGACTAGACTGAAGTGACATGCCCTTCAAACTGAGTTCCTAATAGAAAAAACAAAAAAAAAAAAAAATTAAGAACTTGCTTGAATGGAAAATATCATCACATACAGCTTTCAGTTTTTTTTTTCTTCACATGGTTATACTATAAAAAGCTGCTATGTATGTGGAGTGAGAATAATGTGACCCAAAGAAAAACCATTTAAAAAAAGATAATTCAGATACTACACCACAATATATGTCACATTTTTAAAAAGACTATAAACAATACTTCTATGAGGCAGTCAACAAAATGTAAAGGCAAAGAGACTGGAAAGAGAGCATTTGTATATTTCTGATAAGGAATAAATATTCAAAATACATATAAACAATTCAGATAACTCAATAACAAAAAATCCAATTAAAAATGGGTAGAGAAACTGAATAGATATTTTCCAAAAAAGATATACAAATAGCCAATAGGCACACGGAAAGGTGCTCAACATGATTAACCGCCAAAGAAATGCAAGTCAAAACCACAGTGAGATATGACCTCAAGCCTGTTGGAATGCCTGGCATCAAGCAGTGTCATCAACAGGTGCTGAGAATAATGTGAAGAAAAGGGAGTTCTAATGCACTGGAGGGAGTGTAAATTTATGCCGCCACAATAGAAAACAGTACGAAGGTTCCTCAAAACTTTCTAAATAGAACTACCAGAAGATCTGGCAGTCCCACATCTGAGTGTATATCCAAAGGAAAGGAAAACAGGATCTAAAAGAGATATCTGTACTCCCATGTTCCTTGCAGCATTATCCGCAATAGCCAAAATATGGAAACAATATGTACCTGTAAACATACGTATGGATAAAGAAGATGTGGCATATACACGAAGGCATATTATTCAGCCATGAAAGGAAGAAAGTGAAGTCGCTCAGGCATGTCCGACTCTTTGCGACCCCATGGACTGTAGCCTACCCGGTTCCTCCATCCATGTGATTTTCCAGGCAAGAGTACTGGAGTTGGTTGCCGTTGCCTTCTCCAGGGGATCTTCCTGACCCAAGGATCAAACCCTATCTCCTGCGTTTCAGACAGGCGCTTTGCCCTCTGAGAAAGAAGGAAATTCTACTGCTTGTGACAACATGGATGGACCTTAGGGCATTATGCTGAGTGAAATTAGACAAAGAAAAACAAATACTGTAGAATGTAACCTCTCTGTAGAAAATGAAAAAGCCAAACTCATAGAAACAGATAGTAGAATGGTGCTTATTAGGACCTGGCAGAGGGTGGGAGGTGGATGGAAATGGGGAGAGCAAAGGGTCGGTAAAAGGTTGCAAGCTTCCATTTATAATGTGAGGAAGTTCTGGGTTTCTCATAGAGTGTGGTGATAACTGTTAATACTACTCTATTGTATATTTGAAACTTGCTAAGAGACTGTCTCTTAAATGTTCTCACCACAAAACAGAAATGGGAGCTATGTGACATGATGGAGTTGTTAGCTGACACTATGGTGGCCATCATTTTTGCAATATGTAAATGTATCAAATCAGCAAGTTGTACACCAGCTTATACAATGTGGCTTACCGATTACATCTCAATAAAGCTGGAAAAGAAAGGAATGAAAACGTTTCAAACCCATATGAGCATTTACCAAAATAGATACTGGGTAGCAGCAGCAGCAGCAGCAGTAAGGTAGGCCTCAAAAAATGCCAAAGAATCATGCAAAATATACTTCTAATCTCATTGGAATTAAAGTGAATGAAAATGAACAAAGAGCAACAGTAGCAAGTGCCATGAAGCTGCTACAGCAGTGCTTTAGGGGAAAATTTTTATCTTCAAATGGATACTTTAGGGGAAAAAGATCGAGAGTGATGGATCTAAGCTCCTAACTCAAGAGTCTACCTAAAGAATAGCAATATTAACCTAAAAGAAGTAGAAAGATGTGAATAGTAAAAATAAAAGCAAAAATCAGTAAACAGAAAGTAGACAGACAATAGAGAAAAAAGACATAAACAAGACCAAAAGTCATTTCTTTGAAGAGATTAATGGAGGTGATAAATACCTACCAAGATCAATTCAGCAAAAAGACAGAACACCTATTACCAATATTAGGAATAGTAGAAGAGACTTCACTACAAATCTTGGACATTAAAAATATAAAAAGGGAATACTAGGAGCAACCTCCTGCCAAAAAATTTGATAACATAGATTAAATGGACAAAATCTTTGAAAAGCACTATTTAACAAAACTTACCCAAGAAGTAACAGGAGGTCTATTAGTTCAATGTCTATTAACAAAATCGAGTTCTTAATCAACAGCATTCCCTCAAAGAAAATTCCAGGACCAGGTGACTTCACTGATAAATTCTGTTCTATACAAGTACAAATCAAATATGAGTCAAATTTTGAAACCCTGAAAAAAAGAAGATATACTTTCCTTTGCATTTGACACTTGGCCTATAATTCTCCCTCTCCCCAAAATGCCATCTACTCCCCAACTTCCTGATACATAGAGTTCACCAGCCAGTACCTGCATCTCCCTTTGAACTCAAATCCAATGTATGTTCTCAGGGGGTCCTTCTTTCCTATACTCCACAGCATGCTGTGTGTGCCCCTTGATAACACCATGTCAAACTGCTACTGCCTAGTCATTTGTTAGTATTCATGTCTCTCGATAGACAGAGACATATATCTATATATCTTTCCATATAATATAGGTGTTATAATATATAATTTGGGCTTATATATATTCTATATAATATATGTGTTATAATATGTCATTTGGGCTTATATATATAAGAAGAAGATCCACTGGAGAAGGGATAGGCTACCTACTCCAGTATTCTTGGGCTTCCCTTGTGGCTCAGCTGGTAAAGAAGCCGTCTGCAATGCAGGAGACCTGGGTTCAATCCCTGGGTTGGGAAGATCCTCTGAAGAAGGGAAAGACTACCTATTCCAGTATTCTGGCCTGGAGAATTCCATGGACTGTATAGTCCATGGGGTTACAAAGAGTCGGACACGACTGAGCAACTTTCGCTTTCATAGAGATGTACAATATGAGTTACATACAAATAATCACAAATATATATGGAATACTTTATGCTGGATCTCTCAAGATCCTTCAGACATCCTGGCATACAGTAGGACACATGATGTTGGAAAACACATCCGTGTAAAAGGGAGACAGGAAGACTTGCTCCCAGCTCCAATCCTTAGCATAGGGAAGTGCCAATTTCCCAAGCTGTAACATGGAATATTAAAAAGCAGAGACATTACTTTGCCAACAAAGGTCCATCTAGTCAAAGCTTTGGTTTTTCCATTAGTCATGTATGGATGTGGGAGTTGAACCATAAAGAAAGCTGAGCACAGAAGAATTGATGCTTTTGAGCTATGGTGCTGGAGAAGACTCTTGAGAGTCCCCTGGTCTACAAGGAGATCCTAAAGGAAATCAGTCCTGAATATTCATTGGAAGGACTGATGCTGAAGCTGAAACTCCAATACTTTGGCCACTTGATGCAAAGAACTGACTCATTTGAAAAGACCCTCATGCTAGGAAAGATTGAAGGCAGGAGGAGAAGGGGACAACAGAGGATGAGATGGCTGGATGGCATCACCGATCTGAGGGACATGAGTTTGAGTCAACACTGGGAGTTGGTGATGGACAGGGAGGCCTGGCGTGCTGCAGTCCATGGGGTGGCAAAGAGTCGGACACGACTGAGCGACTGAACTGAACTGAACATGGAATGCCTGACTTCATTAGTCACGTGCCTTAGAGAGCTAATTCTAACAGAAAGCTGACTTTTAGAGGCAGAGAATTAATAATTCATTAACAGCTACATGTTAGTATTTGAAATGTGCCTATTCATTAAGTGCAACTTCATGAAAACAAAACTACCTAACTATATAAATGTTTAAACTAGAAGTCTACAGTCACTGCCATGATTTCACAAGCAATAAAGTGAATGAGGTCAAAGTCAATTTCTACTCACCCAGCATAAATCGTTGATCAGTCTGGACAAGGAGAGAGGTACTGGCCCTCTCCCAGGCTGAGCTAATCGTTTCTGGTAGCACGTGCCATGACTCGCCCTGGGCAATGGGACTGAGTGCAGTACATCACCATGTCCCTGAGGGGGATCATCAGATGAGTTCTCAGTCAGTGACCTGTGGCCAGGCCCCTCACAACACCACACTTTCCTGGCCACACAGGACAGAAGGGTACAGCTACGAGAGCTCTGGACTCGGCAGCTGCAGCCTCAGAGCACGAGGCTGGATGCAGAAGAAACTTTTCAGCACAGTGTAAGTCCTTCCCTCCGCAGGAAGCACTCAGCCACCTCATCCCACTGACCTCAGGTACCCTTTGTCTGCATCGTCCTTTTGCTGTATGGATGCCCTTGGGTTGTTATTTCATGGCTCGGCACCTACTTGCTGCACAAAGCCACCCAGCTAACCTCCCCTTCTTCAAAGAGGACTGGAGTGGGTTGCCATTTTCTTCTCCAAGGTATTTTCCCAACCCAAGGATCAAACCTGGGTCTCCCGCATTCCAACCAGATTCTTTACCAGCTGAGTCACAGGTAGGATATCTACTATACAATTAAAGACAAAACCTGATGGAAGAGCATGGACAGACCACCATGGCTTAGCTGTTCAGTCATGTCCACCCTTTGTGACCCCATTGGGCTCCTCTGCCCATGAGACTTCTCAGGCAAGAATACTGGAGTGAGTTGCCGTTTCCTTCTCCAGATCGGGCTGACCTAGGGATCGAACCCACATCTCCTGAGTCTTCTGCATTGGTGGACAGATTCTTTACCATTGAGCCACCCGGGAAGCCCAACAGACCACCATGCTGCTAAGTCGCTTCAGTTATGTCTGACTCTGTGTGACCCCATAGACTGCAGCCCACCAGGCTCCGCCATCCCTGGGATTCTCCAGGCAAGAACACTGGAGTGGGTTGCCATTTCCTTCTCCAATGCATGAAAGTGAAAAGCGAAAGTGAAGTCGCTCAGTCGTGCCCGACTCTTAGCGACCCCATGGACTACGCAGCCTACCAGGCTCCTTCGTCCATGGGATTTTCCAGGCAAGAGTACTGGAGTGGGGTGCCATCGCCTTCTCCAACAGACCACCATAAAGATGCTCAATAGATGTGACAGCCAAGGCAGAAAGAGAAGCTGGAAAAAGGTTCCAACCCAGAGACATCCTCTCACGTCCAGCCCAGACCACGTATTTCAGAGTCAGTACTTATATGAATCCTATTCCCATATAAATTAGATCTCACCCCTAATTCTTTTTCACAGAAATCTCATAATACTTCTAGTAGCCTGTTATTATATAATGAGTTGTCTGTTTGCTTCTGGGATAGCCTTTCCCCAACACACTCTCAGACTCACAAAGGCAGATTTTGTTAGTACTACACTTTTAGCACCCTGGAGGAGGGAATGGCAACCCACTCCAGTACTCTTGCCTGGAGAATCCCATCGACAGAGGAGCCTGGTGGGCTACAGTCCAAGGGGTCACAAGGAGTCAGAAACGACTGAGGAACTAACACACATACACACTCTTAGCAAGGGCCTGGCATCCAGCAGGTGTGAGTGTTTGTTAAAGGAATGAATGTGTGGGTGTATGGGGGTTCTACGTGAGAGGGCTGTAAAATCTGGGGGATCCTTACAGCACAAAGTCTTCATGGGGCTTTGGAGCCTTTGAAGAGTTCTGAAAGGCTGCTTTGGGTTTTTGTTCCATGGCCCTTTGGGGGAGACTGCTTTCCTTCCTAGCAACATGAGTGCCCAGGGTAAGGTCCAGAGCAGATAAGTCAAAGATCTAACCAATTACAGATTTTCCCAAACTTGAGACACATAAGGACTTAAAAGTAGGGATACTTACTTTTCTTTCTTGTTTACACATCCCAGTTCACAGTAGAGAAAAAGAGACAAGGATTCAGGGCAGAAGTTCAAGTCAGGAATGAAGAATGAGCATTTGGTTGGCATAGTCTTTGTAGAGTATTTTAAGATCTTTGCTTTGAGCATGGGATATAGGAGATTTGACTACTGAAATAAATTAAAAGTTTCTTTTTTAATTACTAAAAGAATTTTATTTTTCAATTTTTAAAATTTTTAATTGGAAGACAATTACTTTACAATGTTGTGTTAGTTTCTGCTGTACAACAACATGGATCAGCTGTATGTACACATCTACCCCCTCCTTCTTGAACCTCCCTCTCTCCCATCCCCATCCCACTGAAATGAAAGTTTCCTGAGGACAAGAGATCTGTTTTTCACTATATGAAACTGAAGTGAGAGTGTCAGTCGCTCAGTCGTGTCCACCTCTTTGTGACCCCATGGACTGTAGCCCACCAGGCTTCCCTGTCCCCNGAAGGGAATGGCAACCCACTCCGGTGTTCTTGCCTGGAGAATCCCAGGGAAGGGGGAGCCTAGTGGGCTGCAGTCTGTGGGGTCGCACAGAGTCGGATACAACTGAAGCGACTTAGTAGCAGCAGCAGCATGAAGTCTAAAAAGGTGGTACTGTGAGCCTATTTGCAGGGCAGCAGTGGAGATTCAGACATAGAGAACAGGCTTGTAGACACAGGGTAGGGAAGAAGAGGGTGGGACGAATAGAGAGGGTGGCGTGGAAAGATACATTACCATATGTAAAACAGACAGCCAGTGGGTATTCGCTCTATCACTCAGGGAGGTCAGACCAATGCTCTGCATCAGTCTAGANTAGAGAACAGGCTTGTAGACACAGGGTAGGGAAGAAGAGGGTGGGACGAATAGAGAGGGTGGCGTGGAAAGATACATTACCATATGTAAAACAGACAGCCAGTGGGTATTCGCTCTATCACTCAGGGAGGTCAGACCAATGCTCTGCATCAGTCTAGAGGAGGGGGGTGGGATGAGAGGTGGGAGAGAGGTTCAAGAAGGAGGGGACGTATGTATATCTCTGGCTGAGTTCATGCTGATGTGTGGCTGAAACCAACACAGTATTGTAGAGCAATTATCCTTCAGTTAAAAATAAATAAACTTTAATAAAAATAAACTGCCATGAGGGCGAAACTCCGGGACTCCCCCTTTGAGTCTGCCCTGTGCCTATCCACACACACTGTACTCTTTATCCTCTTAATAAATACTTTACTTTCTTCACCACTTTTCCTCTTGGTGGAAATTCTTTACTGCATAGCCAAAGGGCTTGTCACTGACCACTGGTCTAGTGGCTAGGATCTGGTGTTTTCACCACTGTGAACCAGCCCATCTCTGGCTGAGAACCCAAGCCCTCCTCCAAGCTGTTGCAGGCTGAGGCCACCCAAGATCAGAAGGAAGTATGAGACAGAGTCAACCTAATGGAACTCCCCTTATAGGAAAAAGAAAAAAAAAAAACTTCAGAATCGGAGATGCAGCATTTCCCACTCCCAGTCACTAACAGGAAGAATGAGAAAACCCCTCTGCTACAAAAGTTACCTCCAGGAAAATAAACACACACAGCTTGAATTTTCTCTGCCTGTTTGCAAACATAACTCAATATATCCAATGAGATAGACCCAACATTAGGAAAGCAAGCATAAATATGTCTTGTGAGTTGTCGCTCATTTTGACATGACATTGGGAGAGGTAATCTGGCTACTTTCTGGGGCCCCCTCCCCATACCTGCCTGAACCTTCACCCCTGGGCTTTCTATGTTTTTCTCATCAGTTTTAAATGCTTGGTAATAAAAAGGAGGCATTCAGCAAAAATCTAAAGGCTCTGGGTTTCGGCAGTCTCTACACAGTCAAGTGAAGCATTGAAGGGATTGCCATACATTTTCAAACACATTCACAAGGGGATGTCCTATTTGCAGTTGAACTGTGACGAATAAATCCTTTACTAAGTGTCATAAGTCTAGACTTAATGGAGTAAAATATGTGCAAAATGGGTAGGGAAAACAACCAATTCTACTGTCCTGGAATCAACAATTTCCCCCTCAACAATTGAATCAAATATTTGGAAACTTCATGGTATAAACAAATGTTCTGCAAAGATTATTTAGAAAGCTCAGATGCATACAGATAGAATGCAGTTTGTCATGCAAAGTGTTGCTTGGCAGGTTTGGCAAAACTGCCACTGGTTAAAGTAACCCCAGCCAGAAATTATATGGTTGAATGGTCCGTGATTCATCACCAAGAGATAGACTCAAAATTGCCCAGCCAGGTGATATTCTAAATATAACTCATGAAAGAGCAAACTGAAGGTCACTGGTTTTAAAAAAAGATGGGTGGGGTACTTCCCTGGTGGTCCAGTGGCTACGACTCCCTGCTCCCAATGCAGGGAGTTTGGGTTTGATCCCTGGTCAGGGAAATAGATCCCACACACCTCAACTAAAACATCCTAAAACATTTTGTAGGCTGCAACTAAAGATCTTGCATGCAGGACAGTACGTGATCATTACAAGGGAATACTGAGTGTCAAAGAATTGATGCTTTTGAACTGTGGTGTTGGAGGAGACTCTTGAGAGTACCTTGGACTGCAAGGAGATCCAACCAGTCCATCCTAAAGGAAATCAGTCCTGAATATTCATTGGAAGGACTGATGCTGAAGCTGAAACTCCAATACTTTGGTCACCTGATTCAAAGAATTGACTCATTGGAAAAGATGCTGATGCTGGGAAAGACTGAAGGCAGGAGAAGGGGACAACAGTTGGATGGCATCACCAACTCGAAGAACATGAGTTTGAGTAAATTCCAGGAGTTGGTGATGAACAGGGAAGCCTGGCATGCTGTGGTCCATGAGGTCACAAAGAATTGGACACGACTGAACAACTGAACTGAACTGAAATGAGGGAGTTCAAACATAAAGACCTCTTGGTTTGTTTTGTCTTTTTTTAAAATTTAGACCTATCTTGTATAGATATCAGGACTTGACTGGGTTAAAATCAATGTTTACAAGGCAAATTATTACAATACTTTTCTCTATAAACATTAAATACATATAAATAATAGTTGATTTGGCCATGACGTAAACAACATCTTCTGAATCTAGATGTTTGGCTATCATATATCAATTTTTAAAGTCTATCAATTTGGGACACTGGGAGATATGTTTTGATAAGCTTGCTTCTTAACCTTAAGAACAACCTAATCTGAGATATAACTTTATAGAGCAATAGGACAATTTGGCTCGATCTTTCTATTTATTCCAATTTTCCCAGTATGATCTACCTTCCTAGGCATTTTATACCCAGAAAAGTGTGCTTGTTCAGAATGTTTACAAGTATCAGAACAACAGGAACTTCCCTGGTGGTCCAGTGGGACCAATGAGCTGACTCATTGCAAAAGGCCCTGATGCTGGGAAAGATTGAAGGCAGGAGGAGAAGGGGGTGGGAGGGAATGAGATGGTTGGGTGGCATCACCAACGCAGTGGATATGAATCTGAGCAAACTCTAGGAGATAGTGAAGGACAGGGAAGCCTGGAGTGCTACAGTCTGGGTGGCAGGGACGGGGTCACAGAGTTGGACACAAATTAGCAACTGAACAACAACAATCAGTCGTTAGGAATCAATATTGTAAAGTAATTAACCTCCAATTAAGATAAATAAATTTATGTTAAAAAAAAAAAAAAAAAGAATCAGGGCTTCCACTGCAGAGGTACTGGTTACACCCCTGGTTGGGGAACTAAGATCCTGCATGCTGCATGTCACAGCTAATAAATAAATTAAAAAAAAAATGAATTTTAAATGCCGCAAGAAAAGATGCTTAATGGGATTTCCTGACTCTAAAGATGAATCTACAGTCACTCAGTAACGATCACCTAAGATTCAAGCAGGGATGAGATGTTATGATCGGTACAGACAAATGAAGGGCACTGCTGAGCTGAACTCACAGGCTGGGTATGACATTGAGCCCCTCATCAATGTACAGTTAGATCTGAAACTCACATGAGGGAAGTCTTTGATGTTTCCTTTCATGTTTCAAAACAGTGAGAGGCCTAGAGGAAGAAAAACTGCCTCAAATAAATCCAGAGAAGAGATGTGAGAAATGTGCAGAAAACAATCTAAAAAGTCAGGGAAGGAAAAAGGCAAAGTCAATTTCAACTCTGTAGTCACCTTCATTTATGCTGGCTGTACTTCACCCTAAAGCTTGCTTTCTAACTGCTGACCATCTAGATGATAATACTGTTTAAGTAATCCATAAACAGTCGGGAGGGGGGAATTGTTAGTGTAAGTAAGAGCCAATACTGTGGTCACAGGTACTGGTTTTCAAAACTGTTCATGGAGCCAGCTTCACTCCAGGTATGAGAAAGAAGTTTCCTTACATGGTCATGTCTGTGAAAATAGAATGAATGTCAATAATAAATCATTTAAGTTAGGACTTCCCTGGTGGTCCAGTGGCTAAGAATCGCCTGCCAATGTAAGGGACGTGGGCTCGATCCCTGATCCAGCAAAATCTCACAGGCCATGGGGCAACTGAGACTGCACCCCGGAGCTACTGAAGCCTTTATGCCCTAAGCCCATGCTCTAACAGGAGAAGCCGCCACCATGAGAAGCCCATTCACTGCAACCAGAGAGTAGACCCCGCTCACTGCAACTAGAGGAAGACAGCGCACCACAACAAAGACCCAGTGTAGCCAAATGAACAACTTTTAAAATATTCGTTAAAAAACTTTTTTAAATCTCTTAAGTGAAACCATTACCCTTAATGATGATAAAGACTATATTGGACTTATTAAATGGTTTTTCTTTATGAACATGAATTCAAATGTCATTGTGATATTTAGGTTTAATAAAATTAAGAAAACAGAAAACTAGCTAATAAGATCTAAGTAAACTGTCAAATTAAGTGGTCCCAACACAAAATCCTTTTTAAAACTATTTTCAAAATAGCATTTTCATCCACAATATCTAAGTTAATTACCTCACTCATCAAAGGCCCTGTCAATGAAAATTTTAGTGAGGTATCAAGGTCTCAAGGGAAAAACCTTAAGTCTATGAGAGGTTTACAGACCAATCCTTTAAAACTCAAATATATTCTGGTAGATATTATCCAAAGGAGAAAAAAGGCAAGAACAGATCCCCTTAAGAAATGAAGTGTTACAGACAGAAAAAATATGTACTAAAAATTAATAAAAGGGATTTCTATTTAAATGGCAGTGTTTCCCAAATTTTGTACTAAAATTCCAAGAAAGATAGACTCCTGGTAGAAGTATAAATGGATACATGTTTTCTGGAGGGCAACTTTGTACTGTTCAACTTAATCTTAAAACATACTAACCATCGGTTCCAGATTCTCTGGCTCTAGAAATTATTCTAAAGAAATAGAGAGAGTCTCTAAAAACAATATATGTACATGGCAAGTCATTATTTAAATGAAAAATTAGAAACAAATTCCCCCCAAAAGATGTTGATTAAATACAGCAGGATATTCAGATTGAATATGTTGGGGCACTTGGTAATACTGTTGTAAGAGGACATTTTAAGGCATAAAAATATACTCACAATATCGTAAATGGATCACAGTGAGTGCTGAGGAGCATAGTGCTGTGGGTAACAGCCCGGCCGTTGGAAACAGGCAGCCTACATTCAACTCCTGACTGGTAATTACACTTCCTGGTAATGTGAGAGTGGGAAGCTACTGTTCCTCATCTGCGAAAGCGGGAACAGGAGTATTTACTTCACTGGCTTGTTTTGAGGATTAAATGATTCAGTGCATGTATGGTGGTCAGAAAAGTACCCTACATGCAGCAAGAGCTCAGTAAATTTCAGCTGTCGCTCTTATCAATCCAGTCAGAAAGTGCAAGCACAGCCTTTGAAAAATAGTGATGTGAAAGTGAAAGTTGCTCAGTCATGTCCAACTCTGCGACCCCACCGACTGTACATACATTCCCCAGGCCAGAATACTGGAGTGGGTAGCCGTTCCCTTCTCCAAGGGATCTTCCCAACCTAGGAACTGAACCCACGTCTCCTACATTGCAAGAGGATTCTTTACCATCTGAGCCCACAAAGGAAGCCCTAAAAAGAGTAACCAGGCAAGAAAAGAGAAACAAATCTTTACTTTTGTCATACTTATTAGAATACATGATTTCTATACAATAGCAGCAGAAAGTCAAAATAAGGGGAAAACTGAGGATAAAAGATGAATATGAGCCGAAAATAGAGAGAGACACAAATTAGGAAAATTTTAAGAGAGATAAAAATCACAGTGTGTGAGTGGGTGCTTAGTCACTAAGTCATGTTCAACTCTTTGCAACCCTGTGGACTGTAGCCCGCCAGGCTCCTCGGTCCATGGGATTTCCCAGGCAAAAATACTGGAGTGGGTTGCCATTTCCTCCTCCAGTTCTTCCCGATCCAGGGATCCAACCCTGTCTTCTGCATTTTCAGGTGGGTTCTTTACTATTGAATCACCAGAGAAGCCCCAAATCACAATGTTAAGACTTAAATGTAAATTGACTCAATGAAGCATAAGATTAAACTTGGAAAATCTAATCAAACAGATATAAAATAATTTGATAAAATTTTCAGAACATAGTACAAAGATCCAAAGTGATCAAAAAAAGTTGATGGAAACAGTAGATAAGAATAAAGTAAATAAATGGACTTCCCTGATGGTCCAGTGGTTAAGACTCTGCATTCCCAAAGCAGGGGACCCAGGTTCAATCCCTGGTCAGGGAACTAGATCTCACATACAGCAACTAAGTATCCCACATGCAGAAATGAAGAATGGCAGAGCCAAATAAATAAATATTTTTTGAAAAACAGCAAAGGAAATAGAGATTTAACATATGAGTTGCCACAGTTTCTAGGAAGATACCATAACAACTAAAGAAGAAGCAAATATCTAAAGCAGAATTGAAAGATTACTCTCAAAACTAACCAGGGAGCCTCATGAAAAGGGCTTACCACACAATGTTCAAAATCACTGGAAAGAGACCCACATAAAGAGATGCCTTGGAAAAAAACATATATTATTTTCATTAAGACAGATAAGTAATAAACTTTTAAACAGCAGACATTTTTTAAATGGGTTTGCCCAAAAAAGAATAAAAATCAGACTCTCATCAAACTCTAAATGTCAAGAAGGCAAAGAAATTATATTTCCTTTATAGTTTCAAGGAAAATATTATGTCCCCTAAATTCTGCAAACAGCTACATTGCAACCCATGCATGAATAAACAGAAAGCTATTCTAAAATGTGTGCTGTGCAAAAAGACTTTCACTTCCAATGGTTGTCCAAAGACCAGTGCTCCAACCTAGAATTAGAAAAGCCAGATGGAATACAAAATTATCTTTTCAAAAGCAGAAGAGAGTTGCTGAGGCAACAAGAAGTAAATGAACTAATAAATACTTCAGAAGGGAAGGGACAGAGAGGTGAGCTGGCTTCTGCAGTTGCTTCACTTGAGTGTATTGACGAGTCTGAATATGGGCAAGAAGCTGAAATCTAGGCAAAGCCCAGAGCCACAGCTGGAAGGGGGCTGCTTCAGG
The DNA here is from genome assembly GCA_006410615.1 of Neotragus moschatus. Lineage (NCBI taxonomy): Eukaryota > Metazoa > Chordata > Mammalia > Artiodactyla > Bovidae > Neotragus > Neotragus moschatus. The sequence goes on from SJYA01003206.1 coordinate 1,271,539, forward strand.
GAAAAAAAGAAATCTGAAGAGATTCTGATGCAGAATTGGAAAGTTTCAAGTGCATGGCAGTATTTTTACCCCAAAACATACCCCAATACTAAAGCAGTACGCAGAAGGAGACAAAAACATAATTGGCAAACCTCTGAAGAGCAAAACAGAGCTCTGTTGTGAAACTCTGAGCACAGAGATTAGGTCTTGAGACACAGCAAAAACAGTCCTCTCCCCTACCCCAAAAACATCAAAATTCTGGATGAAAAGATGAAGGTCAGGGCTTAAGCAGGAGGTAATCTGGCCTTTACACTGACGTGCTTCCTAGGAGCTCCTTACTGAATGAAAGCTGCCTAGCAGAAGGCTGACTATAGTAGACACTGTCCTTCCTGACAAAGAAAGGTAACAGTTTGATATCACTTATTACTTGGATTTGTTTTCTTCTCTTACCATACTTCTACAAATACCATCATTGCTGAGTGCTATCTAGGTGCAGGCATCATGTCCCAAATGACATTGTTTCTGACCAAGGAACACACTTTAGAGGGAAGGGGGGAAGCAATAAGACAACCACTGGTTCTATCATGAATCCCATCCTCTGAAAGCAGCTGGACTTACAGAACATTGCCCTGAGCTGTGGAAGCCTGAGTCACTCCAGCTGAGAGACAATACTTTGTCAGGTTAGACTGAAGGCTTTAAGAATACCAGGCATTTTCTATTTCTTCCTAATGGGTGGAAGACAGTATGATACCTCTAAGAATTACACCTGATAATATACTTACAAAAATTTAACACATTCACTTCTCCTAACTCTGTTATCCACAAGGTAGGGTTGAAGTTTTGTTCCCAAGGAAATAGATAACCGTCCTGTTGAATTGCCATCAGGCTATTGGTGCTTCGGGCACCATTGGGTGAACAGATAAAAAAGGTATTGAAGTCATGGGTAACCCCTCTATTTATTTATAAAAGAAATATTTATTTTTTAAAAAAGCAAATAAGGATGCTCTTTCTCCTCTTTCCAGAGGAGGCTATTGTGGGACATCTTCCTTCCCTGACACATTCAGTGATCAGTTTTAAGCGAATGATTGTTGCTGTTCAGCCTCTGTAGCCTGCCAGGTTCCTCTGTCCTCCACTATCTCCTGGAGTTTGTTCAGATTCACATCCATTCAGTCAGTGATGCTAATGAATGATTTTCTTGTTGTTCAGTCATGTCTGACTCTTTACAACTCCATGGACTGCAGCGTGCCAGGCTTCCCTGTCCTTCACTATCTCCCAGAGTTTGCTCAAATTCGTGTCCATTGAGTTGGTAATGCTATCTATCCATCTCATCCTCTGTTGCCCCCTTCTCCTCTTGCCCTCAGTCTTTCCCAGCATCAGGGTCTTTTTCAGTGAGTCAGCTCTTCACATCAGGTGGCCAAAGTATTAAAGCTTCAACTTCAGCATCAGTCCTTCCAATGAATATTCAGGATTGATTTCCTTTAGGATTGACTGGTTTAATTTCCTTTCAGTTCAAGAACTGCATTTCCAGCAACACAATTTAAAATTGAAGCCTTAAACAGACAAGATTAGCCAGGTTTCAGGGTTATCTTGAAATTGGGCAAAGAATTGGAGTGAGAAAGAGCCCAATTCACTGAAGTATAGCTGATGGCAAAGGGAACAGTAGCATTTGAGTTACAGTTGTGTACAATATTGCAGGCATCAGCCACATGTGGTTATTTAAATCTAAATATATTTACAGCAAACTCAGGGAGATTTGAGCAAACTCAGGGAAACAGTGAAGGATAGGGAAGCCTGGTGTGTTGCAGTCCATGGGGTCGCAAAGAGTCAGACACAACTGAGTGACTGAACAATAAATTGGTTAGAATTAAATGCCATTAAAATACCAGTTCCTTCCCTTCACTAGCCCAGTTTCAAGTACTCCCTGACCACATGTGGCTAGCAGCTTCTGTACTGAGCAGGGCTGGTAAAGGACATTTCCACTGTTACAGAAACTTCTATTGGGTGGTGCTGATCTACAGCCATCTGAACAACTGAAGAAATAACAACCATAACCTGTAGCCACACTTCCTTGCTATGAATATATTTTAACCAACTTCCCTTTTCTCTTTATCACTGTATGGTATGTAGCATTTATGAGTAGTAATTAACTTGACCATCACTTGTAAAACACCGAGGAGACTTCCCTGGCAGGCCAGTGGTTAAGACTCCATGCTTCCAATGCGGAAGGCACAGGTTCAATTCCTTGTCAGAGAACTAAGATCCTACTTGCCACACGGCTTGTTCAAAAGATTAAAACAACACAAAACAAAACACACACACACACACACACTGAGGAGGGATTATGACGAAACCAGAAAAGGGCTGATATCAGGCAGAGATCTGGGATGTAGTGAGAGGTGCGAGCAGAACCATGCACGCATCCCTGCAGAAGGAGGAAAGACCAGAGGCCTGCCGGCTCAGGCATCTTTCAGCTCCGGGATAGACAGAGACTTGAGCTTAACCCATTACGCATTCATGGGAAGCCTGGCATTCTACAGTCCATGGAGTTGCAAAGAGTCAGACGTGACTGAACAATATTCAGAAAATCACTCACTAGCATCACTGACTGAATGGATGTGAATCTGAGCAAACTCCAGGAGATAGTGGAGGACAGAGGAAACTGCCGGGCTACAGTGACTGAACAGCAACAATCATTCGCTTAAACTGATCATTGAATGTGTCAGGGAAGGAAGGTGTCCCACGACAGCCTCCTCCATCCTTATGGAGAAAGAGCATCCTTATTTGCTTTTTAAAAATAAATATTTATTTCTTTTATAAATAAATAGTGTCAGTTACCAGTGACTTCAACACCCTTTCAAATCTATTCACCCAGTGGTGCAGGAAGCACTAAGATAGCCAGATGGCAATTCAACAGGATGTTTGAATTCAACCCTACCTGGTGGATTACAGAGTTAGGAGATGTGAACATGTTTGGGACATTCATGTGCGGCAAATGATACCCTGAAGTAGAGATAACCTTACAGAAATCATCTGGTGGCGGCAGCTGTGGCGTCTGGAACTCAGGCCAGCACAAGAAGTGTCTGGAGGCATGTTCAGGGGCCCCAGAGATCAGAGTGGCAGCTGAGACGTCCAGAGAGCTTCTCCTGGGCAGTAGCCTGCCCTGTGACAGGCTACCAATGGCTTCTCCCAGTGTACCTGCCCTCCTTGCCAGCAACTCGGGAAACAGTTGCTTATCCTTCCCCCCCAAAATTCCTTTTCTGCCTGATTTAACCAGAGTTAATTTCAATTTATGTATGAAAGAACTTTCATCAAAACAGAAAATGATTAATAATAGATTAGATATTTTCTAAAGGCCAAAAGAAAAAAAATTATAGTGATGTTTATCTTTCAGAACAATGGAAAAGGAAAGAGCAAACAAAGCATACTGTACAGGATAGAAGACATAAATCCAGAGAAAAAGAAGAAAGCAAAAAAACATAAAAATGATGACGGGGGGGGCAAGTGTACAAGTTATGATATCCATTTAAGTTATTTCAACTCCCCATTAGAAAAGAAGATTTTGAACATCTCTTCGTTTGCTGTTTAAACTTAAAGAAACATATTAAATTGACAAGAAATGTTTTTTTTAACCAATAAGCGAAGCTTTATCAGATAAGCAAAATTAAAAGGAGAGAAAGTGTGTGGCCCCTTTTAGTTCAAACAAAATTTAATAGAAGGCGAAAATGTTTCCATGGCAAAGAGGGTCATTTTATATTCATAAAAGGCAAAATCTACATAAAATTTGTAACAGCCCTGAACATTTATGCTTCATATAAAAGCATCAAATTATATAAAACAAAAATAGAATTGCTGTGAGAGACTGTAAAACATCTCTTTTCACATTTTATAGATCTATTAAGAGGGAAAGACAAATGGAGAATGAAACTGGGAGATGGAACAAATTTAATAGAAGGAGCACAGATGTGTCTATCCATTTCTCTTCCAATCCATTGAAATCACGTGAAAGAATAAATAATTAAAAATAAATTTACAGCAGTGTTGAAAAACAAGTCATTATTGTTAATCAGTGGACTAGAACTTTTGAGTCATCTTGGCAAATGAAGCATCGGTGATAGCAGAGTGATAGAGAAACGATGGAAAAACTTCAGTCCAAAACAACGAAGGAAAAAACAACTATGGGCTTCCCTGGTGGCTCAGATGGTAAAGAATCTGCCTGCAATGCAGGAGACCTGGGTTCTATCCCTGGGTCAGGAAGATCCCCGGGAGAAGGGAATGGCAACCCACTCGGGTATTCTTGCTGGGATAATCCTATGGGCAGAGGAGCTTCGCAGGCTACAGTGCATGGGATCACAGAGAGTCCGACAACACTTAGCAACTAATACTTTCACTTTCATGGACATAAAAACAACTCTAAATACTGCAAGTTAAGTTGAAGTCAACACATACAAAAGAGGAAGGACTGTGGGACAAACAATAAGATGTTTAACTAAAGAACTAAAATGCTGTATAGGCAGGGACTTCCCTGGGGGTCCTGTAGTAGGGAATCCAAGCTTCCAATGCAGGGGCACAGGTTCCGTCTCTGGTCGGGGAACTATTAATAAACTTCCATGTGCCTCGTGGTGTGGCCAAAATTTTTTTTTAATAAAATAGACAAGCAAAAAGGATTTGTTACATAAGCACAGGAGAAAAAGTTAAAATAAATAAAATCCCCTTCTCACTGAGCAGCAGATGAACATTGTTTCTGCCCTAAGATAAACCCCAAGAACTTTTTCCAAACTTCTGTGAAAGATCCGCTGGAGGCCACTTCCTAGCACTGTGGTCAGCAATCGTAGCTGTAAATGAGAAACAGCCCAGGTGGCTTTTAAAAAATCCCAATGCCCAGGTCGCTTCCGGAACAAAACAAATCAGGCTCTCTGGGAGCAGGGCAAAGGCTTTAGACGTTACTTGTTTTCTAAGGCAACCCAACAGACTCCAATATGCAAACAAGGTTGAGAACTGCAGGCTGAGAGAAGCACTGGGGCTGAAAATAAAAAAGCAAAGACTAAACTAATGCTGAGCTTCCACATAAACAGAGAAGAAAAAAAATTGAAAGGAAGTAGTCGTCTCTGGCTTTGGTCCCTGCGTAAGAGCAGTGAGGACCACTCTGAAGGAGGAGGCTTGGCCCTCAGGACTCCAGGTTGGCTCCGTCAGATAGCACTGCCTCACCCCCATCACAACCTGCAATCCCCACCTGAATACCCAGTAAAGGAGACCATTCTGAAATTTACATGCTAAAGGCTGTGGCCCTGAGTAAAATAATGAAAAGGAGAAGCTTAATTAGGCAAAAAAAAAAAAAAAAAAAAAAAAAGAATCATTTTAAACAGCTGGCCATATCTACCATATATTGTTTTCCTTCCCTGACTCTATCATTCCATTATTTTTCATTTAGCAACCGAAGGCAGAAGTATGTCAGCAACTATGTTTGCTGTAGGAATAACTGGACTGGATTTTGCCATGTGCTTAGAACAGAGCATCCTAACATCATTGGCATTAATGAGACCTACAGAGCTTAACAATGAGATGCTGGACTACACGACCTCCCAGTATGAATAATGCATTTACCCTCCAAGAAAGTGCATTTCTCCTGTGTACTTTCAAGTTGCAAGTGCATCAACTTGAGCAATGTAGCACAAATCCCCTCCCTTCATTTGTAAAATGATCCAGAAGTTCTACATTGAATCCTCTTAGTTCAACTCCTCTCAGGAGCTTCCCTATAGTCCAGACGGTAAAGAATCTGCCTTCAATGCAAGAGACCTTGGTTTGATCCCTGGGTCAGGGAGATTCCCTGGAGAAATCCACTCCAGTACTCTTGCCTGGAGAACCCCATCGACAGAGGAGCCTGGTGGGCTACAGTCCATGGGGTTGCAAAGAGTCAGACACAACTGAGTGACTACCACTACTACTTTGAGACGATTAAAAAGGCAGTGGCACCCCACTCCAGTACTCTTGCCTGGAAAATGCCATGGACGGAGGAGCCTGGTAGGCTGCAGTCCATGGGGTCGCTAAGAGTCGGACACTACTGAGCGACTTCACTTTCACTTTTCACTTTCACGCACTGGAGAAGGAAATGGCAACCCACTCCAGTGTCCTTGCCTGGAGAATCCCAGGGATGGGGGAGCCTGGTGGGCTGCTGTTGATGGGGTTGCACAGAGTCGGACACGACTGAAGCGACTTAGCAACAGTAGCAAAAATATAATTATATGGTCTTAGTCTTTCTTTCCTTTTTTTTTTTTTTTTTGCTTTTTGGTTTCACTTTTCAGGGAAAGAAAAGGAGTGATGAGATAATAAAATGAACAATTTCAAAAGCACACATGTAAAAAGGAGACAGCATCAAACAATTTACTGGCCACATACCCCAACACCTCCTAAACCATCTGAGTACAGGTTTCAGAACCACCAATAGGCAAAGAAAGTTCAGTTCAGTTCAGTCGCTCAGTCGTGTCTGACTCTTTGCGACTCCATGAATCACAGCACGCCAGGCCTCCCTGTCCATCACCAACTCCCAGAGTTCACTCAGACTCACGCCCATCGAGTCCATGATGTCATCCAGCCATCTCATCCTTGGTCGTCCCCTTGTCCTCCTGCCCCCAATCCCTCCCAGCATCAGAGTCTTTTCCAATGAGTCAACTCTTCGCATGAGGTGGCCAGAGTACTGGAGTTTCAGCTTTAGCATCATTCCTTCCAAAGAAATCCCAGGGCTGATCTCCTTCAGAATGGACTGGTTGGATAGAGAGTCTCAAATAAAAATAGGAGCCACCAGACAAGAATCAATGAATGTTAGAGGAAAATCAACACCCATGAGAGAGGAGACAAACTCAATAAGTTGCCTAAAACACAAAGGAAAATAAAGTTATAGGATAAGGAGAGTTAATATCCTCAGAGAAATAAGAAAAAGCTTCTATAAAAATATAACAAATGGAGATTCTCAAAATTAAAAATATCATATTTTGGAGACTTCCCTGGTGGTCTAGTGGTTAAGACTCTGTTCTTCCACTGCAGGGGGCACAGGTTCAGTCCCTGGTCAGGGAACTAAGATCCCGCATGTCCAATGGCTTGGCCAAAAGACAATTTTAAAAAAAATCATATTTCAAAACTTGATAGTTAGGCAAAATAGCAAAACAGAGAGACAGAAATAATGTTGAACTAAGGAATTCTCCCATAAAGCAGTAAAAAATAAACCTAACCAAAAGAGGTGGAAAATATGAGATAAACTTTAAGTTGCATGGAAAACAGATCTACAAGATCTCTAATAGCAAGGAGGAAATAAATACCATTGACCCTGAACAACAGAGGTTTGAACCGCATTGGTCTACTTATGCAATGACCCACTTACTTATTTTTCCCAATAAATTAGTACCAAAGTGCATCATTCATGGATGGTTGAATCTGCAGATTTTGACCTCAGAAACACAAGCCAATTCTAAAGTCACATTTGGATTTTCAATTGCATGTAGGGTCGATGAACAACTCCAACTCTGAGTTGGGGTCACCATACAAAATGGTCACCTTACAAAAATTCTTAGGCACACACATGGGGATATATATTTACACACATGCAGAATGCCACACATATATGTGTATGTATGTATGTGTGTGCGTGTTATATTGTTGTGGGTATATGCATATAGAAGAACTTCCAGAACTAAAAAAGACCCAAATCTTCAGAATGAAATGCTTACCCAGTATCAGACAGAAAGAAAGAACAAGACTTCCATCTATGAAAGATGTACAGGTCAAAAATGTCCCTCAGTTGGTATTTGTCTAATGTTTTTCTTATGTTAGACTAGGCTCATGGGATTGGGGAGGAAGTAAAGTGCTGTTTCATCACATCACATCAAGGGTGTGTGCATTCATGCTCAGTTGCTTAGTCGTGTCCAACTCTTTTGCAACCTCATGGACTGTATGCAGCCTGCCAGGTTCTTCTGTGCATGGGATTTCGCAGGCAAGAACACTTGAACGAGTTGCCATTTCCTTCTCCAGAAGATCTTCCTGACCCAGGGACTGAACCCACATCTCCTGCGTTGGCAGACAGGTTCTTTACCACTGAGACATCCCGAAAACCCTATATCATGGGAGGGTGTGTGTGTGTTATTTACTCGGTCGTGTCTGACTCTTTGCAACCCCATGGACTGTAGCCTGCCAGGCTTCTCTGTCCATGGGATTCTCCAGGCAAGATTACTAGAGTGGATGGCCATTCCTTTCTCCAGAGGATCTTCTCGACCCAGGGATTGAACCCTGGTCTTCTGCACTGCAGGTAGATTCTTTACCATTTGAGCTACAGGGAAGTCCTCATATCAAGGGTACATAAGCAATATCACTTGTAACTGATCACCTGGCTGATTGATGCTTGTCAAGTTTCTCCACTGTAAATTTACATCATTCTGTTTTCCCTCTTTCTACTGTCCTCTTTGTAAGGAGTCATCCAAATTTAAAGAGCAGAAATCTATGTTCTGTTACCTCAAGAGTGGAATATTTGAATAAACGATTTGACATTCTTCTGCTTCCCTGGTGGCTCAGATGGTAAAGAATCCGCCAGCAATGCAGAAGACCTGGGTTCACTCCCTGGGTTGGGAAGATCACCTGGAGGAGGGCATGGCAACCCACCCCAGTATTCTTGTTTGCAGAATCCCCATGGACAGAGGAGCCTGATGGGCTACAGTCCATGGAATTGCAAAGAGTTGGACACAACTAAGCAACTAAACACATTCTTCTGCATGAAAAAAAAAAATGTATTTCAGAACTCCACAAAGAGAAGAACCTAAAAGCTTCCAGTGAGAAAAATTATGCTACCTACAGATGAGATGAGATTGGAGGCAAGGTTGCAATGTCAGATGGAAGGTCATGGAAGGACAACAGAGAAGATCTGGACAGACACTGAAGGAAGTGTGAGAGAATTCATCTAACAGACATACAAGGATTCCAAAGAAAACACTTTCAAAAATGAACACTAAAGCAAAACTAACAGCAGAGAAATGTGATGAGTTTGAGGTTTCAGGGCTGATAAGGCAGAGATAGGGCCACAAGCTGGCAGTCTTGCACAGCACAAGCTTTATCGGACGGTGCTTGGACAGGCTTGCAGGAGAGGAAGAGTGTCTCTGAGCGGGAAACCTTCCAAAAACAGTGTGTGTGTGTGTGTGTGTGTGTCTGTGTGTGTGTCTGTGTGTGTGTGTGTGTGTGCTGGGAGGAGGGGGATCACTTCCCAGAAGGGGAAGGGAGCATGGGAAATCCCAAGGGAGAGGGGACTCCATGTGGGCAGATACATGGTGATGTGATGTGTCAGCAAAGAGTGGGGATTTCTGGGTCAGAGAGCCCCAAAGGGCAGCAGTAATTTGGGGTCTTTTAGAGCTGTGGTGGTTTGCTTTATCTATGGCTAGCAGATGTTGGGTGCAGTTTTCAGGGTATGCAAAGCAGACAAGTCGTAAATGGTTGAAAATATGCTAACGTGAGCCACATTTAAAAGAATTTGAATTTGATGCTGGCAGGCTTTGAGTTAACCTTCTGCAAGAAAGTAAACAATATGGGGGCCAAAATACAAGAAATATACAAGAAAAAACATTCCTTTAAAAGTCTTACATGATGAAAATGAAGCATACTATGTGTGTGTGCATGCTAAGTCGTTTCATTTGTGTCCAATTTTATGAGATGAATGGACTGTAGCCTGCCAGGCTCCTCTGTCCATAGGATTCTCCAGACAGGAATGCTGGAGTGGGTGGCCACTTCCCTCTCCACAGGATCTTCCTGACCCAGGAATCAAGCCCACGTCTTTTACGTCTAACCTGCATTGGCAGGCAAGTTCTTTGCCTTTAGCGTCACCTGGGAAGCCCAAAGCATATCACACTGTCCAATAATCTAGAACCAAGAGAGATGAGTGTTCTACTCACGTATGACAAAAATAAATACATTGTCATAGAATAGAAAAACTATACCTCAAAACTAGCTCCTTCCCTCTTTTATATTCCTAAATAATATGTATCCACATATTATTTGTCTGTATCACTCTTCATTTCTTTATATGTCTATCCCCTACTGGACTGTAAGCCATGGAAAAATAACGATCATTTATGGCTCATCTTAAAACTCCAAGTATCTAGAACAAATTTCTAGCACATAATATATATCTTACTAACATTTTCAAATAATGAATAAAGGAACATGAAGAACAGAATTACAATATTTCAAGGTCCACAAAAGAACCAAGAATAGTTTTATCACAATCCACATTTCTTTTGAGGCTATATATTCATTTTTCTTAGCTTTATAATTCTAAAATACCACAACATCGATCTTTTCCCATTTGTCAAATCTCTTAATCAGCAAACTATCAGCTCAAAAACACTTTTAGAATATAATAAGATTATTGAGAGATATTCATTAATTCTATCACAGTTATTCTTGTGGATGGCTGAATCTCTAAATTAGAAGAATGGAATAATTAGTTTATCATTTGGAATGCCTTGGGCCATAGTTTTAAAGGCACCTAATGTGGCTTCACATTAGGAATTTATGATTCCCATATAAGCAGAAGTCTAAAAGTAGGTTGTTTGGCTAATTTGCCCCTCAGTGAAGTCCAAGTTCCAATTTAAGTTCTGTAGAATTTTTTGACTTTTCTTTTAGGGTGTAAAATGGCAGCCACAGTTCCAAGCATCATGTCGTATACAACAGTATCCAATGATAGGAAGAGTGGAATTTCTCCAGGGCTCGTTCTCTTTATCAGGGAGAAATCTCCCTCCCAGAAGCTTCAAGCAGATGCTTCCTGCTGTCTCATTGGCTAGACCTCTCTACTGTTACCACTTCAAACCAATCACCAGCAAAAGAAAATGGACTTTTTTGGTTAAAAAAAAAAAAGTTAAGCAGAATTCCTGGTTTCAGCTCCACTGAGATGGAATTAAATACATTCTATCCCATCGCTCTCACAAATTACAATAAAAAGCCTTGCACGGGATGCACAATGCAAGCATCCTGGGACTCTGACAAGCATTCATTAAATAATACCAGGCATTTGGAAGGGAAATCAAATCCTGAAGAACAACCCAAATGGCAGTGAATTTCCTGACTTTTTCCATTCCATAACTCCCAGTTCAGACTTTTGGGCAGTCCAAATCCAGAGACTGCACAGCAAGTGTAGATAGAAAAAGTTCCAAGAAAGACCCTCTCTTTCTAAACAGAATACTAGGGAAAGGGGCCCCTTGTGGGATGCAGAATGTAGTAGAAGGGGAAAGCACCGTTCTCCTATTTTTATATTCCCTGCCCTGCCCTAAAGCAAGCCCCAAGTAGGAAGCTGCGTTCTCTGGAGAGCCTGAGCATGACAAGGTTATTTGAAAGAAAATACTTCCTTCTTTATCCCTAAAACAACTGGAATAAGGAGATCCTGTGGGCCTATGTTTTCTTATGACTTCTTTATGGTTTCACATTTTACATTTACGTGTATGATACAGTTGGATTAATTTTAATGTCAAGTCAAGGTTAAGTTTCTTTGGGGGGTGTGTGTGTGTGAATGACAAAGAGTTCCGATACCATTTGTTGAAAAGACCATCCTTCCTCCACTGAATTACTTTCATATTTTTGCCAAAAACAAGTCATATTTGTGTAGGTCTATTTCTAGGGTCTCTATTCTATTCCACTGATTTATTTGTCTATACCTTCACCAAATATCACATAGCCTAGATTATTGTTACTCTATAGGAAGTCTTCAAATCTGGTTATGAGATTTCTCTAACTTCATTCTTACTTTTCAAAATTGTTTTAGCTATTCTAGTTCCATTACCTTTGCCTATAAACTTTAGAATCAGCTCATCTATATCTACAAAATATCTTGCTGAGATTTTGATTGGTGTGGCATTAAATCTATAGATCAGATGAGGCAGCTGACATCCTTACTAGACAGTCTTCCAATTCATGAACATAGTATGTTTCTTATTCAAACACTATTTATTTAACTCTTTGATTTCTTTCATCATGTTTTGTCAGCTTCAGCATACAAAATTTTGTACATTTTCTTAGATTTATACCTATGTATTTCATTTTTTGAACTATGGTAAATTATATTAAAATATCAAAATTCTTTTTCTGAATATTCAGATTATATACTTAATTTGACAAATATGCATTGAGCATCTACTCTGCCAAGAACTGCTATGCATTCTAAAGAAGGCAAAAGAAACAGATTTATCGCCTTATTTCCTTGGTTCTCATTTCTGCTGTTTTCATTTGGTCTATTTCACTGCTTCTTAGCAGATGGAAAAGAAGAGAGGGAAATGAAAGAAGAATTCAGTTTAAAGCAATATACAATTTTTAGGATAATTGTGAAAGGAGGTTACAACTTTTGTTTATAACAGATGTCTCAATTGTTGCTATTTCACTGACTCCATTTCCCTTCACCAATTGATAACTGAAAATAGGCTGCCATACTTTGATGAGAAATTACTTGTACTAATGATCTGAATAGATCTCATCTTCACTTTAGTGCAGGAATTATCTTAGATTCAGGACTGAAGAAGAGAGTCGTCGCTTGAGATATCTTTAAGGAAAGTAGGGTTTTAAATGCAGCTGGTTATTATTTGTTCATTTACTTTTTTGATGGAGGAATTATCAAACTACCTTCAAAAATGAGTTTCACAGCAATTTCCCAAATTCCTTGGCTATGGAAAAAAATAACCTGATGTTGAAAAGGATTGTTTTATTCAACTTGCAACTGAGTCACATGTATTAAGGATCTCTTGGTTGTTTTAATGCCTGTCAGTAAAAGACCCATTTAACAACTTTTTAGAGTGCTTTCAAGTACAAGAGCTTGAAAGCAATGAGACCAGATGTCAAATTAATATGGCAGGTGGCTCACAGTTCTTGACTTTCCTTTCCTGCTCACAAGTTGTCTAAGTTTAAAAAAAAAAAAAAAAACACTAAGTCACAAAAGCCTTGGAAACTAAGACAATCAGACAGTAATTTTCCATACTCTCAGAAAGAGACCAGCAAAGAAACAGCTTTCTAGATAAGCAATTTTTTTTAACATAATGTAAATAGTTAAAGAGACCATATATCTTGGGTAAATGTCTTAATTGCTTTTACAAGAGACAGGCCAAATTACCATGAAGACTCATCACTAGGGCCAAGGAAGTCTCAGTTTAGACTCTAAAACTGAGAATTGAAAGGGAATTTTCATTGACTCTCTGACCTATGGAAATAGTTGAGAAGCACAATTTATGGCTTACCTATTCTACACCACTAGAGCCCAAGGAGGCCAGCTATAGGGCCTGTGAGTAACCTCTTCATGGGGTTAGCATGGACCAGTCTCATGGAACTAGTTAGGCTTGCCTGTCAGGGTTTGGAGTTTCACTGGACAGGCTTTCTTTAACCTGAAAAATGCCTGACACCAGTGGGTGGCTAATAGTCTAGTCCTCTCTTCCTCTACCATCTGTTCCTCAAAAGAACTAAGAGAATGGCATGTTACTCAAAGAAAACATGAGCCAGACCCTTCTGCAGGTAAGACGCATCAGGATAGCAGCCTTATGCAGGGCCTGGAACTTTAAGAAAGGCAAGGTTTTGGCAAGTATGGCAGAAAATATTAATACATCACCTCTCATTGTGCCATTGGGGACGTGCACTTAAAACATAAAGCAGGAGTTCCTTGGTTGCCCAGTGGTTAAAAATCTGCCTTCCAATGCAGGGGACATGGATTTGATATGGTTGATTGGGGAACAAAGATCCCACGTGCCACAGAGCAATTAAGCCCATGCATCACAATTAGTGATGAAAGATCCCACGACATGCATCTAAGACCTGGTGTAGTGAAAAAAATACATATTTAAAAAAAAAAAAAACATAAAAGGCACAAACAGTGATAAGAAGACCTTGCAAGTTTGCTGGTCTGGAAATAAGCAGAAGTAAGAAGAAAGTCCGGAGCTGGGAAATGCAAGGTCATGACGATCGTGGAGCACTCACAAAGGGGTCACATCTGTGTCCTTAGAAAGAGCCCACCATTTATTGAAGATTGTGGACACAAGAACACAGGCGTTAGTGGAGTTAGAGGAAATAAACTGGGAAGTGGTATGTATCTGAGGACGGCTCCTCGGAAATGCCCTTGTTTATGACTTCCTTCCCAGACGGCTCAGCCGGTTAAGAATCTGCCTGCACTGCAGGAGATGCGGGAGACTCAGGTTCGAGCCCTGGGTCAGGAAGCTCCCCTGGAGGAGGAAATGGCAGCCCACTCCAGTATTCTTGCCTGGAGAATCCCATGGACAGAGGAGCCTGGCAGACGACAGTCCATGGGGTTGCAAAGAATCAGACACAACTGAAGTGCCTTAGCACGCATCATGAACTCTACGAGAGAAGGCAGTTTGCATGATGAATGAATGAATGGTTTTCCAAAATATGGAAATTTGAGTGTCGCAATTGATTATTGATGGGAGAGTTTTGCGTGTGGAGTTTAAAGGTGACTGAACCAGGACAACTGTCATGGATCGACTGGTATGCTAGCAAAGCCGAAACCATAGAATATCTGTTGTTCCTTTCTCTTTCAGGTGGTTGTTTTGTATCCCTTTTGACAAAAAGAAGTTTTGGCAATGGTCTGACTAGTGACAGTAGAAAGGTTCCAGATCAGCAGTTCTCAACTTTGTTGTTTCTGTGGCACATTTTTTGAATGCTATCATTTCTGGCACTCCAAAAACACCAACAGTAAACAAGCCAGGAATAATTATAGCACAAACACTCCTAGAGAAGAACGTCTCACGCTTTTTCAAAGAGTCTGCCTATTGTGCTGTTCACGTGGTTACACTTCAATACTGTGCCACTGTTGAAAATAACCCTCTTCACAACAATGACCACAGTGTCAGAAGGCAAAGTCCTCGCATGCTCCACTGAGTCTCTTTGGGTACCAACTTGACAAGGTGTTAACATTCGAGCCTCTGATTTCCAGCACAGAGCCCTACTGCATAGCCCATTACATGACCTGCTTTGCTCAGCAATTCAGCCATTGGACAGCACCCTTTCAAGACATATCCACAGTTGTTGCAAAGGTCCAAGAGGGAAGGGAGACATATACACACAAAGCTGATTCACTTCATCGTAAAGCAGAAGCTAACAACACTGTAAAGCAACTATATTCCAAAAAATATATATATATATATCAAAGCCTTACAGGGCAAAAATGTGATGCCTCACATGGTTTGTGAATCTCTGTTCTAAATTCATGCATCTTGCTTAAATAGAAACAACTGTAGGGCCCAGGAGAAAAGAAACAGGCTTGAGGTGGTTGGCAGAGATCAAGAGCCCTAGGTATTAGGGAGCAAAATTCCTCCTCTGATACACTTTCTAAAGGATTCATCTTTCTGTGGTGTTGGCCTGGACTCAGAACCAAGGAGGACTGTGCTGGACATGGCCACAGGGAAAAAGGACAAATAGGGCCCAAGCTCCATGTGGTCTAGCCTGGAGCCAAGATTCTTCACGGGTATTGGAATCTAAAGCTTTAGAGCAATACTGCAGACAGTTCCCTTGAGAATCTACGAGAACATGGGGGCTGATTGAAGATGTTAGGATCCAGGATCCAAGCCAATCTTCTGCATTACTACCTTGTGGAAACAATTAGTATAATGTAGAAAAATTGTCAACTTAAATCTTTTGTGACAAAATGCATGGCTTACATGTATAATAACTTCCTATGTTCATATATCCATTTTTTAAAATAACAATAGTCACAGCATAGAACACTTCTCAAAACTGAGGCTCTGTCATGAAGAAAGGGACAAAGAAAGAGAATATGTGCTAAATTCTTCATCTAACATGGAAAGAACCAAGAAGACAGTATTTCTTTCTTGATAATTAAAAAAAGAACAGTTGTCTAAATGCATTTGAAAATTTTGAAGTTAAAAACAGAGAGGATTAAAAGTAGATAGATAGATTTTCTAAATAATACAGGTTGTAAATGCAGATAATTCATGATCCAAATAGTCACAATACTAAAAAGTGAGGAAGTAAAAACTAACTTTTAAGCAAGGGGAAAGACTCAGTATTTAATGCAAGTGAAGAAATAAATTTAAAAGCACTCTGCAAATCAAATTTTGTTTTTAAAATGCTTTTTTATGGATGTGTATCTGTGTATATTTATACTCACTATTGGAGAAGGCAATGGCAACCCACTCCAGTACTCTTGCCTGGAAAATCCCATGGATGGAGGAGCCTGGTAGGCTGCAGTCCATGGGGTCGCTAAGAGTCGGACACGAATGAGCGACTTCGCTCTCACTGTTCACTTTCTTGCATTGGAGAAGGAAATGGCAACCCACTCCAGTGTTCTTGCCTGGAGAATCCCGGGGACAGGGGAGCCTCGTGGGCTGCTGTCTATGGGGTCACATAGAGTCAGACATGACTGAAGTGACTTAGCAGCAGCAGCAGCATACTCACTATATGCTAAGTCCCTTCAGTCGTGTCTAACTCTTTACGCCCCTATGGACTCTAGCCTGCCAGGTGCCTCTGTCCATGGGATTTCCCAGGCAAGAATACTGGAGTGGATTGCCATTTCCTCCTCCAAGGGATCTTCCCAGGGATTGAACCCAGATCTCTTATGTCTCCTGCATTGGCAGGCGGGTTTTTTACCACTAGCACCACCTGGGAGGACTATTTATACTCACATATGCATTCAAAAGAAAATAAACCCAACTGTGGGTCTATAGTTGGTGGGTAGGTTTTATTTTCTTTAATTTTTTCCTGTTGTCTACTATAGGTATATATTTATATTACATTTATAATTCAAAAAATTATTGTGGAGTTTTCAAAATTACAGTATACAGTTAGAAGTTAATAGTTAAAGGATATTGTGTGTGTGTGAGTGTGTGTGTGTGTGTACTCAGTCATGTCCAGCTCTTTGTGACCTCACAGACTGTAGCCTACCAGGTTCTTCTGTCCATGGGATTTGCCAAGCAAGAATACTGGAATAGGTTGCCATTTCCTTCTCCTCACAGGATATTAGGAGAGTGTGTATTCACCCATGTGGTAGACTAAAATGAAGACTGTCTTGATATTACAGACTGAATGCTTGTTTCACCCCAGAATTCATACATTGACATCCTAACCCCCATTGTGATAGCATTTGCAGGTGGGACCTTTGGGAGGTAGTTGGGTTTAGATGAGATCAGGAGGGTAGCTCCCCCCCCCCCCGCCATGTTCGATTAGAGTCCTTATTAAAGAGGAAAACATCAGGAGACCAGAGGACTCCCTCTGTCTCTCTCTCCATCTCTTCTGTCTCTCTCACTTCTTCTTTCTCTTCCTCCTCTATTTCTTTTTCTTATTCTCTCTCTCTCCCCTTCTCTCTCTCTCCCGTCCTCTGTGTGTGTGTGTGTGTGTGTGTCCTATGTGGGATCTCACCAGAACTCACCCTGATCTCAGCCTTCCAGCTTCCAGAACTGTTTGAAATAAATGCCTGTCGTTTAACCCACCCAGTCTATGGTATATAGTTAGAGCAGCCTGAACTGCCTAAGATGCTCAGACCATCTGATAATAGAGTTAAAATTGCTACAAAACTAGCTAAGTGACCTTCAGTGGTTAAAAAAAAAATTGCAAAAGGAGACTCCACGTTCTATAAGATCAGCACTATTTAAACAGCTAGGCTTTAAATTATCCAGAAGCGGCCGTGGTGAAGGGTGTCGAGGGCCCCCCGGGAAGGAGGTGCAGTCTGCCTCAGTGGCCCCACACCTCCACACGCACGCAGGCCACGCACCTCTCACCCAAGGGGCTGCGGCTCCTCTCTGCATGGGTCCTTTGCTGACCGTGAGTTGAGCCACTGAAAGGCAGCAAACAGGCACACCGGCCCTTGTCCAGAATGTCGCTTAATGGGGTTGGTGTGGTTTCCCTCAGGTGAAGATATAGCATCATTTGGATGAAAATATAACAGTGTGTTTTTAACACTAGGTCTGAGCAGAATATACTACAAAATGACAAGTCACCACTGGAATAAAGTGTCCTTCGGTATGAATGCAAAGTACTGAAACAGTTTTTGAGTAATTCAGGCTTTGGACCTGAAGAGGGCTGAGGAGGTTCCCCACAGGTCCCCTTGCTTGGAGGGTGCCTCATCCCACCAGCAACAACTCATGTGTTCTGGTTTGCTTTGTGTGGTTCTGTTTTGTTGGCCTCCTAAGAATATTGGGGAAGTTTAATAATTTACTGAGCAAAAGAGCTGTTGGGAGAGAGGCATGGGACAAGTGTAACCAGGTCTGGACTGGGAGCAGAGGAGTGTGTTGGGGGCAGGGAAGCGCTGGGGAGCCGAGGAAAGGCAGCCCCTGCCTGGGAGCCCGAGAAGGACTGGCTGCTCCTAGTCTCCCTGAACTGAGTGTCTGCGCAGCCTTGTTTCCCACGGAACTAAGTTCCCTCCCACCCCTAGCTCTGCAGGTGTGTTGCTTGAAAGCCGCTTAGAACTCTCTGGAAGGTCCTTCATCAGAAGAGGGACATGAG
Source organism: Neotragus moschatus (assembly GCA_006410615.1). Lineage (NCBI taxonomy): Eukaryota > Metazoa > Chordata > Mammalia > Artiodactyla > Bovidae > Neotragus > Neotragus moschatus. The sequence goes on from SJYA01003206.1 coordinate 1,289,989, forward strand.
CAGAAGGGGAATGGCCCCCTGGCTCCAGGAGGCACTGGCCCAAGTCAGACACGTCCAGTCCCACCCAGGCACAGGCCCAGCACCCGCTGACTCTGACCCAGAGGATCTGATGGCCATGCAGGCAGGCAGATGGGGCCTGAGAGTGAGGCCCCAGTCCCCTGCAGGTCTCCAAGGAGATCTGAGCGGGGCCACCGCTCGGCCAGGGCAGACCGTCGTTCGGGCCATGGGCCTGTCTTGATTTCTAACCTTGAAACAGACACAGTCTTGGCCCTGGTCCCACAAGTCAGTGGGCCCAATTCTGTCTTATAGGAATAAGTCTACCGTCTATAATGGCATTCCAAAGGCTCTACATGCGTGCACACTTAGCCACTGCGTGCACACTTAGCCACTCAGTCGTGTCTGACTCTTTGTAACCTCATGGCCTGTAGCTTACCAGGCTCCTCTGTCCATGGGATTCTCCAGGCAAGAATACTGGAGTGAGTTGTCATGCCCTCCTCCAAGGGATCTTCCCAACCCAGGGATTGAACCTGAGTCTCCAGCTTGGCAGGCGAATTCTTTACCACTGAGCCACCAGGGAAGCCCTAAGAGCTTGAGCTCTCTAATGCCTCCAAGCTCCACTTAAGCTAGAGCCCTGGAAACGACCTGTTCCTTCCAACCACAAGACCCAGGTGCTGGGGGGCAGCCTCTCGCTCTGGGACCCCAGATTTCCAGGATCCATGCCCACCTGGGACAAGCAGTCTGAGCAGCACTTTTTTCACCAGCCTGTGATAAAGTATTTCCTCTCCATTGTTCCCTCTACATAGTATGTCTTGAGTACATAGTTCCCTTTGACAAAGGAGCCTTTAAAAGCCCCATAAAAGACAACTTGAAAGAGACACATGGTTATTTCCTTGATGGGGATATTTATAAGGACTCAGGCTGTGACAACAAAAACATTGTTCCTTGTTCTAATAGCTTGAGAAGTGACTTTCCACCTCATCGTGCATTATCTGGGTTTCTAAATCAGGATCGGTAGGAGGGATGCTGTCCTGGGAGGCAGGGAGCCTGGGTCCGAGAACTGGCTCTGTGACCTCAGACTGCCTGGGTGGTCTTTACTGCTTGTAGCTCAAACTGCCTTGGCCTCGATTTCCTCTGCTATAAAATGGAAATAATAATATACTCTCTGTCTACATCACCACACCCAGTCAGGCTTTGTCACAACTATCATCCCGCCCATCTATTTGTCCAAAAGCCCTTTCATTCTAACAATCATTTAGAGTCCCCTAAGAAGCCCACATGACCTCCCACCTTTTCCTCTTAAGACTTAAGCCTGAATTCTAAAGTTCCTCCTTGGGTTACTCACTTTTCCTGGGTTCCGTTTATTTTACTTTTGTAAATCTATGTTTTATGAGGGGGGTCTCAGTCAGGAACTCAGAAGCATAGAGAGAAAACTCCTTTTCCTCCCAGCACAGGCACGTTCCTTTACTCGGGGCCTTGTACCTGCTGTTCCTCGGCCTGAAATGCTTTCCCTAAAAGGCTCCCTCGGGGCTTTTTTCCCTTCACGACTCCCTCACCCCCTCCAACCATCTTATCTGTGAGGCCTCCCTTGCCCATACTAAGTCAGACAGAGAAAGACAAATATTGTATGACATCACTTAGATGTGAACTCTAAGAAAAAGATAGTAGAAATGAACTTTACTTTCAAAACAGAAATGTACAAAAGGAATGTATGGTTACCAAGGCAGAAGGTAGGGGGAAGGAATAAATTAAGAGATTGGGATTGACATATACACACAACTGTATATTGAATAGATAACTAATAACTTATCTGTGTATATAGCACAGTGAACTCAAAGCTCTCTTAAGGACCTATATGAAGGAATCTAAAAGAGAGTGGCTCTGTGTGAGAACCTGCCTGCCAGTGCACGAGAATAAGAGATTCAGGTCCTGTCCCTGGATCAGGAGGATCCCCTTGGAGAAGGGAATGGCAACCCATTCCAGTATTCTTGCCTGGAGAATCCCACAGACAGAGGAACCTGGCAGGCTACAGTCCACATGGTTGCAAAGAGTTGGACATGACTAAAGCAACACACACACACTTATGTATATATATAACCGATTCACTTTTCTGTACAGCAAAAACTAATGCAACACGGCAAATCAACTATACTCCAACAAGAATCAATTAAAATAAAACTGGAGACTTCTCCAGCCCCACACCTCCTAGGCCCTTCTTCTGCCATCTTTAGCACTCAGAAGCATCAGGTGTGCTATAATCCTAACAATCTATCTCCCTCTCATTAGAATAGAATGAGGGCATAGAATTTTGTGGGTTTTTTACACATGGCTCTAGTCTCCACAGCTTCGAACAGCACCTGGAATATAATAGGTGCTCAGTAAATACATTCTGAATGAACAGATCTTGTTTCGACCTATAGAAATTGCTCCTATTTTCCTTTCTCTATGCTTTTCTCTGTTTCTTCTGTCCAATAACTTCTGCCCAATCGGACTGGTCATCTAGGTTTAAACTGCTTTCATCTAGATTATAATAAAACATTTGCATATTGTTTGGTTTAATAAATATTTCTTGACTCCCTACTATTTAGACCCTGTTCTAGAGGCAAGGCTATATAGCAGCCAGTGTCACTGCTCAGCTCACACCCCTTGACCCCGAGGAGATCAATAGCCATAATTAATCCCTTACCTGCCAACAGCTTCCCACCTCTGTTTAGCTCATGGTCTCTCTTCTTAGCCAAAGTGCTTCTGACACAGAACTTGCACCGCTCCATTCAGTTACAACCAGAAGTGCAGGGTTAATACTTCTGGAGGCATAAGTTAGTGGATCAGTGTCCCAGCCTCCACTTCACAGGACACACAATTTCTTGAGGGCCCCAAGGAACTGAGCCCCAATTTCCCCCAGCAGTGATCCACTTATTAATACACCCTCTTGCTGGATTTTCTCTCTTTTCTGTCTCACAGTCATTTCCTCACCAGTGTTTCCTGGGTTCATCTCCCAACTGAAGTACCTGCACCTAGGTCCTGGTCTCAGGTTCCCAGGAGTTGGGAAAGGTGGAAAGGAAAACCTGGCTCGTTGCTGTGTTCAGTTGGACTGGAAGACCAATGGGTTCTAATAAGTACCCAGGCTGCTGCCAGCGAGCAGAGATCTCATGTCTCCTGTTAGAAGGTGGCTTGTAACCTGAACAGCAGCAGAACATCAGTGCTGAGAGGTTTCCCAGATGACCCTGCAGCAAACCTGCCAAGTGCTTACTACAGTTATACTCTCAGCTGATCAGGAAAGTCTGAGCCGGAAAGAAGAGTCCTAAGTGCCTACTTGTAGCCATGCTCTTCAAGGGCTGTGGCCCCAGAGATGACCGACATCCCCCCACCGTGGTCTTCCACCCTTACCTTCGCATCCTCTTCTCTTCATTCCTTCCTCCTGTCTCTTTTCCTCTTTCGCTTCCTCTAGAAAAGTGGGGTCTGGAGGGATGGAGAGATGGAGAATAGCCCTACGTAATAGGCTGCAGAGGATGNACATCCCCCCACCGTGGTCTTCCACCCTTACCTTCGCATCCTCTTCTCTTCATTCCTTCCTCCTGTCTCTTTTCCTCTTTCTCTTCCTCTAGAAAAGTGGGGTCTGGAGGGATGGAGAGATGGAGAATAGCCCTACGTAATAGGCTGCAGAGGATGTGACTCCTAAATGGGTCAGTGCCTTGGCAGTTCATGCTGAGGTGGACAACACGGCAGCTTAGCAGAGAGAAGAGCAACCGGATCACTCGAAGCGCAGCCCTGTGGAATGTGCCAGAAATGATGAGAGTCACTGGGAGGCATCAAGCCCAGCACCAGTACCATTAGTATCACCATCTATAAAACACAGCTTAGACGGTTCGATCACACTATCACAGATCATAAAGCCAAACTGCAAATAAAATGCAAAAGAGAAGATGCCAGCTCGGAACCTCAATGGAAACTTGCTCTTGTTTAGGGTTTTTTTTTTTCTTTCTCTTTCTTGGTCTACTGCCATTTGAATAGACAAGAGTACAGGTTTGAGTTTGGCTTTCTGATTTGCTCTGGGGCATTTTTGACACTGGCTTTTTTCCTCTTTATTTTTTTTTAGTTTTATCCAGTACAGAGGCAGGGGGTGGCAGTTCCCTGGTGGCTCAACTGCCGACTAATGCAGGAGATGCAAGAGATATGGGTTCAATCCCCAGGTTGGGAAGATCCCCTGGAGGAGGGCATGGCAAGCCACTCCAGTATTCTCACCTGGAAAATCCCACAGACACAGGAGCCCAGCAGGCTACGGTCCTTTGGGTCACAGAGTTTGACACAACTGAGCATATATACACACAGCGGAGAGGGAGACAAGAAAAGGAGAGCTGAAAGGGTCAAGGAATCAGAGATCTAAGTCCTGACTGAAAGCAGTCATCCTGACAAGCAGTTTTAAAACAGTGGCCCAGGAGCTCTGATGAGGCATCTCACGGCCACTGGGAAGCAGGGACAGATGATTCAGATTTTCCACGCCTATTCTATTTGATGCATCAGAGTTCTCTGAAGGATTTGGTTTGAGGGGAAAAAATCCCCTACCAACATTAGATCTGAAAAGCATTTATCTTATATTTTAATATACCCTTTATATAAAGTGATATTCCATTAAGAAAAAATGGCTCCTCCTGATCAATAAGCTTTATTTCTGAAATGTGAGGGAGACAATTTTTCTTATGTCAAATTTTCCATAGAACTCACAAGATACACTTTGGATGGGAGTTGGACAACTGCTTAATTAACTTTTTCACTGCAACCATCTCCCATTTGGAATTTAGAATTTATGCAATTATCCAGAGACTTCTAAAAGTCTCTCACTATATGACTGTAAGATGTTTTCGAACACACCTATCTTCATAAAAGCAGAATGGATGACAGATGTTTTGGACTAGGGTTAACTTGCCCATGGCATCTCCAGTGAGAAAAATTAATAGTGGAGATGTCAGTAATGATACTAGGCAGGGTAAGTTATGCTTCACCAATGTAACAAACAAAAACTCCAGATCTCAGTGGCCTAACCAAGCCTTCACTTCTCACTCACACTCTTCTGATGTAGGCTGGGGTGCTCTCCAGGACAGACTGCTGTCCCTGTCTTTGCATCTGCCCTTGAAGAAACAACAGGCTTGTTGCCACTGGCCAAGACCTTGTGCCCAAGCAGCGTCCCTTGACCCCTAATTCTTACAAGTATCCTCAGGAGTGTTTAAAAATTCTTTAAACAAGCAGCTGAGCAGCAAGAGTCTCAGCTGCTGCCGCGCTATTGTTTTATATTATTTATGATAGCTATTGTGATTATCAGAATTTATAGCAGTCATTAGGCAGCAGACACCGAGGTGCTCTCAGCCAGCAATCTGTCACTCCTCTCGGGTGAAAGGAGAGGAAAGGACGTGGGCAGTTACAGGGCACCCAAAGCTCCAGGTAGTCTTGTGCGAAGAATGATGCAATCTTCCTCCTGGAGAGGCGGCGAGACGTTGATAATGGAAAGAGAGAGAGGGAACAAGGAAAGAGGAACAAGAACAAACGAAGTAGACCAGGCACGCTGTCAGAACTCCGAAAGCCACAGCCCGGAGATGAAAGGAGATGGTCACAGCACAGCCCGGGTCCAGGTGTCTGACAAGTTGGTTGTACCCTGAGCAACTAGCCACAAAGGGTGTCTGCGTTCACAATAAACATCAAAACTAGGGATGCCAAAAGGTGTTTGTTTGTGTGTTTTCAAGGCAACAAGCAACACCGGCTCCTCGATCCTGATTTAGCATTCACTGTTCACCACCCACATTTGCCCTCTGACTCACAAACTAATAAAAGGAAGACCTCACCTGGTGAAGAACACAACAGCAGAGAGCTGGAGCCATCCATGTCAGACACCACCATTAACTTCACAGGTAAATTTTAATGACTGTCAATTTGTGGGGAAACATTCTTTAGGAATACAGATTCTCTTATCTTACCTGAACCGCTCACAATCTTCCTCTTAGCCCACATATTCATGGATTAAAAAAATACAATAAGCTATTTGTCATCCTGAGGTTGAAACAACTACGATGTCAGTACTAGGACATCCCTTCATGTTTGCAGAGAAGGTTTTCTTTTTTAAATCTGTTTCAAAGTGCTTACAACCCATTATCTCATTTGATTTTTATGAGAACTCTCTACAATGGGCCATTATGTTTCATTTTCAGGCCCCTGCACTAACTCCCCAGGGAGAGCGATCATTTCTTACTGAAGCAACCTTTCTGCAGAACAAGCACAGTGGCTGCTACAACCAAGTGCTCAAAAATGTTTACAGAAAGAATTAACAAATGAGGGAATGTGTGAAAGTTATTTCTGTTTGAATAATGAGAACACTGAAGCCTGCAGAAAGCCGTATTTACTTATGTTCGTGGTGCTATGGGTGGCAGAAGCTGGTATCGTGTCTCTTAGATTTGTGCTCTTCACGCTTACATAAATCTCACTAGAAATATTGCTCGTTACACAAAATTTCAAATAAGAAAACCTGATCCAATGTGCACACAGCAGGGACAAGCTAATCTAATGCAAAGCATTATTCTATTTTTTATTTTGAGTTCTATTTCCTATCAGCTGCTATGGTGTAAGGGCTAACTACAAGCCAGTTCTACTTTTCATTGTTGAAGCTGATGTTTTAATATATCCATTTGTTGTTGTTTAGTCCCTAAGTCATGCCTCACTCTTTTGTGACTCCATGCACTGTAGCCCGCCAGGCTCCTCTGTTCATGGGATTTCTCAGGTAAGAATACTGGAGTAGGTTGCCATTTCCCTCTCCAGGGGAATCTCCCTGGATCAGGGATCGAACCTGCATTTCCTGCATTGCACACGAATTCTTTACCACTGAGCCACCTGGGAAGCCCCCTAATACATTCATAGGAATTGATGAAGTGTGAGAGACAAACTCACAGAAGTGTGCTGAGCCTCCTGAAGAAAATGCCTGTGGTTAAAGAGGCACAAAGCAAAGAGCTAAAGAACCTCTTGATAAAGGCGAAAGAGGAGGGTGAAAAAGCTAACTTAAAACTCAACATTCAAAAAACTAAGATCATGGCATCTGGTCCCCTCACTTCATGGCAAATAGAAAGGAGAAAAAGTAGAAGCAGTAACAGATTTTATTTTCTTGGGCTCCAAAATCACTGTGGACAGTGACTGCAGCCATGAAATTAAGACACTTGCTTCTTGGAAGAAAAGTTACAACAAACCTAGACAGCATATTAAAAAGCAAAGACATCACTTTGCTGACAAAGATCCATATATTCAAAGGTATGGTTCCTCCAGTAATCAAATACAGATGTGAGAACTGGACCATAAAGAAGGTTGAGCCCTGAAGAACTGATGCTTTCAAATTGTGTTGCTGGAGAAGACTCTTGAGAGTCCCTTGGACAGCAAGGAGATTAAACCAATTAATCCTAAAGGAAATCAACTCTGAATATTCATTGGAAGGACTGTTGTTGAAGTTCCAATACTTTGGCCACCTGATGTGAAGAGCCAACTGATTGGAAAAGACCTGATGCTGGGGAAAGATTGAAGGCAAAAGAAGAAGAGGATGGCAGAGGGTGAGATGGTTGGATGGCATCACTGATTCAATGGACATGAACTTGAGCAAACTGGGAGATAGTGAAGGACAGGGAAGCCTGGCGTGCAGCAGTCTGAGAGGTTGCAGAGTCAGACATGACTTAGCAACTGAGTAACAACAAAGGGGCCCAGAGGAGACGGGCTAAAAGAGAGAAAGGAGAGACAGTGGAGGGGTGGAAGTGGGAAGGAAGGAAGAATGGAGGGATGGAGGGAGGGGAGCAGGAGGAAAGGAGGAAGCCGACAGGTTCTTCTGGGCTTGTGCCTGCAGCAAGTCACGGCCAGGAGTATGTGAGACAACCAGTGGTGCTTGCCCACATCAAGTTTCACTGGGCTCTTCCAAACTAAACTATTTGTTTGCCATCCAGGAGTGCAATTCTTATTTGTGTTTTGGTGTTTCGACTTAATTTTTGAAAAATATTTAACTCCTTACAGTAGAATTTAAATGAGAACTTTAAAAAACAAACTGGATTAGAAAGTACAGTGGGAGAACCTAGAAATGATTGGGTTGTGCTTGTTTCTTATTCAACACTTGGAAACAAAATTCCTAGTGAGCTAAAAGTGGTCATTGAGGAGTGTGTACCTTTAATTGGCTCATTAGAAACGCAGTCAGCGTGTTTCACCCTCGAAATGAGAGAGAAGTGTCTCGATTACCCAGCAAGGGCCTGCGTGTGGCACCATTAGCTAATTATTGAGGACATTTTTTCTGTGCCTGATCAGTCAGGCCGTCCCTAGAAAAGAGGATGCTAGCGTCAAAACTCCAAATCCAGAATTTTCCAAAGTTAATTTTAATTTGCATCTTCAAGAAACAAATATTAATGTTTGGGGTGGGGGATTTATATTTCTAGTCACTGATCACACTTGGTTTAGGATATTATTGTTTGAATTAGGAACAAACATCACAGATATTTACAGCTATCAGAGAAAACTGACTCCTATCACTGGAAACATTTGCAGTAGAGTAAGAAATTACCTGAACAGGCAATTGTTTCAAAACTGTCGTATCTTCCACTTGTTTTCCTAAGGCTTCATTTATCTTCCTAAAAGTCCCTTATTTTCCCAAAAGCACCCTTCCTCTTCCTCAATTAGGATGGTGTATAAGCCCCAAATTCTATCTGCCTCTTTGAGTCACATTTTTCATGAGCTCCCATTTACCTACATAAATAAACGTTGTCTTTTCTCTTGCTAATTTGACTGTTGTAGATTTAATTCACAGGCTCTCTTTAACTTCACATAAGAGGTTGAGAGAAAGTTTTCCATCCTAGACATTATTTAGATTTTTGTTCTCATTTGATCATTGGATTTGTCATACATGTGTGTTAAATGTGATCAGGTACATTTTATGGATCTATTGAGATGATCATATGTAATTCAATGCATTAACTGAATCATTGCTTTAACAGATTTTTTTCTTTTCAGATCATTTATTTGCATCTTTAGGATTAATCCNTGGTGATCTGTGGGGTTCCCATTCCCTTAAATATGGGCTAAAGTCTGGGGCAGTAAAACCAGTAGGGTGCACCAAGAGAGAAAAGTGAAGCTATACGATTTCTGATGCTAAGTCATAACATGCCAGACACATCTGCCTTACTTTCTTAGGATGTTCTCATAAAACCCAGCCTCCATGCTGGGAGGAAGCCCAAACTACCACAGAGGGAGATTCAGTGAAGAGGCCACATGTACATCCATTGGTCTGACAAACCAACTGAGGTCCCAGGCAAAGGTGAGCATACGTTACCAGACACAGGGAGAGATGCCTTCAGGTGATTCTAGTCTCTAACTATCGAGACACTCCCAGCTTAGCCCCTAAAAAATGTGGGACAGAGACAAACTATCCCCACTGTGCTCAGTTCAAACGACTAACCTACAGAACTGGTGAGCAGAATGTTCTATAACACTAAGTGGGTTTTTGTTGTTGTTGTTGTTACTTAAAACAACATGAATTTATGATCTGATAGTTCTATAGGTCAGAGTCCAACTTGAGTTTCACTAGGATAAGACCAGGGTTTCACTTTATTTTTGTATTGGTATAACACTAAGTTTGGGGATGGCTATTACATTATTAGTAACTGGAGTATTGTCCCCAATAGGTGGGGGAATACCTGATCTGAGAGAAGACCCTAAACTAAATCTATGCTCTTCTATATCTCATTTGAATGCAGACAGCTTCTCAGACTCTTTTCAAACAGGAATGGAAAAATAACACAACTGCTAGATAAATGGCTGCCTAACACATGGCAGAGGCTGTATTAATTTGCTCCCCCAAAATATCCTACATCCAGCAGAGCCACTGCAACTGCACTTACTACTTGGTTGTTTGAATTAAGAGTTGCATTACTATCCCCCACAGGATATGGTATTTATTCTGATTTACTACCCAGGTGAGGGGTAGGAAGCTTGGAGGAGAGGTCAGGTTTGGAGATTTCCAGTTAGCCTTCCCTTCTATGAGATCCCTTACCCCTCACGCTACTGCTGCCAAGTCACTTCAGTCGTATCCGATTCTGTGCAACCCCTTAGACGGCAGCCCACCAGGCTCCCCCGTCCCTGGGACTCTCCAGGCAAGAACACTCGAGTGGGTTGCCATTNTGAGGGGTAGGAAGCTTGGAGGAGAGGTCAGGTTTGGAGATTTCCAGTTAGCCTTCCCTTCTATGCGATCCCTTAACCCACACGCTGCTGCTGCCAAGTCACTTCAGTTGTGTCCGACTCTGTGCAACCCCTTAGACGGCAGCCCACCAGGCTCCCCCGTCCCTAGGACTCTCCAGGCAAGAACACTGGAGTGGGTTGCCATTGCCTTCTCCAATGCATGAAAGTGAAAAGTGAAAGTGAAGTCGCTCAGTCGCTCTTCGCAACCTCATGGACTGCAGCCCACCAGGCTCCTCCGTCCATGGGATTTCCCAGGCAAGAGTACTGGAGTGGGGTGCCATTGCCTTCTCCATTACCCCACATGACAGTTCTGTCAACTGCTAACTCTGTTCCTTTGAATTATACATNCAATGCATGAAAGTGAAAAGTGAAAGTGAAGTCGCTCAGTCGTGTCCGACTCTTCGCAACCCCATGGACTGCAGCCCACCAGGCTCCTCCGTCCATGGGATTTTCCAGGCAAGAGTACTGGAGTAGGGTGCCATTGCCTTCTCCATTACCCCACATGACAGTTCTGTCAACTGCTAACTCTGTTCCTTTGAATTATACATTCATGGATCAAGGAAATAACATCTGTGTGAGCTCACAGACCACGTGGACTCACAGTAAGCCAGTCCTGAGATAAGGCTCCATTCATAGCCAAAGGAGGTCATGGTGACACTTTGGATCTCCAAGCACCAATGAGAATCAGACTCTGCCCAACAATCCTCAAAAATCTAGGTATTCCATTTTCCTTGATGCAAGTTATTCTAGTAAATGTCTGTAGATCCATTTGATGAAGAGGCTGAGAATTACTACTGATTAAATGTTACACAGGGCTGTCTTGGCTTCTCCTCCCATGAGTCTTGAGTCTGAGGTCCAAAAACCTCTGAAGTCCAAAAACTTTGAGGCTTAGGTCCAAAAACCGGGCAGTGGGTCTTGAGTTTTGTTGGGGTGATTACCTTTAGCTTCCCGATCATTTATCCTTCATTTACTTATTTATTTTGAATTCATCTGGCTGTGCCCTGTTTTAGTTGTGGCATATGGAATCTTATCAGAATCTTAGCTGAAGCATAAGGATCTAGTTCCCTGTCCAGGGATCAAACCTGCCCCTGCATTAGGAAGCTGGAGTCTTAACCACTGGACCACCAGGAAAGTCCCTATTCTTAGTTTATTTTGACTGATTACATTAACTAGTATCCTTGTCGGCTGCCTACCTGTCTTGGCTCTAAGAAGATGGTTCTCATTCAGAATATCCATAGCTCTCTGCAGATTGAGACCCTTGGCTGCAAATCAGATTTTGCTATTTGTTGTGATAGCTGTTTTTCCTTTCTTCTGATGGTTATACTGCCACTTGGACTTCAATACTTCAGATTTTTATCACACCCACTTCTGTCGGGAGTCCAGTTCTATAACAGCATCTCCTACTGTCTGCCTGGCCTACAGAATTGCTAAGCTTCTCAGTGATTCATTGTTACTTNGACCCTTGGCTGCAACTCAGATTTTGCTATTCGTTGTGATAGCTGTTTTTCCTTTCTTCTGATGGTTATACTGCCACTTGGACTTCAATACTTCAGATTTTTATCACACCCACTTCTGTCGGGAGTCCAGTTCTATAACAGCATCTCCTACTGTCTGCCTGGCCTACAGAATTGCTGAGCTTCTCAGTGATTCATTGTTACTTGAGAAAACTGACTATCTCCTGGACTCTCCCACAGAATACTGTCACATATTGGATTTTCTGACTTTAATGGTTTACCCACTGTCATATTCCCAATTCTCTGAATCTTTTGACCCCCTCCTCTACCATCTGCCAGTAAATCTTAATTTTTACTATCATCAATCAACTCAACATTAGTCTTCTACTTACTCCTAATTTCCATTAGAAACTCAAAGGGCAGGATAGAAAAATAAAGACAAATACTTTGGGAAACAAGCTGATAGAATGCATAGATACAAGTAAAACAAATTCTCTAAGAAAATTTAATTTCTATTTCAATGCATATTGCTTGTCCCTATCTCTACAATTTGAGGAAGATGCTTACCTACTCACAACAAAATTCAATTTAGTAGAAACAAATTGATAAAGAATCTTCACTTCCTTAGAAAGCAAGAATATAGTCATCTTGGAAAATGTATCAAATGGGTCCTTTTTATTGAGAAATTGTGTCATTATTTGTTGCTGTCACAATGATAATCTAATAGAATGCCATCTGCCATATAAAGAATAATTGTCTTCCAAAGAACAGAGGATTTGTAGATATGTAGCTAATACTAGAAACTTGCTGTAGAAACTGCAAAATTGTGAAATACCACCTTCTGCTCTGCAAAAATCAATGAAACAAATGTTTGCTTTTATCCTGGAGCAAAACTGGAATAATTTATTTCCTTGTCGCTATTGGACNATAAAGAATAATTGTCTTCCAAAGAACAGAGGATTTGTAGATATGTAGCTAATACTAGAAACTTGCTGTAGAAACTGCAAAATTGTGAAATACCACCTTCTGCTCTGCAAAAATCAATGAAACAAATGTTTGCTTTTATCCTGGAGCAAAACTGGAATAATTTATTTCCTTGTCGCTATTGGACTTGCTGCTGAAACAAAATCTGATTTCACCTTTGTAGGTGGCCTGGTCCTCCATTCTGGTTCTTGGTTAGCTACTGCCCAGTGAATCCCACTTTTAATCTCCATGGGCTAGCAGACTCTAGTACCACCCCCTAGCTGAAACAGAATATCTAAAATTGCAAATGTTTCACTCTGTTTCAATCAAGCAGGAAAACAGAGTCTCACAGGAAGGTGCTGCTTAGACCTGTGAATCTGATTTTAAAATTCAGTGATTCTCAATTTTTCCTGAAAAGTTAGCTAGTGAGAGGTGTGTCAAGAGATATGGGGACTTCCCTGGTGGTCCAGTGGTTAAGAATCCGCCTGCCAATGTAGGGAACATGGGTTCTATACTTGGTCTGGGAAGATCCCACATGCCTTGGGGCAACTGAGCCTGAGTGGCTAGAACTTGTGTTCCACAACAAGAAAAGCCACTGCAGTGAGGAGCCCATCCACCATAACTGGAGAGCAGCCCCCACTCACCTAACTGCAGAGAGCCATGCAGAGCAACGGAGCCCCAGCACAGTCAGAAATGAATATACACATAACAAATAACAAAGAAGAGATGTGGGCTAAAAGGACTCTATCCTTTGTGACCAGATTTGAAATTTTTAAGGTATATTTATCCTTTTTTAGAGAAAATTTCAAATCATAAAAAAAAAAAAAGGCCATTTGGTGACTGACTTCCTTTCTTTAGGGGAATGAATTGCATGCCTAGATTAATGCACCTCCCCACCCAAAAATGTAGAATCATCTCTTTTAGTGTCCATCTAGCTTTCAAGTTAAAAAACCAAAACAAAAGAAGTTGACAAAAGTGTGAGTTCTGTCTGTTTTGCTGATCAGTCATCAAAGCCGATGCCAGCTGTCAGATGTGAGCAGAAAGACACTCTTCTTTAGTCTTATACAAAGAATTGATGCTTTCGAACTGTGGTGTTGAAGAAGACTCTTGAGAGTCCCTTGGACTGCAAGGAGATCCAACCAGTCCATTCTGAAGGAGATCGGTCCTGGGATTTCTTTGGAAGGAATGATGCTAAAGCTGAAGCTCCAGTACTTTGGCCACCTCACGCGAAGAGCTGACTCACTGGAAAAGACTCTGATGCTGGGAGGGATTAGGGGCAGGAGGAGAAGGGGACGACAGAGGATGAGATGGCTAGATGGCATCACTGACTCGATGGGCATGAGTCTGAGTGAACTCTGGGAGTTGGTGATGGACAGGGAGGCCTGGCGTGCTGCGATTCATGGGGTCGCAAAGAGTTGGACACGACTGAGCAACTGAACTGAACTGAACTGAATGGATTCTGGAATCATTTTAGCTTGATTCTGGCAGGAAATGTTGTGGGATCAGGAGCAGACTTGGTAGAAGCACTGATAACTTCCCATCAGGTTCTCAATGTGGGTTATGAAAAGAAGCTAGTAAGAGATGGAGAGAACCCTTTGGCAAAACATAGAATCAAATGAATAGATTCTTTTAAAAACTACCACACTGTTGGACTCAGTGAACCTCAGGAAGGCAAAGGAGAACCTTTCAAAGGACTCTCTGTTTCCCAAATTACTTTTATCTTCCTTTAAGCTTCCGGAAAATGACATTCCTATTTCTGGCAAGGTTCAAGTGAATTCTACTTGGGGCTAGTTGCCAAACTTAAATTGCTTTAGGGCTTGCTGTGATTGGAATTTTGCTTCCTTAGTAGCAGTACAATCAAATCCCTAAATCCTTATAGTAGTCATTATCAGAGATCCAGGACCTGACCACATAGCCAGCATGATGTGGGGGTTGCAAGAAGTACCTTAGCCTTCTTAGACCACTTTCATTAACACAAGATAATTTGGGGTCTTTTGACTCCTAGGGAAAAAAGGACATCGGTGGGGTTGGAGTGGGCTCCATCTCTGAACTGAGCCATCCCAGTGGGTCTTGGGAGAGGACTTAATTAGTTACCGTGGCTCTCAGCTCCATATGTATCCTGATGACATTCAGATTTATCTTTTCCATCCCTTAAGACATTAGTGAGGAAGGTGAAAAATGAATAGTCCTTGCCAAATACACAGTCCTTAGAGTTCTCAGAAAATGAATGTTGTGTTTCCAAAATAAGAACTACCTCTGATAAAAGAAGATAAACTTGTTACTTCCCTCCAGTTCCCCTAATTCTCCCTCTGCACACCCTGTCTTTGCTCTGCCAATCATTGTGTGTGTCGGTGTTTGTACAAAGGGCCTGTAAATGGGAAGATACTAAAAGGATGGATTCAGTGTCACCAAAGGACAGTAAACTGCATGTCGAAAAGAGAGGCAGATTTCCAGGCTTAACATACCTGATGGAGTGAGTAATTTAAAAGAAGGAAAAGAAACAACCCATTGTGTAAAGCAGGAATGACTTTAGGTCAAAGTAACAGAAAATATAACTGCAAGAGCTGTAATTCGTTCTCAGAATTAGCTGACAGCTGTTTAGGGCTTGGGTCTCTAAGCTCTCCTTGACCTTTCATTCAGTTTCAAGATGACCATTGCAACTCCAGATTGCTGTTGTTTAGTCGCTGAGTTGTGTCCAATTCTTTTGCAAACCCATGGACTGTAACCCTCCAGGCTCCTCCTGACCTTGGGATTTCCTAAGTAAGAAAACTGGAAAGGGTTGCCATTTCCTCCTCCAGGGGACCTTCCCAACCCAGAGATCAACGTGCATCTCCTGCATTGGCAGGTGGATTCTTTACCAGTGAGCCACCAGGAAAGCCTTGCAACTCCAGGTATCACATCCATACCCCGGAAAGTTCTCTTTGGCTAAAACAGTATAACATGGCTGATCCTAGCTACAAGAAGGCCGTGAAAGAATTTCAGCCTCCTGGTCTTTGTAGTGGAAGGTGACAAAAGGACCATTTTGCCAACCAATCAACATTCTGCCACGTCCCCAAAGATATTTTCCCCAACAGCTCAGCTGTAACAACGGTGCCATATGGCTGGTCTTTCAGGATGCATTTGAGTAAAAGAGGAGACTGTTAATAATTACGCCAAGGAGAGACTTCCCTGGTGGTCCAGTGGCTAAGATGCTGCACTCCCAATGCAGGGTGCTCAGGTTCAATTCCTGGTCAGGGAACTAGATTCTATGTGCTGCAATGAAAGATTCCACATGCCCAAATGAAGACTGAAGACCTTGCATGCTGCAAATAACACCTGATGCAGACCAAAAATAAAAAAAAAAATTTTAAATAATTAATTAATTTAAAAATAAGTAATATAACTTTAAAAGTAAAAAAAAAAAATTATGCCAAGGAAACAGGAGCTAACAGGACTGTCCTGGGGAGGTAGGAGTATGTGGCCACCCCCAACACAGACAAAACATTTTAAGAAAGTGGTCCCTCTTCCCTCAATAATCTGACGGAGAAATGGAAAATCTGCTTCTCTGGTGAGCACAGTCTCTCAATGTGGACCCAGGGTCTCTCAATGTCCTTTCCTGTTTATGCCTCTTCCTGCCCCCAGCTTTGGAGAAGGCCAGACCACTTTCCTACTGGAGGTTTCGTTAGGANAGACAAAACATTTTAAGAAAGTGGTCCCTCTTCCCTCAATAATCTGACGGAGAAATGGAAAATCTGCTTCTCTGGTGAGCACAGTCTCTCAATGTGGACCCAGGGTCTCTCAATGTCCTTTCCTGTTTATGCCTCTTCCTGCCCCCAGCTTTGGAGAAGGCCAGACCACTTTCCTACTGGAGGTTTCGTTAGGATCATTTGGCAACTAAAGCTCTGAGGCACTTTCTTCTCTTACTTCTGTGCAGGTGAAGCCTTTTAAGACATTTTGTTCCTACCTGCCACTCTGACTGTGGAAAAGAAGATGACATCATTCTGTAAGGTTGAAGAGAGTCTCAGAAATGAGATGGTTTCATCCATTTACAGGGGAGAGGAGGAGGGGTGTCCCTGCCAACCCAAACTGATTTCATAGTATTTCCAAACAGAGATAAGCAGAATGTTTACCAATAGTATACACTGAAACCTCGCATAGCATTTGACTTTTCCATCCTGACTTCACACCTTTATTCATTCCAAAAGACAGAAAAATCATCTGGGGGTGAAATTTGTACTTGGCACCATGACTATAATGTAGAAAAAGGTAATTTCCAATCTTATTATTAGAAATAGCTTCTAAAAAATAAAGCCAAAAAAAGAAATAGCTTCTGATGTCAAAGTGAGTCCTGGAATACCAATAAATGGGTAAGTCTACTACTGTAAGTTCTAGTTACTTTTATGTCTTATCTTTCCAACTTGATTATGGTTTTTCCTCTCTTCTCTCTAACTCCAGCTTTCCAAAGTTTCTATTCTAAACAAAATGCAATGCTACTTTTATTTTTAAGTATCTTTTCTGATTTTTGAAGGGATATATACTTATTCAGAAAAACCAAATACCATAGAAATGAAAGAGTGAAAAAGTGAAAGTTCTTTATAAACTACCACCTTGCCCACTCTCAGAGAAAACCAGTTAACACTTTGTGTACCTTCTCATTCTATACGTTATTAACATATTTGTGTATAAATAATTACTGAGCATACACACAAATATTTGTTCACTTAAGAGTCTACTAGTAAATTCTATATCATTCTCTCTATACTGTATCCCATCACTTCTAGTGGTGTGAGAAGTACTTAAGATATGAAAGCCATTGTGGATTGTGGCAGTTTTATGGATGGAAAAAATAGGAGAATTGTATATAACTATACTGAAAAAAAGTATTAGAAAACACACTTTACTTGGAGCAAAATATACAGGTAGGTTGCAGTATTCTCATATAAAATATTATGAAATAAGATTTCTCCAAAACTACCTTCTCTTTTCAGAGTGAGAGTAGAGATAACTTTGCATGAATGTCACACTCCATGGTTTGGGGAAGATTTAAAAAATAAATTTAATTGACTCTTTTATTGGAGTGGATGTCACTTCAAGGATCTTTTATTTTTAAAAAACAAATCCCCAAAATGACTATTTCCATGGTCTAGATTCAATCACATACACTAAAATCTCATTCTTTTATAGAGAATGTTAACATCTGACTTTTTTCTTTATAATACAATATTGTGAAGGCGTTTTTCCATCATGTGTAATTTTAAAGACTTCTCTCTTTTTTGCCAATATTGTGAACTTAGCAAGTATGCACTAATGAATGAGCTTAAGTTAATCTTCCTTCCTCTCCAAATCTTAACTATCCATCCAGATTTTTATAGTCCAGTCTTAGGCTTTAAGACCTCCCAGGATTTAAAGAACATTTTCCTTCTCTGCACTGTGATTATTTACCCACCTGTCCTAATCATTTACTTTTTCTAGTCATTCATCTATTACACAGAGATCACATATTCTATAATTCTATGGCTTTTTTCTGCTAATTCCCCCTAAAATGCATGTGTTTGTGTGAAGCTGATTCTGTTTCTCTCACTGAGAGACAATCTTTCTCCAACGTTTATGGTGCCACATACCTTGGAAGAGCTGACATGATATTTACTTAAAGTTACACAGTAGAGTTTAGAGAAGACTGGAACAGAAAATACTCAAGGAAATCTATTTAGCCTCTTAGCATCTCCCTTAACTTTTCAATAATGTGCTTTTGGGGAAAACAAAAAAAACCACATTGTATGTCTTTTAATCCCTTCATTCTTGTCATCCCATCTCAAGTAATTGACAGAGTGATGCAACACAAAAGCTTAAAGGTCAACGTACTAAAACCTAGGGTAGGTATAGCAGATCTCAAAGTGTGGCCCACAGAGTCCTAGGGTCCCCAAGTGATTTTCAGGGACTTTGTGAAACACTTTCAGGGGATCCACAGGGTCAAAACTATTTTCATAATAAAACTAAGGCCTCCTTTGTCAATTTCATTGTGTTGACATTTGCACTGAGGGTATAAAAGCAACAGTGGATAACACAGCTGGTGCCTTACAATAAACCAAGGCAGTGAGTGGCGTCAGACTGTACCAGTGTCTTCATATTCTTCACCAACATGCATTTGCAAAAACAAGCCTATTTGACTTAAGAATGTCCTTGAAGCAATATTCTTTTTTCTTTTTCTTTTTAAATGTCAGCTCTTGGGTATACTTTTTAATACTCTATGTGCTGAAATGGGAAGCACTCATAAGGCCCTTCCATTGCATATCTAACACAATGACTGTCTTGAGAAAAAGCACTCTTACAGTTAAGTTGCAACTGAAACTAGCTGCTTTTTTCTGAAACATCATATGCACTGGAGAGAATGATTGACAAACAGTGGTTCTTTAGACTTGAGTATTTTATAAAATCTTTTCTCAAAAATGAAGTAAGCCAGTTGATTTGAGGAAAATGGACTGCATTTGTTTCTAATAATAACACTGCAGCCCTCCAGCAAAAAAAGGGAATTATGGAATATATGTCCATTACAATGACCTTGATCTTAAAGACTTTTCTGATGAGACCCGTGTTGCTATTCATGAATGTGGCTTTTTCATGTTTTAGAATGAAATATACATTTTAAAGATCCAAATAACTCAGTAAGCCAATATTTTCAACAAATGACCAAGACCTAATACTACAAAATCAAGTATGGGTAAAAGGTCTATTCAAAAGGTAATGTAGACCAAGGTGTTTTAATACAACAGATTATTAAACATCCATTGATATGATGTTAGAGCCTATTTTGCAATTAATCTTTAAGAAATTATCACTTGTCAAATTTTTAAATAGTATCAAAGCAGAACAGCCATAACTATCTAAAAAGACTATTAAAATTCTCCTTTTTCCCACCTCCAGGCTGCAGACAGCTGGATTTTCTTCATATACTTCAATCAAAAGAACATATGGTAACAGATTGAATATATATGTAACAATTCAGCTGTCCTCTATTAATCACAACATCCAGAAGATTTGCAAAAATAAAATGATGGGGCTCTACTCACTGCTTTTCTTTCTGGAAAGCACCATTTTTTTTACATAAAGTAAATGTTATTCATATTAGCATAGAGAATATTATTTTTAAATATGTTAATAAAATATTTTTCAATTAGTTTTAAGTTAATAAGTATTGGTAGGTGTATGCCATGTATAAAACAAAAGCTGCTCAATCACTTTTAAGAGCATAAAGTCCTGATCAAAAAATATTGAGTTTCTAGGGAAAGCTCTATAAAAGAAAAAAAAGTGAGCAATTTCATTGACCAGTGCAGGAACAAGAGGACAGAAATCAAACCAATTTTTACTATATCTCTATAATATTTAATCTAGATTAGGTTCTTTCAGTTTCAAACAACCATCTCAAGGCAAGATCACATCAGCATGACTACCAGCCATTTCAGTTCTGACAACCATCTCAGCTAACAATGTTCCTGTGGATTTCCTGGTTCAAACATCTGTGAGATCAAGATTGCTTGTCTCAGCTGACAGTTACTATCTCTGTGAAGATTCCTCCTGTCTCAGCTGACAGTTACCATCTCTGTGAAGATTCCTCCATCTGAAAACCTCCCAAGAGTCACTGGTTAGCCTCTGGATAGCAACTGGTTCAATCAACAACCACAGTAGAAGAAAGAACCTCTCAACACTGCTTTGGGGGACAGAGGACCCTGAGTAAGGCCAGCTGAAGCCAGGAGCAAGTGTAACAGGAAAATACAGTGACATGTTCGAAAACTCTATCCCATCACCTACAGCAGCAGAGACAGAACAAGTTACTGGGACAGAGACCAGCCTCACAGAATTATTCCTCAGGCCAAGTATCAATTTCAGTCTTTAAGACTAAAGGCGGGAGGAGAAGGGGATGACAGAGGATGAGATGGTTGGGTGGTGCCACCGATGCGATGGACGTGAGTTTGAGTAGGCTCCGGGAGCTGATGATGGACGGGGAAGTCTGGCATGCTGCAGTCCGTGGAGTCACAAAGAGTCGGACAGGACTGAGTGACTGAACTGAACTGAAGTCTCAATTTGCATTCCAGATCCCTTGCAATGAACTCCTGCTTTGGCATCTGTTTTTCAGTCTTTGATGTGTGAGAGGTCATCACCTACTACTTGCCATCCCAGCAACTACCAGCCCCGCCATTTGTTAACCCTAAACTGGTAACCTTCATCTACTTTCAATGGGACTACTCCTCATCTTTCTGTAGAAAGAGGCCAGTTGTTGACATTCTTCCCCATGTTATATCTAGAAGAAGAAGAATGAAGAAACACAGGGAATCCCAACTCACCACAACTAGAAGATGCTGAGGCTGTGCACAGTCTTCCTTGCAGCTTCTGAAAGCAGAAGCCTCTTGATTTGCAACCTTCTTCTCCCTCTTTCTCTGCTGTCTTCTTGAAAATAACCTGGACTCTCCCTGGGGGATGCTGAAGAAAAAGACACATGGATCTGTTGATAAATCAATATTGTCAAAAAAAAATGTTGTTTAGCAAGACTGTTTCTCTTTTTCAGGAAAGAAGAAAATATCTTATTGTATCCAAACTATTTCCAAGAGCTTTAGAGGCACCAGTGACCATCAGCACAGAGGAAGCTGTAGTCAAAGCAAAATATTTTGACTGTTCTATAATTGACATGGCACAGTGGTTGCGAACAGAGGATTGGAGTCTTTGACCTTTAAGGGTTTCCTTCCCTTTCTTTCACTTCTTTCTTGAAATATAAAATTGCTTCCATCTGATGCTAAGGCTAACCAAGGCACAAGCAGAAAAAATTAAATAAAGGTCTTTGGAGGACTTAAAAAAATGACACCCAGGCTTTCCAACTGCACTTCAAAGTAATCATTAGCCTTGTTGTGACAATTCACTGTACTTTCTTCTCGCTCTGTAGCAGACATAGCTGTGTCAAGTATAAACCCATCCTCAGTTTTTGCAGTACTGTCCAGGTGAAGGGCATCTCATCCCCTAAGCAGCACCTAGCCCGCTGCCTGGCATGTGGTAGATTTTAATACAATACCTGTGTGTGGAATGTAAGAGTTCCTGATGAACCCAGATTTCAATTTTGTAAAAGAAACTTTGAAGCTGAGAGAAAAAATTATGAAGAAGAGAAGCTGAAAGAGTACTAAAGAAGTTTTTTGTCTGTTTGTGTAAAGCAGATCTCAAAATGACATGAAACTATCTATTTATAGTTAAAAAAAGAATCGATCTGCTAGAGCTGAGCACTGCTCCTTGGGCAGGTTAGATTTGTGTGGGTATCTTATTTCCTCGGCTAGAATGTCAACTTCTCTAAGGAAAGAACTGTTTGAAACCACATAAAAACCATATGTCCTAGATATTCTAGGGCTGTCCATATTTCATATAACCACAATCTTTTTTCATAAAGTCAATAAACTTCATACATAACCAAGGGTTATTTAATTTTTATGTTTCTTGGACCTTTAGTTTAACTGAAAAAAAAATTTTAATATCTTCAGATTGTGCATTTATCACTTTATCCCCTTTTTCTCTTCCAGAGCAACTAGCACAGAAACCAGCATAAAACAGAAGTTTACCATGTTTATTGACTACTTAACTAACCAATTAGTGGATTAATTTGTAATAAAGTGATTTCCCTAAAAACTCATTCTTGTCATGGAAAACAGAAATTCACATTTTCCTTCAAGTTATCCTTAAGGAAGATAATACTGTAAATGTTATCCAAGATAACACAGTAAGAATTATCAGAGCCAAGAAGAAAAGCTCTGAACTGAGAATTTGAAAGTATTTATGTGCCATTCTCCTGACCTGCCTTAAAAAAAAACTTATTTATTTTCCTATATCTAATAAAAAGTTTATTCCCAAAGGGCACTGCTGCTGCTGCTGCTGCAGCTGCTAAGTCGCTTCAGTCGTGTCCGACTCTGTGCGACCCCAGAGACGGCAGCCCACCGGGCTCCCCCATCCCTGGGATTCTCCAGGCAAGAACACTGGAGTGGGTTGCCATTTCCTTCTCCGGCGCATGAAAGTGAAAAGTGAAATGGAAGTTGTTCAGTCGTGTCCGACTGTTCGCGACCCCATGGACTGCAGCCTACCAGGCTCCTCCATCCAAGGCATTTTCCAGGCAAGAGTACTGGAGTGGGGTGCCATTGCTTTCTCCGCCAAAGGGCACAAAGTAGAAAAAAAGGTGATCATAAAACTGGCCAAAGCATTCTTACCATTGTTTGCAAAATTATAGCAAGGAAGAAGGAGGAAAGGAAGAAAGGGAGGGAGAGAGGGAAACAGGTAGATTTATGCTCTAAAATAGTATTCAGTATTCCTCCAGGCAATAATTTCCAAATTTCCACCAAAATATCTACGAAGACACAGAAAAAGAATAAAACTTCTGAATATCAAATAACAAGCCTGACAATCAATCTATTGCCACTACGGGAGGAATTTTCACTGTCTAGGAAGCGGATGTGTTACAGCTGACCCCGGCAGCCTCCATAGCTCTCTTCCTGGTCAGAGGAAGCCACTCTGGAGCTGAATTGAGCAACACTGTAGCCACTATTACAGGTGATATTTAAAGTTACTGGAATTAAATAAAATTTAAAGGCAAATTCCTTAGTACCGAATAGTCCCAGTGCGTAGAGGCTGCCATACCGAGTGGCTCAGCTCTAGAGCATCCCCAACAGTACTTAAGGTCCTACTGTTCAGGAACACCTTTAGTTCAGCATCTAGCAGGTCTGTTTCTTTATCGTGATCACTTCCTTTTATCAACTCACTATGCAAAACTTTTTCTTTGATCTCGTTCTTGGTCTCCATTCATTCCCTGAAGCCAGATACTTCCCGTCTTCCTCTGCTCCTTGATCTGCTCCTATCGAGGAAATTAGCTCCAATTTCCCCTGTGATCATGGCCTGACCATTCCCAACAGAGCCCAGAATGTCCCTCCCACCACTGTCTGCTCATTACCTCCTGAGTGGAGGATGGCTAGGCAGTCGTTCATGAAGTACTCTGAGTTTGAGTCGTCCACTGAATCCTGCCTCCATGGCCTGCGCTGGCCAGGTTTCTGCCTCTGTACTGTCAAGAAACACGTGCTTTAAAGCTTTGATGTGGCGCTTCCCATCCACAGGGGGAAGCTGAAACTAAAGGTGTGCAATCCTGGAGTAGAAGCTCCCAGAAATTTGCTATTAAACATGATAATTAGATATATCAGGAGGACCTCTAGAATCCATAAGCCAATAATAAATAACATCTGAGAAAAAAATACAAAGACATCTGAGCAAAAAACACAAAGACATCTGAGAAAAAAATACATAGTACTTAGATGCAAAGGAATCATCACATATTAAGAAAACTTAATGAGAAAAAGAGACTCACATGCAGATATATCATAATTATTGGTTAATGGGAAAAATATGTCAAGTATCCAGATTTTTTAGAGGAAAGATTATCTGAAAAGAAATAAAGATCAAATTGGCCTCAGACTTTTATGAAATAAATACAAGATTTCCACAGAGCAATGTTAACATGATTCTAGCAAGAAAAAGTTTTAGTCTAAGGAATTTTTCCCTAGCTAAGTTATTATTCATAAGTAAAGAAAATGAAAAGGCATAAAATAAACTGCCCATGTTACTGTTTTAAAATAAGTTTAAATAATTAATGGTTATAAAAGCTTGTTTGGAAATGAACATTGTCAGTAATGTATATATTTGTATATACAGTGTAAATGTATACATTATATGTATATAAATATATGTATTAATATAACTTTATATATTGTATCCAAAATATAATGAAAATAATGGTAAAATAAAGTAGACCAAATCCTATGTTATAAAAATAAATTCTACATTTGGCTTGAGAAAATGAAGGTAGTATAATCTTGTCTTTAGTCTCAAAAGATGACATTTTATGATTTATTGACCAATTTAAAAATATATAGCAATGTCTCCTTTTAAAAAATTAAATGGCTTATTATGTAAATATATGCCACAAACAAAAATAAAGCAGTACCACCTTAATATTTAAAGGGGTAAAGAAAATTAAGAAAAAAATATTCAATCGCATTCTAAACCAAAGAGAACATACGTTTTTAAATACTGTTTCATTTACCAAATCACCAATTTAAAACTAATAATTATACTTCCATGTGGGGGTGTGGCTAGCTCATAAACTTTGTCTAATAGACATGTACTAGTACAATTCTTCCAGAAAGCAATTTGGAAAATTGTGTTAAGAACCCTTTAAAATATTCATACACTTTGCCTGATAATTCAATTCCACCTGTAGGACCCTGTTCAAATACTGAAAAAGACTGAATCCCAGAGATGTTAGCTGCAAATAAGAGAGAGACAAGAAAAGAAACATTTCTAACAGAAAAAGAGATTAATTAATATAATATAGCAGAAGGCTTCCCTGGTGGCTCAGACAGTGAAGAATCTGCGGGCAATGTAGGAGACCTGGGTTTGATCCCTGGGTCGGGAAGTTGCCCTAGAGAAGGGCATGGCAACCCATTCTAGTATTCTTGCCCGGAGAATCCCATAGACAGAGAAGCCTGGCCAGCTACAGTTTATGAGGTCACAAAGAGTTGGACATAACTGACCAACTACCACTTTCTTAAATAAAATACTGTATTTCAATCTAATAAAAATAGTTTTTCAAGAATTTAAAAAGAAATAAGAAATTTCTCTCTGTACAATGTGTAAGTTAAAAACAAGCAGGATATAAAAAGTAGGAGAAATACAAACTATTATATGTTCTTTAAATATTAATAACAGTTATCTCTAGAAATGAGTTTCATAGTTGGTTTGACTTTAAGCATTTCTGTATTACTCATATGTTCTACAATGTGTCCACGTTGCTTTTAAAATCAGGAAAAATGTACACAATATTTATCCGATGTAAAACTAAAATTATGGATTCAGCATCCAAATGGCAGCAGCCTGACTGAACCCATGTGAAATTCATTACCCCGTGTGACAGCTAATTTTTCATCAAGCCCACTTGTGAATAAGGCTCCGTGACTTCCTTCATTGCATCCCGCACAATTTAGCACTTGGTAACATGCTGTCTTGCGTGCTGTGTGTGGTTCTTTACTACTAATGCCTATGGGTTAGCGTTCTGAATTTGGTAAACATTCATGAAGCACTAGTTCTGTTTCAGGCTCTGTGTTCTGCTCCTGTGCTAGTTTGTGTTTTATTCAGTTAGCACAACAACTCTAAACTATTCTTAGTTTTAGCCCATTTGTAAAGATGTGAAAATGTTAAGTGACTCAAACTCAAAGAGTGTCAGAGCTGAAACTTCATCTTGGGTCTTCTATTCCCAGCACGACATGGTTGTTCCACTAAATGGCTTTTGCACTCCAAGAGGATACGTGTCACATCTTTTACTTTTTTTTCTCACCTAAGCTGGCCAGAACACTTCGCACATACTTGTGGGTTATTCAATTTCCTGACAGAGTTGGCCAGATGGCAGTAGTGCCACAGTGCTCGACTTTCCCATCTGTGTCTAACGCTGTGCGGGGCTTATCTAATTCTGGATTGGGGCTGGCTTGCTTACACACCTGTTCAGAGGTTTATCCCGAACATGTGCCTATGTGTTGAATGTTACTGCAGATGCAGATGGAAGCGTGGCATGAAATAGGAAAGCACAGGGCAGGCGTGACGGTATCAGGGAAACTTACAAACGGGGGCGGTGGGGGTGTAAGACCAGTCATAGGGTCCTCCAAGTTGTCAGCAACATGGGGAGAGGTTAGCTGGAGGCCAGGACACGCCATGTGTGTTGCTCTCTGTTCCCCTGCAACCCCTCCCCCCATCTTCTAAGGACAAGCAAAAAGGCAGCCTTGCAAACGTAGAAACTGAGTTCACGTGCCAGTCATGCATGGAAATCGCATGCCTTTGCTCAGGTCACCTGAAGACTTGAGAGGAGATGACATTTTGTGCAGCTCCACCTGGATGAAGTTAGCTAGAAGGCTGGGCCACTGATCCCATCTAAAGGTTTGCCAGACTCTGCCTAACCAAGTCCCTAGCATCAGCAAGAGAACTAGGCTTTCGCTGGAGAAGGTGGAAGACAATGTTTTAGGTGATGGGAAACAATTTAATCTTTCTGTTCATCCACTGGATTAACTGGGGGCCCCTCCAATGTGCTTCAACACACACACCTCTATCACAGCCTCACGGGTATCTGTGCATTTGTGTCACCCCTCTTTCAGGAAAACAATTCTTCCTTCTCTCTTTTTGCCACTGATATATCCTCAGCACCCAACTCAGGCAAATAATAGAGAATCAATAAATACTTATTAAATAGAAAGGCTCCTGCCTGCAATGCAGGAGACCAGGGTTTGGTCCCTGGGTCAGGAAGATCCCCTGGAGAAGGGAATGGCAACCCACTCCAGTATTCTTGCCTGGAGAATCCCATGGACAGAGGAGCCTGGTGGGCTACAGTCCATAGGATCACAAAGACTCAGACATGACTGAGCAACTAACACACAAATGTAAATGAATGGATCCCTTCCAGCTCTTGTATTCTTACCTCAATCAAATACTCTGGTGAGGGACTGCCCTCGTGGTCCAGTGGCTAGGACTCCATGCTCCCGATGCAGGGGTCCTGGGTTTGATCCCTGGTCAGGGAAGTGGATCCCACATGCTATAATACTAGGAGTTTGCATGTTGCAACTAAAGATTCTAGGTGCTGCCTCTAAGACCTGGCACAGCCAAATAAATATATACATATATTTTAAAAGACCATTTTAATAAATGTTCTGGTGAAACAAAGTTTCTGGTGGTTGGAGGCAGCCTCTAAGGCAATTTAATAAAATGGCACTTGGGCAGCTATGTCTCCAATCCTCTTTGCCTGCCTGCACCTTCTATGCTACTCCAAGTTCTCCTCAACTGAAGGTTCTTCTGGTCCCAGGGGTCCAGAGAAACCGAATCTGAACATGGGAGTCAACTATACACATCCACCTACTTTGTACCCTAAGTCCTTATAGCTTCTGATCACATGTCAGAAGCCCCATGGGACTGAAGTTCTTATTTCTTCTGTCTGTCTTCTGATGGATAAGACTAAGAAGCTTGTGCAAACTTCTTGGTGGGAGGGATTGGCTGTGGGGAAAACTGGGTCTTGCTCCGGTAGGGCCCTGCTCAGAAAATCTTTAATCCAATTTTCTGCTGAGGGAGCTGTGCTCCCGCCCTGTAGTCTGGCTGTGACTGCCCAGTTCTGGAGTCTGCATTCTCTATGGTAGACCTATAGGCTCTATAGTAGCACTAATGGTGACCTCTTCCAAGGAAACTTATGCCAACATGCTGTGCCTCCCAGGATGCTGCTGCCAGTNCTGAGGGAGCTGTGCTCCCTCCCTGTAGTCTGGCTGTGACTGCCCAGTTCTGGAGTCTGCATTCTCTATGGTAGACCTATAGGCTCTATAGTAGCACTAATGGTGACCTCTTCCAAGGAAACTTATGCCAACATGCTGTGCCTCCCAGGATGCTGCTGCCAGTCAGGGCCCCTGTGCTGCAGTCCATGGGTCAGAAGGAGCGGGACATGACTTAGCAACTGAACATCATCAGTAGCCCCAGGCAAGGGTTGGAGAGAGGATTCAGAAGCTCTATCCTAACCAGAACCAAGATGGGCTCATATCACCGCTGGGTGGAGCAGAGAAGTAATCCAAGTCTAGGCCCCAACCAGGAATGCCAAAGAAGCTGAAGGGGAATGGTTCTATGCAGACCTATAAGACCTTCTAGAACTAACACCCCAAAAAGATGTCCTTTTCATCACAGGGTACTGGAATGCAAAAGTAGGAAGTCAAGAGATACCTGGGGTAACAGGCAAATTTGGCCTTAGAGTACAAAATGAAGCTCACAGAGTTTTTTCAAGAGAATGCACTGGTCATAGCAAACACTCTTCCAACAACACAAGAGAAGATTCTACACATGGACATCACCGGATGGTCAACACCAAAATCAGATTGATTATATTCTTTGCAGCCAAAGATGGAGAAGCTCTATACAGTCAGCAACAATAAGACAGGGATCTGACTGTGGCTCATATTGTGAACTTCTTACTGTCAAATTCAGATTTAAGTTGAATAAAATAGGGAAAACCACTAGACCAAGGCACAAAAGATTCAAGGGATTAGATCTGATAGACTGAGTGCCTGAAGAACTATGGATGGAGGTTCATGACATTGTCCAGGAGGCAATGATCAAGACCACCCCCAAGAAAAAGAAATGCAAAAAGGTAAAATGGTTGTCTGAGGAGGCCTTTCAAATAGAGAAAAGAAGAGAAGCTAAAGGCAAAGGAGAAAAGGAAAGACATATCCTATCCATCTGAATGCAGAGTTCCAAAGAATAGCAAGGAGAAATAAGAAAGACTTCCTCAGTGATCAATGCAAAGAAATAGAGGAAAACAGTAGAATGAGAAAGACTAGAGACCTCTTCAAGAAAATTAGAGATACCAAAGGAAAATTTAATGCAAAGATGACAACAATAAAGGACAGAAACTGTATGGACCTAACAGAAGCACAAAATATTAAGAAGAGGTGGCAAGAATACACAGAAGAATTATATAAAANGAGGAAAACAGTAGAATGAGAAAGACTAGAGACCTCTTCAAGAAAATTAGAGATACCAAAGGAAAATTTAATGCAAAGATGACAACAATAAAGGACAGAAACTGTATGGACCTAACAGAAGCACAAAATATTAAGAAGAGGTGGCAAGAATACACAGAAGAATTATATAAAAAAAGATCTTCATGACCAAGATAACCACAATGGTGTGATCACTCACCTAGAGTCAGACATCCTGGAGTGTGAAGTCAAGTGGGACTTATGAAGCATCACTGGAAACAAAGCTAGTGGAAGTGATGGCATTCCAGCTGAGCTATTTCAAATTTTAAAAATGATGCTGTGAAATTTTAAAAATGATGTGAAAGTGCTACACTTAATATGCCAGCAAATTTGGAAAACTCAGCAGTGGCCACAGGACTGGAAAAGGTCAGTTTTCATTCCAATCCCAAAGAAAGGCAATGCCAAAGAATGCTCAAACTACTGTACAATTGTATTCATCTCACATGCTAGCAAAGCAATGCTCAAANAAGTTGGCTTAAAGCTCAACACTCAGAAAACTAAGATCATGGCATCTGGTCCCATCACTTCATGGCAAAAAGACGGGGAAACAAGGGAAACAGTGACAGACTTCAATTTTTGGGGCTCCAAAATTACTACAGATGGTGACTACAGCTATGAAATTAAAACATGCTTACTCCTTGGAAGACCAACTTAGACAGCCTATTAAAAAGCAGAGACATTACTTTGCCAACAAAGCTCTGTCTAGTCAAAGCTATGGTTTTTCCAGTAGTCATGTACAGATGTGAGAGTTGGACCATAAAGGAAGCTGAGTGCCAAAGAACTGATGCTTTTGAACTGTGGTGTTGGAGAAGGCTCTTGAGAGTCCCTTGGACTGCAAGGAGATCCAACTAGTCCCTCCTAAAGGAAATCAGTCCTGAAAATTCACTGGAAGAACTGATGCTGAAGCTGAAACTCCAATACTTTGGCCACTTGATGTGAAGAACCGACTCATTGGAAAAGACCTTGATGCTGGGAAAGATTGAAGGTGGGAAGAGAAGGGCACGACAGAGGGTGAGATGGTTGGATGGCATCACCAACTTGATTGATATGAGTTTGAGCAAGCTCCAGGAGTTGATGATGGACATGGAAGCCTGGTGTGCTGCAGTCCATGAGGTCACAATGAGTTGGACGCAACTGAGTGATTGAACTGAACTGACTCATACAAATAGTAGAGACCTCAACTAACAATAGTCACTTCTATTGGGCACGAAATAGAGACAGACAGCAAACCCAGAGACCCAGGGGAAAGTGGGTGGCAGCAGTATTTGGCAGAGAAGCTGAGCACTGGGACCTAAAAGCTCTCTTCTTACAACTGTGAGGATCTTCTATGCATCTGATGTCAAGCTGCAATGGAAAAAAGACACAGGGAGACTTATATGGAGTAAAGAAACACCAACAGTCCTAATAAGAAATTTGACTATTAAACTGACTGAAAACCTTTAAAGACAAATTTCATGGTTTTTTTTCTTCAAGTAGTGGAAATAAGGGTTCTGATAGCTTTTTCTCACCATCCCCAACTGTAGACAAATGAAGGATATTGCTCTCAGTGCACATCTGAGTCACAATATAAAAAAATGAACTCTGCCTAATTTCTATGGTGTCCAGTTCTACCACCTGTACTGTTTACGATTCTCTGTATTAGTTCCAAACATATCCTTCACTTCCAATCAGAAGTGATTTCTATTTCACAACTGTGAATTATTGAAATTGGAAAGATGAGTCCATGAGAATAGTAAAACTGAAGACCTTGAATATCGGATTCATCATAAAATTGGAAGTCTTCCCCATTTTGAAAAGAATTTTGGCATCTTTCTTGTAACTGACAAGTCTAATTCATAGCCATGTTATTGTTCCCATTCTTTCTTCGCTAAACCAGAAAACTTTTTCCAAAAGCACCCTTTCTTACTTTCCTTCTTACTCTGTGCCTATGTTTTATATGTTTTAGAGGCAGTGCTTTAAAGACTGATTATAATTTTGGAAATCTCCAGCATTTTAGAGAAGGAAGATTTTCAATGAGTTAGCTGACATTGCTCAAACCCTGTAACATAGAAACTTATCAACTAGCTTAAACTTAAGGCCAAAATGTATGACTTTCTTGGCAGCAAATGACAATTTCCTTTTGACTAGAAATGGATTAAACTTTCCTCTCTAAAAAGTAGGCTCACAATGATGGCACTGTATTCAGAGTCAGGCCTGTGCAGGTGTGACTTGGCAGGACTTGGGAAGCATAATAAGAGGAGATATTGTTATAATTGGAGTCATTTCACTCAGATTGTCCACAATGAGTTTCTAATCTACTGAAGCAATAAAGATTGAATAAACCATATGAAATATTCTCAGGAGGCACTGATTCCTATGAAAAATACTGTGCTTCTTAAGCTCATAAGTTATCCCATGGTTAATTTTCTTCATTCTGCTGTCTTGGTTTAGTCCTACCTTGGGACTTGGATTTCTTCTCAACTAGACTTAATTTTATGCTCTGACAATTCCCCCAGAAATGTGCTTCCAATGTAGCCATGGTCGTCCACGTGCATTTCAAGTCATGCTGCCTAAATATTTCCCTTGACAAAGCATCAACTTTGTCACAATTTCCTTCCTTTTGTAGCATTTACCCTTGGGATAATCTGGTGTCAAACAATCTTGGCGAAAGCAAGATAGATTCTATCAGGTGTGACACGTCTACACAAAGATGAATGTCTGGAGAATATATGAAAGCATTCGCCGAGAGCTATTAACTCTGACTCAGGCCAGTCTTAGCTAATAGTTTACATAATAGGGATCAGCAAACTATTGACCATGAGCTAAATTTGGTCTGCTGTCTGTTTTTGTAAATAAAGTTTTATTGGTATACAGCTACTCTCATTTGTTTTCATTTTCATAGTGTCCATTTCTGCAACTACAATGGCAGCACTGAGTAAGTGACTGTATGCCCTGCAAAGTCTAAAATATTTAGCAACTGGCCTGTTTAAAAAATGTTTACTCATTTAGCTGCACTGGGTCTTAGTTGTAACATGCAAAATATTTTAGTTGCAGCATGCAAACTCTTAGTTCTGGCATGTGGGATCTAGTTCCCTGATCAGGGACTGAACCTGGGCCCCCTGCATTGGGAGCACCAAGAAAGTCCTGATAGAAAAAGTTTGCCAACCTATGATCTAGAACCTGGATAGTAGCCCCACCACAACTGGCCTGTACCCTTCCCTCCTGATGTAACTAATCAATCAAGGCCTTTTTCCTGCTGAAATTGATGTGACCTCAGGATCCTTCTCAATAGAGACAGACACCATTATCCACTCCAAGCTGCCACCCTTGGCTTGGAATAAATATATTCTCAGGGTCATTAGGACAACAGAAAGGAAATGTCATTCTTCACAAACTACATACCTGAAAATTAAATTCGGGTTTTTCTCAAACTGCCCATTTTTTCTAGATTTCTATTAAGTTAGATACACTATCTACACATCTGAGTTTCTAAACTAGATTCCTGGGCTGGTAGAAATCACAAGGGATCGTTTAGCTTTCCCCCTCTGTCTTTGAGATTCCCTGGAACTTGGTAACCATACTATCAATAATGGTACTGAGCCATTTCCAAGAACTGCAAGAATTTTTTCAATTAGGAAAAGAAAAAGCCACCTTCCACAGCAACCTTAGACTGTCTAATGAATCTATTTACTTTTGCTTTTTCTTAAAACTTCAAACCAATTTCATCTTTCTCTGTCATTGTAGTAAGGTCATATCACCCTCAATACTTTCGCTCTTAATCAACTGCCTGCCATAAAGCTTTTTTGTTTTTTAAGAATCAGGCTGACAAGAAAGCTTGCACACTGGTGCTTCCCAGCCAAGGAAAGAGAATATAATTGCATTCATCCTTATCTACCTTACCCACCCCACCCCCACTTTCTCTAAGCATATGCCCAGAAAAGCTACAGGAGAGCAATAATTTATCACCAGGTCTAAAAATGAAGATTCTTCAGCAGTTACTTTACTCTGTTCTAACTAAATGAGAAAACACTTAACAAAAGCACTTATAAGTGCCATGGAATACCCATGATACAGGAGGAATTATTTATCCTCCACTTAAGGACCACATAATGAGATATTATTAATAAATAAAAATTGATCTTCCTTGGAAACTACAAAGCTCAAATCTCTTTCCTACCAATCATGAGGTCTCTTTCTCGCTCCAGCCCACAAAGGGAAAGCAATTTCACTTTAGATGGCCTCAAGACGTAAATCAAAGGTTTTATGGCTCAGCTGCTGGGTTCTCTGGTGATGCACTTGGCTGGTATCAAATAAGTATCGAATCAGTAAGCATTGAAGGTTATTAAAAGGTCCTCACAGTTCCCAGCATATCTGAACAGTAAAATAATCACTGGGGGATAGATGTTGCTTCGTGAAATTTATTTTCACAAAAGTAATGTCAATGATAGTTCTCAGCACAAGTTATTCTTATTCTTCATATTCTTAACGTCTTTAATCAGCCCTTCCAAACTTCAAGTTTCACAATGCAAGATGTACTCCCAACATGTAGGAAATGGCTAATGCTCTGCTTTGAAATGTTTAAACTGAAAAAAACAGGATGGAAAATAGGACTTTTTTGAAAGCTCTGAAATACCTCTTTCCAAAGGGGTCTCCTAAACTGTCACCAAATAGTCACCCTTCTGTAATAAACATTTCATCTTGAAGGTATTTTTCATTTTCCTTAAGAGGAAGGGAACAGAAAAGGCAAGGAATTCCCTATATCCATGCAAAAATGTTCTTAAAATAGCTGTGAGCCTTTTTCACATTTTATCAAATGATTCATACACCAGACATCCTGCACCTAAAGTCCTGCCATGATCAGAGAGGACAGTGGTGTCCTAAGGTGCACACCGGGTTGAGCAGCATTAATATGGGAAACCAGAGACATGAAAGAAGGAAAAACTCAGATCTAAGAGTGAACTTGATGGATTGCCCAGCATGATGGTTAAATGACTTGTTGAAGGTCACAGAAAAGGCTACAAAGCAGGGACCTTATGAGAATATTCTAGGCATTTGTCTTCACTCTGAATTCTTCTATAGGGTGTCAATTGTGTTTCCACCTCTGGTAATTGATGATGGTCACAGCAAACACCACCATTGAAGGTGAAGTCTACACCCACCTTCTGTCATTGTCCACCTTCTTACCTTCCACTGTTAGCCCCAGCCTCTGTCAGAAGCATCTCTCCTTGGTGACGCAACAGTTCCTTGCTCCAAGGAACTGACAGACTAGATGCAGGATTTAAAAGCAAGGTCAAAGTCAAGCATGACTTCGAGGTTTTGGGTCTGACCAATGCCAGTATGTTGACTTTGACAGAAATGGTGGACAGCATGCAGAGCAGGTTTGGGGGAGGCGGAAAGGTCAAGACTTTGGCTTGGGATATTTTAAATTTGTGCTGTTAGAAATTTACATGAAGCTGATGAGAGAAGTGTGGGCTGGAGAGATCCACTTGACATGTCGATTGCATTTAAAATTGGGAGTCTGGGCCAAGGGAGTGATTACGAATAGAAAAGAGGCAATGGAGTTCCTGGGGCACTCCAGGGATGAGACATCAGGGTGACAAAGGGCAACTAGCAAAAGAGATGGAGAAGGAGGTGTCAAGTTGGTAGGACAGAAACCAGGTGAATGTGGGATCTGGTAGCCAAGTGGAGGAAGGGTACCAGAGTGAAAGGAGAACTCAACTATGTTGTTTCCGGAATCTAGAAAAACAGTACAGATGCCTCTATTTGCAAACCAGAAATAGAGATGCAGACACAGAGAACAAATGTATGGACACCAAGGCGGGAAATGGGAAGGTGGGGTAAATTCAGATATTGATATATTTACTG
Source organism: Neotragus moschatus (assembly GCA_006410615.1). NCBI lineage: Eukaryota > Metazoa > Chordata > Mammalia > Artiodactyla > Bovidae > Neotragus > Neotragus moschatus. The sequence goes on from SJYA01003206.1 coordinate 1,325,084, forward strand.
TACATATCTATATATCTATCAGTGTTTATATATATCTATATATTACTATGTATAAAATAGGTAACTAATGAGAACCTACTCTATAGCACAGGGAACCCTATGCAATGCCCTGTGGTGACCAGGGAGGAATTCCAAAAAAGAAGGGATATCTGGGTAAGTACAGCTGATTTTCTTTGCTGTACAGCAGAAACTAACACAAAATTTTAAAGCAACTAAGCTCCAATAAAAATTAAAAAACAAAAACTGGTGAGAAGTCAAGTGCCTAGAGGATTGAGAACTGGCCTTTGGGCTTAGCGGCAGGGCATTCTGGTGACCTGTATAAACACAGGCAGTTCTATTGGTGTGATGGGTGGTGAAAACCCCAAATATGTAAGTTGATGAGAAATAGGAGCAAGAAATTAGAGACAGTGAAACAGCAAGGACAGACAGCTCTGGAAGATTTTTACAAAGAAATACGGTTGCATTTGGCAAGGGAAGGTTTTGGGTGTTGGTTTGTTTTAGTCTGTTTTTATTTGATTGTTCTGAGAGAGAGAAATAAAAACAGACAAAGGGGATGATCCCACAGAGATGAGAAATCTGATGACGCAGAAAAAAGAGAGGTGTCTCCCACGCTTACTTCCTTTTCTACCATGATTATCACTCTCTTATTTCTTCAGGCCATTTTACCTTAAAATGCGTTTTTCTTTTATATCTGGGCAACACCTTGGCATCCACTTAACTTAGAATGAAAGTAGATATTATGGCCAGGNAATAAAAACAGACAAAGGGGATGATCCCACAGAGATGAGAAATCTGATGACGCAGAAAAAAGAGAGGTGTCTCCCACGCTTACTTCCTTTTCTACCATGATTATCACTCTCTTATTTCTTCAGGCCATTTTACCTTAAAATGCGTTTTTCTTTTATATCTGGGCAACACCTTGGCATCCACTTAACTTAGAATGAAAGTAGATATTATGGCCAGGAAATCTCTGCTAACCTGCCTCCCCCCAACCTTGACCCTCTGTCCACTCCCCTACCAGTCACTTCAAAATTCATCTCCTATTACTGTCCCCTGTGTTCACTCTACTCCAGCCACTCAGGCCTCTGTTGTTGCTGATGCCGCAAGCACACTCCTCCCCCAGGGCTTTGGGGCTGATCATTTCCTGGAAATACTCTTTCCAGTTATAGCCCAGCATATTCCTTACTTCCTTTAATTTCTGCTCAGACATCCCATTTCTTTTTTTTTCTTTTATATTAGAGTATAATTTATTAACAATGTTGTGTTAATTTCAGGTGTATAACAAAGTGATTCAGTTATACATATACCTGTATCTAGTCTTTTTCAANAGAAGCCTGATGTGCTGCAGTCCATGGGGTCACAACGAGTTGCACACAGCTGAGTGACTGAACTGAACTTATCTTGATTCTAACAGGCTCATGCCTAGAAAGGACCCTCATCACTTCTGTTCCCCTTCTACTGATTGGTCAAGTCAAATCCTGTACCTATGTCTAACTTAAGTGCCTGGAATGTGCTTGGAAGGAGGGAAGAATTATTGATGAACATTCTCAGTGGTTAGGATACAACAGTCATTTTCCAGTTAAAATTCTCTTCCATGTAATGTAATTCATACTCCGCTGATACTGCTTCTTCTTCACTTTCAAATATCGACATCTTTCAGAACCTTATTAAGATGCTCCTCTCTAACACATAGAGGATTTACTTCCTAAAACTGCAAACCGCTAGAATGCCTCTGTGCCTATTCAGACACCATAATTTATATGTACAGCAGAATGTCTTATGCATAAATGCCGACTTGCTGTTCAAATAAAATAAAATTCCAGCAGTGTTGCCATTTGGTCATAAAGCTCCTATTACATCTAAGGAAAGCGTTCATTGACAGTTTGACAGATTATTATATTTTACTCCCTAATAGTTATCAGCTAAAAATTCAGAGGACTTATAGAGCAAGGACACAGCCCTGTTGGAAACCGGAATTCAAACTGAGCCAAAATGGACTTCCTGATATCACAGGGTGAGTCTGCAACACAGTCTACCAATCACTAAGCATTGGGATGATTTTTGCATTTTCTCTTTTAAAGGGAAGGTCAAAGCATTATCCTCAGGATGAAAATTAAATTCCACCTTGGAAAAGTTTGTTTTTAAAATGACACGGAAACAATTAACTTGGAGAAGATAATAGCATAACTTAAAGGCATAACTTAAAGCAACTATGAGATCTAGTATCTCTATGCGTGTGTGCTCAGTTGTGTCTGACTCTTTGAGATCGCATGGACTGAAGCCCACCAGGCTCCTCTGTCCATGGATTTCCCAGGAAGAATATGGACCAGGTTGCCATTTCCTTCTCCAGGGCATCTTCATGACCCAGGGATGGAAACTACGTCTCCAGTATCTCTTGTGTTGGTAGGCAGATCCTTTACCACTGAGCCACCTGGGAAGCCCTTGTATCTCCAGTCTCATATATAGAAAGTGATTACCTCTAGCACTTTTATGAAAGTATTGAAGAATGATCGAGACTATCATATGGAATGTTTGAAAAAGCTTGAAGTCTAATCTAGATTCAACCTCCCTGGAGATGCGATCTTATTTTCATTTCATATTGATTGCATTCATTTACTATTAATAGTCATCTGTGGGGGCCTCCTTCAGGAGTGCACTAGCATAGCACAACAGTGCTGTGGAAAACCCAGACTGCAAATGAAGGTCAGTGGATAACAGAGGAATACTGCACCCTAGGGCTTCCCTGGGAGCTCAGCTGGTAAAGAATACGGCTGCAATGCAGGAGAGAAGATCCCCTGGAGAAGGGACAGGCTACCCACGCCAGTATTCTTGGATTCCCTGATGGCTCAAATGGTAAAGAATCTTCCTGCAATGCAGGAAGACCTGGTTCGATCCCTAGGTTGGGATGATCCCCTGGAGGAGGGCATGGCAACCCACTCCAGTGTTCTTGCCTGAAGAATCCTCACGGACAGAGGACACTGATGGGCTGCAGTCCATGGGGTCACAAAGAGTCGGACACGACTGAGCGACCAAAGTGTTGAATGAGCACACTTACCAATAATAATAAAATACTTCTATTACTTTGCTTATAAAGTTCAGTTTTCTTTTTTCATTTGGGAAGAGGGAGGCTGTACTTTCTGGAAATTCAAATGAGACTCACGAAAACATCTGGGAATTTTCAGCACTGCAGACAAAACAAATTCACTCTAAATCGGAAAGTCAGTAGGGTAAGGGCCATAGCGACACCTGCCAGGAAAGATGGGGATTGGGGTGGAGAAAAATATCCCAACAGAGCAAATAGTGCCTGAAAAATGGCAGAGATAAAAGGATGAGTGAGTATTACACATGCAACCACCTGAAACACATTCAGGGAGACCAAATTCTGGAGCAGTGTGGAGAGTGGCAGTGTTGAGATTAGAACCTGAAAAGCTTTGTAAGTGCGTGTCAAGAATTTAGACTTAAAGGGCAAAGAAAACCTCTGAAGGTTGTTAAACAGACATAAGGCATGATTATGTTCATGGTTACACTGTTGCTTAATATAAAGACAGCATAAATTTCACATAGTCATATCCAGCTGTATCTGTTGTAGTTAGGAGAAACCAACTTTATCTGGAGCTCCATTTAAAACCTGATCTCAAACTGAGGCAATTTCCCCTCATTTCCTAGGAGCCTGAGTTCACACCATCCCACTAGGAGAGGCAAAACACGATGCAGTCAACTTTACTTACACAACCTGCCACGTTATTTTCAATGCTCTTATTGGAGTGTTAGTGTTTAGCTAGTTTCAGCAGCAGTTTATGACAGCGCTCATTTCATTTACTGTTCCTTCCATGATGTCCATTTGCTTAGTGAATGTGATATGTTGGCGTTGTTCTCTTTTCCTTGGTATTTGCTGTTTTGTTGGGATTTTTAATTAAGTTTAATGACTAAACACTGGAAGGCTATATATGCAGGTTCCAACAGTGAGCATATTCTCAAATGTAAAAAAACATAATACTTATAAAAGAAATTAACAAGAGCAAGTACACAGCCTCATTATAGAGACATTAATGCAGAGGAAATTGCCTACTAGTGGATGTTAAGATAACCAGCGTTTTCCTAATGTTAACTATTGAAGCAATCGTTAATTACAGAAATAACTGAGTTTATTTACAGGATTTCAAATGGATATCCATTTAGGGTAGCAGTGGTGCATGGTAATGTCTCTTTTTTAAGTAAAATAATTATATATTCATTTTGGAGAATACAGACTGCTTCGGAAAAATTTTATCAGTAGCAAAGGCAGATGGTAAAAGTGGATGTCCCTTTGCTCACACCTGTCAATAGCAACACGACTGACAAGTTAAACCAGATCACTCTTTGTTGTGGGGGCTGTCCTGTGCATTGTAAGATGTCTGGCATCACCTCAAGTCTCCATCCGCTCAACGCCAGCAGCGGCCACATGCCCGTCTGTGACTATCACAACCGTCTTCAGACGTTACCAAACGCCCCCGGCTCCTGAGAACGCGGCTCTCAACCCATCAGGGGACCAACTCAAAGGCTGCATTAGGTGGCCTGGACTCGGGTGGGGAGGGAAGGAGGGAGGCCGATGGAGTCGATAGACTGAGAAGACTTACTGGGGAGGGAAAAGCTTCCGGGTTAGCAACGGACAAGCTGTGGGAGACAGCAGAGGAAAACAGGAAGTGAGGCTGGGCGCTCGCTTTGTACCCTGAGCAACTTGCTGCGCCACCTTTTGGGCTAAACTGGGACTGCGGGGAGCTGAGGCGGAAATTATGAATTTAATTTTTCACGTCGATTTTGGAGATCCCGAAGACGCTTCAAATTAAGAGTTTTGTTAAGAACAAAACGTTGAGGATTTTCCTATGTTACAAAACCCACATGTCGGCACCCCCCCTCCACCTCCCCGTCCCTCTTGACACTGACTTGAAGAGTCACTGCTGGTTCCTGCCCGCTAGCAGGCTTTGAGCCTGCTCCTCCCTCTGCCTGGCATTCTCTCACGCTGGGTTCTTTTAGAATTTTTAGGACTGGCTTCTTCCCATCACTCCGGTCTATGTTTTCTTGATGCTTCCAACAGTTCCCTTATCCCAGCCGCTCTTTTTCCAGCATCTTTTTTATTTTTTATTTGGTGCTTAATAAGATCTAATTTTTTTTTTCCTGTCTGGTCTTTGTTAGTGTTTCCCTACCAGAAACATGCTCCATGAAGCCTAGGGCTTCTTCATCTGTTCAGTTTTTGTTTGTTTTAACCTCTGTATTCCCAGCACCTTGAATAAGGTAAGACATTCACTCGTCTATCAAATAAATCAATATGCCACAGACTGCCGGACTCAACAATTTCAAATCTACCTCGTTTTTTGCCTTCATCAAAACTGTTCATTTACCTGAGTTCAATTCAGTTCAGTTGCTCAGTCGTGTCTGACTCTTTGCAACCCCATGAACTGCAGCATGCCAGGCCTCCTGTCCATCACCAACTCCCAGAGTTTTCGCAAACTCATGTCCATCGAGTTGGTGATGCCATCCAACTATCTCATCCTCTGTCATCCCCTTCTCCTCCTGTCTTCAAACTTTCCCAGCATCAGGGTCTTTTCAAATGAGTCAGTTCTTCAAATCAGGTGGCCAAAGTATTGGAATTTCAGCTTCAGCATCATCCTCCCAATGAATTTTCAGGACTGATTTCCTTTAGGATGGACTGGTTGGATCTCCTTGCAGTCCAAGGGACTCTCAAGAGTCTTCTCCAACACCACAATTCAAAAGCATCAGTTCTTCAGCACTGACCTTTCTTTATGGTCCAACTCTCATATCCATACATGACTACTGGAAAAACCATAGCTTTGACTAGATGGACCTTTGTTAGCAAAGTAATGTCTCTGCTTTTTAATGGACAAGAATCCCTTAGAAGAAATGGAGTAGCCCTCATAGTCAACAAGAGAGTCTGAAATGCAGTACTTGGGTGCAATCGCAAAAATAACAGAATGATCTCTGTTTGTTTCCAAGGCAAACCATTCAATATCACAGTCATCCAAGTCTATGCCCCAACCATTAATGCTGAAGAAGCTGAAATTGAGTGATTCTATGAAGACCTATAAGACCTTCTAAAACTAAAGCCCAAAAAAGATGTCCTTCTCAAAATCATAGAGGACTGGAATGCAAAAGTAGGAAGTCAAGAGATAACTGTTATAACAGGAAAATTTGGCCTTGGAGTACAAAATGAAGGAGGGCAAAGGCTAATAGAGTTTTGCCAAGAGAACGCACTGGTCATAGCAAACACCCTCTTCCAACAACACAAGAGAAGACTCTACACATGGACATCACCAGTACCAAAATCAGATTGATTATTTTCTTTGCAGTCAAAGATGGAGAAGCTCTATACAGTCAGAAAAACAATACCAGAGCTGAATGTGACTCAGACTTAAATTGAAGGAAATAGAGAAAACCACTAGACCATTCAGGTATGACCTAAATCAAATCCCTTACGATTATACAGTGGAAGTGGCATATAGATTCCAAGGATTAGATCTGATAGAGTCTCAGAGATTGAACCCAGGTCTCCTGCATTGTGGGTGGATTCTTTACTAGCTGAGCCACCAGGAAAGCCCAAGAATATAGGAATGAGTAGACTATCCCTTCTCCGGCGGATCTTCCCAACACAAGAATCAAACCGGGGTCTNGCATATAGATTCCAAGGATTAGATCTGATAGAGTCTCAGAGATTGAACCCAGGTCTCCTGCATTGTGGGTGGATTCTTTACTAGCTGAGCCACCAGGAAAGCCCAAGAATATAGGAATGAGTAGACTATCCCTTCTCCGGCGGATCTTCCCAACACAAGAATCAAACCGGGGTCTCCTACTTTGCAGGCGGATTCTTTAGCAACTGAGGTATTAGGGAAGTCCCACCTAAGTTAGGATTTATTTAAATGGCATAACCATCTACATTGTGGCTAAAAATATGAGTTGTCTTTACTCCCTGCTCTCTCAGTTCACACTCAATTTTTCTAAGGCCTTTCCATTCCACCCCTAAAATATCTCCAGATCACACCTTCCATTTCCTTCACAAGGTCCAAAACATTTCAAGTGACTTCCTAATGAGTCATTTTCTATCTGCTGTTACTGAGTCTCTAAGCTACTCAAAAAGTTATCTTTCATAAAATATGAATCTTATTTCTTCTTTTAAAAGGTTCCAGTTACCCACAGGGAGAAAAAAAAATTTTTGTCCACACCAAACAACACGGGGGATCTCAGTTCCCCAACCAAGGGTTGAACCTGGGCCCCTTGAAAGGCAGAGTCCCAACCACTGGACTGCCAGGGAAGTCTTTTAAACTTTTTAAAAAAGTTTAAAAGGAAAATCTTTTAAACTCCATAACAGGCTTCTAAACCTATTCCCAGTCCGGGCCACTTCTTCTGCAGCTGTGTTTCCATTTAGTTTTTAAGCTTCATTTCTGTAGACTGACATGCACTGTGTGATTCCTTAGGGTGAAACCTCTGCCATTTCTTGAAAACCTCAAACTCTTTAAAATAGCTATGTATTGGGGACTTCCCTGGTGGACTGATGGCTAAGAATCTGCACTCCCAGTGCAGGGGGCCCAAGTTCAATCCCAGGCCGAGGAACTAGGTCCCACAGGCCACAACTAAAAATCTCACACGCCACAATGAATATCAAAGATCCCATGTGCCACAACTAAGGCCTGGTGCATCCAAAATAAATAAATATTTTACAGATAAATTAAACAGCTAAGCTTTTGTTCAAGCTATTTCTATGGACTGAAATGCCCCTTCTCCTCCATTTATCTTCTTCAAATCCAGCTCAAACACCATGGCATCTGTGAAATTCCCTTATCTTATCTGTCAGAAGTAAATTCCTTCCCTTGTGCTCCTGGAGCCCAGACGTGGGCATTTCTACACACAGCTCTTAACACCATCTGACCTAAATGAAAGCTATTTTGTGTGTGTCATCCCTGTGTTTCATCTTATGAGCATCTGAAAGGGTGGAGACTAACATGTTTGCTTATTCGTCTTTGTAAATGTCCCACGAAGTCAAGCAAATTCTCTAAATAGATTGGCTCTCAATAGATGTTTGTGGAATTAAACATCTGAAGAGGCAGAAAAGCCTCTGGGACCATCTTAACCAAAGACCTTACAGCCACATTCATTTTCTAAAGAACACTAAGCGCTTTCTTGTCTTGTCTTGACTCCTCAGCTTCAGTGTCTTGATGAATCTTCACATCTCACTCTGACATCATTTAAGAATCTCTGGTTAATGTAGCTCATGCCTCACTTCAACTGGCAAAGCGAATGGTGAAGCCCAGAGTCTGAGCTAGCTACTTACAAATTCAGACTGGATTTTTGAAGGTTCAAGCAGGAACAACCAGAAATTGTGTGCCTACAGATGTTCGTACTGAGAAGCACACAGAAACGCTTATGTAATATCATTGCCCCCAAAGTGGAATTTGAATTGAATCAGTCCTCTAGAATAGCTCCCATTACAGAAAATTCAAGGGACAACAGATCGAGTTAAATAATACCACAAAGAGAATAAAGAAAACACCAAACGGGGTAAATTCTACAGGAAAACTGACCTAGTTTTTGTAACAGGTCAGCGGAAAAACGTGAAGAAAGACTTTTTTTAAGAGTAAAAAAGTTAAAAAGCAGTGTCAAAGAAAAAGAAAAAAAAATCAGAGATTCTAGAAGGACCCACCAATCATGAAATAGGTCTAAGAAGTTATGGAAAACAAAGGACATTTCTATAACCCCTGGACNATTCTACAGGAAAACTGACCTAGTTTTTGTAACAGGTCAGCGGAAAAACGTGAAGAAAGACTTTTTTTAAGAGTAAAAAAGTTAAAAAGCAGTGTCAAAGAAAAAGAAAAAAAAATCAGAGATTCTAGAAGGACCCACCAATCATGAAATAGGTCTAAGAAGTTATGGAAAACAAAGGACATTTCTATAACCCCTGGACTCAGAGACCCTGCTTTCCTGAGCTCTGGCCTTTATGAGAGAAAAGAATATGATCACTAAGTTTTTCCTAAATCTCACATTCATCTTTAGTAAGTCTGCCAGACTTTCTGTACTTTGTGAGGTTTTTTTTTTCATTAGCCATGCCTGTGGGATCTTAGTGCCCTTAGTTTCCCAACCAGGGATTGGACCCATAGCCCCTGCAGTGGAACCTCAGAGTCTTAGCCAGTGTACCGCTGATGAAGTTCCAAGTTTTCTGTCCTTTGGTTTGATTTTCTGACATACTGAGAAAGTAGCTAGTGGAGTAAGGGGAAAGCCATGGATTGAATGTCTGTTCTCAGAACAGGTGACAACTTTGGTGTCAGACTCTGTTAGAGCAAATGAACTAGTGGTAAAATTCACTGTTAAGAAACCAAGAACAGCTTTCCTGACTTGCCTCCCTGAGCTATAGTGTGTGACAGAGAAGTTTAAAAGAGAAATGAAAATAGTGACTGCAAAAGACTCCCCCCAAAGATTCCCATCAACTGACCATCCTTTTTAAAAATGTAGTATCTTCCGTATCATCGCCAGCTTCCCAGATCCTACTAAGGTCACAGTCTACCAGTTCCTGAAAATTTTCTCTGACCATCTGGATGCCAATGCATATTGTTAACAGAGAGCAATTAGGTTCCTAACAGGGGTGAAAAAGAGGGCTGGTGGGGGGGGTTCTTTCCTCCCCATGCTTTCATGCTTCCATCCTCAGATAATACTAAAAGAAGGGGATGTTTGAGTATCTGCCCTACACTTTCAAGTGGAAAGTAAGCACAGAAAAAATACATTAGCTAAAGTCACTGAATGACGTGAGACTATTGAAAGCTGTTCTTTATTTTTAGGTGTTGCCCTATGTATCTAACCACATAAGCCTGTGCGAAGTAGAAAGAGCAGTAATCCTGGTTTTGCCACTAGAGGGAGAGAGAGTGAACAATATTTCTGACGCACAGTTAAAAGGGAAATTATGCAGACTGTTTTACATGAAATTGAGGATAGAGGACGTGATGGCACTTTGTGATGATTCTGAAATACTACCTACATATGGAGGGTTGTTACTGCAAGGTCTGTTGCCTCCCTGAATATTAATGGCCACCATAAAGTTGTGTTAGATAAAGAGACTATTTTGTATTGACCACGTAATAGATAGATAGTCAAATGCCTACAAGTCTAGCAATCAAAATACTTAAACATGGAGGAGATTTCTAGTGTATGGATTCAATAAATTTGTCAACTACAATTACACTTAACAAAATAATCTAACAAATTGGTAAGCAGAATATACTAGCAATCCTTTTGGGGTCCCTGCAGATGGTTAATTCTCTGAAAGATAAAAAGTATATACCTATTTCTTTAATCAAATGAAAAAATATCAAACCCTGTAAGTAGGCTGGCACTTGCACTCTTAAAAATAAACTAGAACCCTAAATGTTTTTTATTCTAACAGCACCTGTTGCTAAATGTTATCAAAGATCAAGTTGAAATCAAAGTCATATTATCCAGTAAATAGGAAAATTCACTTTTTTTTATTCTACTATTTACAATTGCATTCTCCTTGGGCATTATAATAGTAATATAACCCAGCATATATTATGTACATATTATGTATCAGACATTATTCTAAGTTTTCTACACATGTTAACCCATCTATATTTTATATATTAACTATAAAGAGTTTTCACATTCATTCTAATTAACTTGGAATGATTTTCTCTTTATCACATTATATTTTGTTTTATGTACATTTTCACCCATTCTGCAGATAAGTGAAAAATGTTCTCATCTACTAAAAAGGGGTTTCCACCCTGCTACAATGAAATAACATATATTTAAATGAACTCCAAAGGACTATAACTAACTTTGCCTCAGGTTTTATATAAAAATTTAAAAATAATTTATTTNTATGGATATTCTCTTTTAGGTTTGAATATTTCTTCCATTTTCTACCAATCATTTTGCCTTTTTCTTATTAATCTGTAGGCACTATTATTGGGTTGGCCAAAAAGAGTTTTGGCCATTAGAGTTTTTCTGTAAGAGGCTATGGGAAACCCCAAACAAACTTTTTGGCCAATTCAATATGGTTTACAGATACAAGTCCCAGTTGAGGCTTGCCCTTTCATGACCTTAATTATTTTTTTAGTACATTCTTAATTTTAATATGGTCCAGTTGATCAGTGCTTCACTAAGACTGACCCATTCAGGCAGTATTGTGAATACTATTAAGAAATCTGTCCTAGACTCCCTCCTCCCAGATAATAAAAATAATTTAGGGGAATATATGATAAATGCATAATTCAGACAAAAGATATCATATATACAGTTGAACATTGAACAACAGGAGGGTTAGGGACACTGACCCTCTGGGGAGTCAAAATACCGCATATAACTTATTATTAGAGTCAGCCCTCCGTATCCATTCCATGTACTTGTATCTGAGCATCCACATCCACAGATTCAGCCAACCATGGTCATGCAGTGCTATAGCATTTTCTATTGAAAAAATATGTGTTTTAGTGGACCCAAACAGTTGAAACCCATTTTGTTCAAGGGTCAACTGTATACATACATATACAACCTTTGTCCCTTAAAGCAAACCCTCACCATTTTAAATTCTCTGGAGTTTGTTTGGCCTGACTTTTCAGGTTGGAGAAGAGATGTGGTTAGATTGTATAACATAGAGACTTCAGGAAACCCTCCATTCCTGTGTTTAGCCCCTTGACCCAAGCTCATCCTCGTGGTACCTGTTGCTGGCAAATCCTGACCAGATCTGCATTCTCATCACAGCATTTGGTTCCCATCTTCCCCTGTCTTGTTTTCAGCCTTCCAAAACTGTGTTGACATCTGTCTATTGTCAGTTCTTCTCCCATCCCCTAAAGTCTTAGGGTTTTAGTCATTTTACTATCCATTAAGTGTGAATTGAGAGGGGCAGAAAGGTAATGGCTTCCATCCATCATTTCACAGCACTTTTTTCCTTATCTTTTTAACCATCCCCTTCTTTTCTAAGTATTCTTGCAGTTCTTTCCCCAGCTGCCTGTATTCCTATGAGGTTCCCTTCCAGCCAGTATGTTCAACTCTCCACCTCCATTTTTTCCTCATCCTTCCCATCTTGATCGCCTGCTAACCTCTTTCAGTAGACCTAGATTCAGATTAAGAACAGACTAGACAGAAATGTTAAGTATGTTCTAGAATTTGGTGGTTGCTTTCTGAGAAACCAGCTGACTCCTTCCCTTGAGAAGAGGCTGTTGTCAAAGTTCTAGGGAGCTAGTCTGCCCTGGCTGCCTGCCCATTCCTCATACGGGTCTCCCGGGTCACACTCAGGTCCAGTTAGTTTATCATTCCTGGAATGTTCAGGTCTCCATGGTAACTACTTCCATGGATTCTCACTTTTTCCATTTTAGCTGTTTAACAGAGCACTGAAGCCTGCAAACTTTTCTGTAATTCTCTGACATTTCTTGCTGCTTTAGGACAGTATACTAATCCCATCAAATATCAAACCAGAATTCCTGAAAGTTTCTTTGGGTATGCACATGACCTGGTTCCAATATAGGGGCTACAGTCACTCCTCAGGAATTCTCACACAGCTTCTGGCTTTAAAAGCCATCTCTGCTGCCGGCTCACACATGTAAGTTCTGGCCTCAAGATGTGTGTACAACTCTCAACTCCGTATTGCTACTTGGTTGTCTAATTGGACCAACACAAAGCCTTCAGTTCCAACACATTTCCTCCAACTTGTTCCTCTCATAATCTTCACATCTGAGTAAATTACAATTCCATCTTTCCACCTGCCCAAGCCAACTAAGTGGCTTGTAATCAAATGAATTTAAACCATGTCTGTGTATACACAGAAACACACACACTCACATTGACAGATATACACAATGGAAGACAATTCAGCCACAAAAATGAAGGACATGCTGCCATTTGTGACAACAGAAATGGCATTTTCAGGGCATTTGCTGAGTGAAAAAAATCAATCAGAGAAAAATACTATATGATCTCACTTACATGTGGAATAAAAATAAAAGCCTAAGGTTATATAAAGAGAGATCAGATTGGTGGTTACCAGACTTGGGGGCACGGGTGAAGGTGGTTAAAAGGTCCAAATTTCCAGCTACAAGCTAAACAAATTCTTGGGATGTAATGTACAACATGATGACTGTAGGTAACAATATTGAAAGTTACAAAGAGAGTAGATTATAAAAGTTCCCAGCACAAGGGAAAAAAATGTGTAATTATGTGGGGTGACCGGTGTTATCCAAATTTATTGTGGTAATCATTTCACCATACATACACATATCAAAGCATCATGTTGTACACCTTACACTTATACGTTATATGCCAACTGTATCTCAATAAAACTGGGGGAAATTGTATAAATTACAAAAAAAGAAACCAAAAAATTCCCTTCATGTCTAGTCTCAACAGTCAGAACAATCCTTCCNGCAGTTCTTTCCCCAGCTGCCTGTATTCCTATGAGGTTCCCTTCCAGCCAGTATGTTCAACTCTCCACCTCCATTCTTTCCTCATCCTTCCCATCTTGATCGCCTGCTAACCTCTTTCAGTAGACCTAGATTCAGATTAAGAACAGACTAGACAGAAATGTTAAGTATGTTCTAGAATTTGGTGGTTGCTTTCTGAGAAACCAGCTGACTCCTTCCCTTGAGAAGAGGCTGCTGTCAAAGTTCTAGGGAGCTAGTCTGCCCTGGCTGCCTGCCCATCCCTCATACGGGTCTCCCGGGTCACACTCAGGTCCAGTTAGTTTATCATTCCTGGAATGTTCAGGTCTCCATGGTAACTACTTCCATGGATTCTCACTTTTTCCATTTTAGCTGTTTAACAGAGCACTGAAGCCTGCAAACTTTTCTGTAATTCTCTGACATTTCTTGCTGCTTTAGGACAGTATACTAATCCCATCAAATATCAAACCAGAATTCCTGAAAGTTTCTTTGGGTATGCACATGACCTGGTTCCAATATAGGGGCTACAGTCACTCCTCAGGAATTCTCACACAGCTTCTGGCTTTAAAAGCCATCTCTGCTGCCGGCTCACACATGTAAGTTCTGGCCTCAAGATGTGTGTACAACTCTCAACTCCGTATTGCTACTTGGTTGTCTAATTGGACCAACACAAAGCCTTCAGTTCCAACACATTTCCTCCAACTTGTTCCTCTCATAATCTTCACATCTGAGTAAATTACAATTCCATCTTTCCACCTGCCCAAGCCAACTAAGTGGCTTGTAATCAAATGAATTTAAACCATGTCTGTGTACACACAGAAACACACACACTCACATTGACAGATATACACAATGGAAGACAATTCAGCCACAAAAATGAAGGACATGCTGCCATTTGTGACAACAGAAATGGCATTTTCAGGGCATTTGCTGAGTGAAAAAAATCAATCAGAGAAAAATACTATATGATCTCACTTACATGTGGAATAAAAATAAAAGCCTAAGGTTATATAAAGAGAGATCAGATGGGTGGTTACCAGACTTGGCGGCACTGGTGAAGGTGGTTAAAAGGTCCAAATTTCCAGCTACAAGCTAAACAAATTCTTGGGATGTAATGTACAACATGATGACTGTAGGTAACAATATTGAAAGTTACAAAGAGAGTAGATTATAAAAGTTCCCAGCACAAGGGAAAAAAATGTGTAATTATGTGGGGTGACCGGTGTTATCCAAATTTATTGTGGTAATCATTTCACCATACATACACATATCAAAGCATCATGTTGTACACCTTACACTTATACGTTATATGCCAACTGTATCTCAATAAAACTGGGGGGAATTGTATAAATTACAAAAAAAGAAACCAAAAAATTCCCTTCATGTCTAGTCTCAACAGTCAGAACAATCCTTCCAACATTTCAGTCAGATCATGTCATTTCTGTCCTCAGAACTTTCTTCTGGATCCCCATCTTTCTCAGAGCAAAAGCCTACAGACCACACGATCTGGTTACCACATCCCACCACTTTCCCCCGCTGCCTACACCCCTCCAGCCTCACCACCCTGTTTGTTAAGCACATAAGGTACAATGCTGCCAGGGTCTTTGCCCTTGCTAAACTCTCTGTCTGGAATGCTCTCCCTCTGGATATTCCCAGGGATAATTTTGTCACTTCCCTTACATTTCTGTTCTAGTGCCTTCTTAATATTAATAGTAAGCCAATTTATATAATAAACACTCCCCATCTCCCAGCCCGGACATAAACACACACACACGCACACACCTTAACGTGGCCAGTTTTTCTCTGTAGCATCTAATATGCTATGTGCTTACTGTGTATCTCCCCCCATTAGAACAGATGAGCGTGATGGGACAGAGGAGCCTGGTAGGAGGCCATCTATGGGGTCGCACAGAGTCGGACCCGACTGAAGTGACTTAGCAGCAGCAGTGATTATTTTGTTCACTGTTCTATTCCTAGCATCCATTCTAGAACAGGGTTAGACATAGAGAAGTCATTTGGTAAATACTTACAGAGTGAATGCATGAATACGTGCTAATATATGTGTAGATTTTTCCTGATCGGATACAGAAGAAAAGCCTAAGTGGTGACCTTGTGAGAAAGAGAGAGACTGAGGGTGAAGTGGGAAGGGATGTCCTGTTCCTCTTTCAGGCCTTAATACATTGTTTGATTTATCTGCATTATGTCATACATTAAATTATATTCTGTTTTATAACTATATTGCATTTTGCTTTGGCCCTGTAATTCTGTACACTAAAAATAATAAATGACTTTTCATATAAAAGATACTTGCAATGATACTCCCCCCGGACTTCAGTGGTCCATCCTTTCCCTGGATCAACAGCGTTAAATACCCACCCCCACCAGTCCACTGCCCACCAGTCTTCTCCCTCCAGAAGTCCACTTTACTTCAGTCATGACCCATTCTAAAGGGTTTATAATGATTATAAGAACATAAAATTAGCAGAGTGCCCTTGTTACCAACAAGCATTGCTGCCATTAACTCTGGGATGACCCTAGCCTAAAACATTTCTGAGTCCACCTCTGTTCCCAAGCATAATATTCAGCCCACGAGTTACATGTAGCACCTTCTTGCTGTGTGGTTCCCATGGATGTCAACTTCCCTTTTATGTCAGCTCCTTCCCCTGGGATCCTTCACCTCCGAGGCTCTGAGGGGCAGTAGAGCACAGGCGGGTTGAGAAACTTACCCTTCTTCCTTCATCCCTTCCACTTCTCCCCTAGGTGTACTTTTCACTGATTTATTTTACTTCCTTTATTTAGCATCAAATTTTTTATATCAAGTTATTTTTCTGAATTATCTACTTATTCACTTTCCAGCACTATAATATAAAGGGTATAGCTTTATAATAAGTGATAGCAGATATTTTAAGTAGAATCACGTATGACTGTTTCTGCCTCATTATATTTCTTTTTCAGCATTTTTCAGTGCTGTTTTCAGTGCTTCATTCTCCAGTGGGGAACAGGGTTTATCTCCATTCTGGAACTCATGTGTTTTCCATGTATTTGCTGTTTATCTCTTACTGTGCTTAACTAACATGATCTCAGCTTTTTTTTTTTTTTTAGTGTGTCAAAGGCACCTGTTTATTTGTCTAAGCGATGATGTTAAAAAAGTATTCTGTTCAGCAATACAAATGTCCTGATAACAACAACACTCAAAAAGCATAGGACTTCCATGGCAGACCAGTGGTTAAGACTTCACGCTTCCAATGCATGGGGCGCATGTTTGATCCCTGGGAGGAGAATTAAGATCCCACAGTTTGCAAGGCATGGCTAAAGCAAATAAATAAGATGGAAAAACAAACCACCAGGGTCTCTCTATAAACCGCAAATGTTCAATGGAAGAGACTTGAGCGTTCGGGGTCGTGCAGGTGCTTCCTCACAGTCCTTCATGGTTTGGCTGGAGCGAGCAGAACAAAGGGAAAGATGACAGGCCGGCAGCCTGGAAGAAACAGGCAAAGTGCTGAGGTAAGAATATGCGGCTCCTAATACTGGATACGTTCCAATGTGATAAGATAAACCCATCTCACCGGAGTCTTGTGGGAATGAGGTAATCAAAATTATGCTCTGGCTTATTATGCGCAGAATGATGAACAGATGTTTTCCATCTCCTCTGAGGAGCCAGCAAGTGGGAAAGGGCACCACTGCAGCGTCAAGCATGTAATAGTGTTTCTGCAACTTTCATGCGTATCAGCATCACCTACTGAAGCAGACTGTCTCGGGGGAGGGGGAACAATTTGCATTTTTAGCCAGCAGCACAGGTGATTCACACAGAGGGGGTTGACGGACCACATGTATGTAAATTCTGCACATGAACTCAATTGGAAGAACTTTCTAGAAGTTGGGGACTAAATCTCTGGAGTAAGACGGTGGGAATTCCCAAAGAAGTAGAACAGGGAGCCTGCTTTCCTAGTGACTCGTGTTCTGGTAGGCAGGAGGGAGGGGATTTTGAGGGCAAAATGTTCTGTTTTAAGAATAAAACCTCTTTGGCTGCACCGGCAGGAGGTCAGGAAGGGAAAACCAGAGTGGAAAGAGGTCCACACGGAGCCTGACATGGTTGAGTGTTTGTCTCTCCTCAATATGCACTGGCGGAGAAAATGTCACCGTGTTGCTTTACTCTTTGTGGTTCACTGGGCATGATTTCCTTCATGAAGTGACATTAGCCTAGAATTTCTAGGCGTCTTAGTTTTCTATTGCTTTGTAACAAATTGCCAGAAACTTAGTGGCTTGAAAGGAAACAAGTGTGTTACTTCACAGTTTCTGGAGGCCAGAAGGCCAGGCTTGGCAAGGCTGGATCCTCGGCCCAGACCCTCCCTGGGCTGACGTCAGAGTGTCAGCTTGGGCTGAGTTTCTCATCTAGAGTTTGGAGTCTTCTTCTGTTATGGACTGAAATGTGTGCCCACAAAACTCATGGAGCCCTAACTCCCCAATGTGACTGTATTTTGGGATAGGGCCTTTAGGAAGTAATTAGGGTTAAATGAGGTTATAGGGCTGGGGCTCTAATCTGAGAGGGTTAGTGTCCTTTTTTTGTTCACTTACGATTTTATTAGCTTATGCTGGCCCCTAGGCTTATAACTGGAGAAGGCAATGGCACCCCACTCCAGTACTCTTGCCTGGAAAATCCCATGGATGGAGGAGCCTGGTGGGCTGCAGGCTACAGGGTCGCAAAGAGTTGGACACAACTGAGCGACTTCACTTTCACTTTTTACTTTCATGCCTTGGAGAAGGAAATGGCAACCCACTCCAGTGTTCCTTGCCTGGAGCATCCCAGGGACGGGGGAGCCTGATGGGCTGCCATCTATGGGGTCGCATAGAGTCAGACACGACTGAAGCGACTTAGCAGCAGCAGCAGCAGCAGGCTCATAACTGCTGGTGCAACATTTCCAGGCTATCTTTGGCCTTTTTTTTAAACTGAACTAGAGTTGATTTACAATGTTTTGTTATTTCAGGTATACAGCAAAGTAAATCAGATGTGTACATATATAGATATATATATATGAGTGTGTTTATACACACACACACACACACACACATATATATATATATCTCCACTCTTATATAGTAGATTCTTTTCCCACATAGGCCCTTACAGATGACTGAGTAGTGTTCCCTATGCTATACTGTAGGCCCTTCTTAGCTGTCTATTTTATATATAGCAGTGTGATATGTCAACCTCAATCTCCCAGTTTATCCCTCCCCATTAAGAGAACTAATGTCCTTTTGTAAGAAGAGGCAGAAACAACAGAAATCTCTCTCTGCCACCCTGAGTGTACACAGAGAAAAGCCGTAAGAGAACACAGCTAGAAGGCAGCTATTTGCGAGCTAGAGAGTTCTCATCAGAAACTAACCCTGAGAACAGCTTGATGTTCAGAACTATTAGGAAATAAATGTCTGTGGTTTAAGCCACTCTGTCTGTGGGGTGTTGCTATGGCAGTGCTGGCAGATGGACACATCATTCAAGCTCATGTGGTGGTAGCAGAAATCAGGTTCTTTGGGTTGTAAGACTGAGGTCCCTGTTTTCTTGCTAAATCAAAGTGATTGCTTCAGAAATGAGCATCTGGCCCAATTCAGGCCATTTAGTTTTGGGGGAGGTGGGGGACATTACTACAGATGAAGATCCCTCAGTCCTTTGAGGTGTTCTTGCCTGGAGAATCCCAGGGACAGGAGAGCCTGGTGGGCTGCCATCTATGGGGTCACACAGAGTCAGACACGACTGAAGCAACTTAGCAGCCAGCAGCAGCAGCAGTCCTTTGAGAGAGTCAGTAGAAGCCAGTCTTCACAGAGATTGATGCTAGCCTTTGAAACATCTCAGTATCTGACTGAATTGAGGTAATCGGTCCCTGACCTAACTGCCTTCCAGAAGCAAAAGTATATCATCACTGGAGAAAAATAACATTGTCCAGATCCTCAACTTCTCATCATAGTTTTTCATACACTATAACTGCAGCCATGAAATTAAAAGATGCTTGCTCCTTAGAAGGAAAGCTATGATAAATCGAGACAGTGTATTAAAAAGCAGAGACATCACTTTGCCGACAAAGGTCCATCTGATCAAAGTCATGGTTTTCTTGGTAGTCATGTACAAATGTGAGAGTTGGACCATAAAGCAGGCTAAGCACCTAAGAATTGAGGCTTTTGAACTGTGGTGCTGGAGAAGACTCTTGAGAGTACTTTGGACTGCAAGGAGATCAAGCCAGTCATTTCAATTCCTTTCAATTTTAATTCAAAGGTTAATTTCAAAGGAAACTAACCCTGAATATTCATTGGAAGGACTGATGCTGAGGCTGAAGCTCCAATACATTGGCCACTTGAAGCATAGAGCAGACTCACTGGCAAAGACTCTGATACTGTGAAGGATTAAAGGCAAAAGGAGAAGGGAGTGGCAGAGAATGAGATGGTTATGTCAAGCGAGTGTATTCTCAGTTTTTGTCTCATCACAACAAAGATTTGGAGTGACGGACATTAAAGCACCCTTGGCGTGTCACAGCTCTTGAGGTCTTGAATGGAACGTGTTATAGCTCTTAGCCAAATCAGTGTTACAGCTCAGTGTTACAGCTCTATTTTATTTAGAAGATAGCATGAAAATCCATCTTTGAGGCATGAGGGCACATCGATCCAAAGATGCGAAGAGAAGAGTGCCCCAGCATGGGAGAGAGTGAGCGAGCCCTTTGGCTCCTCCTTTTATGTTTTTTCCTCCTCCCTGGGCCTGCCCTATGCTAACTGGGCTTAGTCAGGAGTGCTGTTCTACCTGAAGTCCTCACTCTGGTCCTCGGACCTTCCTTTGACCTTCCTCTGTTCTATTTTCACAGGCTTTTCTCTTCCTTGTCTTTTAGCCACCACCATTTTGGACTCCTTTTCCCTCTTCTAACTACCTAACAGTTAGATAGCATCATGGACTCAATGAACATGAATTTGAGCAAACTCCAGAGACAGTAAAGGACAGAGGAGCCTGGCGTGCTGCAGTCTAGGGTTCACAAAGAGATAGACATGGCTTACCAACTGAACAACTACAACAATGTAGAGCTTACAATCTAAAACTATCAGGTATCAAAAAGATAAGAATTCTCTAAAAATTAAGAAAAACGACAAACGACAGG
The DNA here is from genome assembly GCA_006410615.1 of Neotragus moschatus. Taxonomy (NCBI): domain Eukaryota; kingdom Metazoa; phylum Chordata; class Mammalia; order Artiodactyla; family Bovidae; genus Neotragus; species Neotragus moschatus. Next base: position 1,345,647 of record SJYA01003206.1, read on the forward strand.
AACTTGTCAGACATGAATTAAAATAACCTTGGATGATATATTTAACTTAAACAAGCAAGATGGAAAATTTCAAAACTGTAAACTTTTAAAAAAATCAAATAGAAATTCTGGACCTGAAAAACACAATTACTAATCAATTGAAAATAGAATTAATGACAAGAAGATACAATCTTCTCTTGGTATGCATGGTGGTGGGGTAGAATTGGTTCCAGGACTCCCTGCAGACTCTAAATTTCCATGAGTGCTCAAGTCCCTTATATAAAATGCAGTAATATTTGCATATGACCTACATACATCCTCCTATAAATCATCTAGCAATTACTTGTAACACCTAATACAATGTTAATTCTATGTAAATAGTTGTAAATACAATGTAAATACTATGCAAATAGTTGCTGGCATACCTCAAATTCAAGTTTTGCTTTCTGAAACTTTCTGAAAAAAATTTTTTCTGAATATTTACAATTCATAATTGGTTGAATGCATAGATGCAGAACCCGCAATATGGAAGACTGACTGGAATTCAAAAGACAGTATCAAGTGGATAGGAAGACTCAACATTACTAGGATGTGTGTTCTTCCCAACTTGATCTAGAGATTCAGTATGAGCCCAATCAATACCCAGCAAGTTGTTTGTGGATACCAACAAACTACTTCTAAAGTCTGCATGAACAGGCAAAAGACCCAGAATAGTCAGTACAATATTGAAGGAGAAGAATAAAGTTGGACGACTGATATTACACAAGGTCAGGACTTACTTTTAGCTACAGTAACCAAGGAAGCTTGGCATTGGCAAAGTAATAGACGAAGAGATCAATGGAACAGCTCAGAGAGCCCAGAAGTAGACCCATATGAACAGAGTCAACTGATCTTTGACAAAGTAGCAAAGACACACACAATAGAGAAGATTATCTTTTCATAAATGACAAAAAAAGAAACAATTAGACATTCACAAGCAAATAAATCTAGACAGACTTTTTACCCTTCACAAAAAAATAACTCAAAATGGATCAGAGACCTAAATGTAAAATTCAAAACTATAAAACTCCTAGAAGATAAGATAGGGTAAATCTTAGATGACCTTAAGCATGAGGATGACTTTTTACAGATAAAACATCAGAGGCATGATTCAAGAAGAAACAATAGATAAGCTGGACTTCACTAAAATTTCTGCTCTGCAAAAGACATCAAAAAATGTTCAAAAATGAGAATACAAACCACACACTGCGAGGAAATATTTGCAAAAGACACATCTTATAAAGCCTTGCTATCCAAAATAAACAAGGAATTCTTAAAGTTTAACAATAAGAAAACAACTTGACTGAAAAATGGACCAAAGGTCTTAAGAGCTACCTCACTAAATAAGATATACACACGGCAAATAAGCATATGAAAATATGCTCCCAACTTATGACACAAGGAAACACAAATTAAGGCAACAATGAAATATTTGTTGTGAAATGAAATACAACATCCCTCATGTGTGCTCAGTTGTATCCGACTTGAGACCCCATGGACTGTAGCCCACCAGGCTCCTCTGTCCATGGAATTTTCCAGGCGAGAATATAGGAGCAGGTTGCCATTTCCTCCTCCAGGGGATCTTCCCGACCCAGGGATCGAATCGTCTTCTCTCACTTCTCCTACATTGGCAAGAGGGTTCTTTACCACTAGCATTACCTGGGAAGCCCTTTTAAGAATGGCCAAAATCTGGAACACTGACAACTTCAAAAGCTAGTGAGAATGTAGAACAACAGAAACTGCTTCATTGCTGGTGGGAATGCAAAATGGCACAGCCACTGAGGAAGACAGCTTGGCAGTTTCTTACAAAACTAAACACACTCTTATCATACAATCCAGCAATTGCACTTCTTGGTATTTACCCAAAGAAGCTGAAAACTTATGCCCACATAAAAACCTACACATGGATGTTTATAGCAGCTCCATCCATAATTGTCAAAATTTGGAAGCAACCAATGATCTCCACTACGTGAGAAAATAGATAAACTGTGAAATATTGTTCAGTGCTAAAAAGAAATGAGCTATCAGGCCATGAAAAGACATGGAGGCAAATTAAATGTTTATTACTAAGTGAATAAAGCCAATATGAAAAGGCCTACCTTCTGTACAATTCCAACCATATGACATTCTAGAAAAGGCAAAATTATGGAGATAGTAAAAAGATAGATGGTTGCCACAGGGTGGGATAGGGGTGGCGGGGGGTAGCGGTGGGGGGGAGAATGAATAAATGGAACACAGAGGATGGGCGTGCAGTAAAAATACTCTGCATGATATTATAATGATGGAAACTTGTCATAATACGTTTATCCAAACCCACAGCCCCAAGAGTCACCTATGGACTTCAGATGGTTATGCTCAGTTAAGGCAGGCTCATTAATTGTAACAAATGTAATCCCTCCCACAGAGGATGTCGATAGGATGGAGGCTAAGCATGCACAGGGGTAGGGCGAACGTAAGAAATCTCTGTACCTTTTGCTCAATTTTGCTGCTGCTGCTAAGTCACGTCAGTCGTGTCCGACTCTGTACGACCCCATAGACGGCAGCCCACCAGGCTCCTCCGTCCCTGGGATTTTTCTAGGCAAGAACACTGGAGTGGGTTGCCATTGCCTTCTCCAATGCATGCAAGTGAAAAGTAAAGTGAAATCTCTCAGTCGTGTCTGACTCTTAGTGACCTCATGGACTGGAGCCTACCAGGCTCCTCCATCCATGGGATTTTCCAGGCAAGAGTACTGACCCTAAAACTGCTCCCCCCCAAAGCATCTTTTTTTAAAAAGAAAATATCTGGAGTGAATCATGGAAAATGCAAAGAGTTTGAGACCAACAGGATATAATAAAAATGTGCAACATATGTAATCAGGCTCCTAGAAGAAGAAACAGAGAATGAGGAAAAAGCCATATTTGGAGTAATAACGATACAATTTTCCCCCAAGATAATGAAATACACAAAATCATAGATTCAAACCCAAAGCAGCAAAAATACAAAGAAAATCCCTAGGTACATCAGAGTAAGATTTATTTTCAGAGCTAAAAGTGCTTAAAAAAAAAAAAAAAAGATAAAGAAATTATTTTAAAAAAAGAAAAAGATTACTTTTAAAGGATAAACGGTATGACATTAAGACAGAGGATAACTTTTCAAGAGAAATAATGAAAGCCAGAAGATGATGAAATAATATCTTCAAAGTATTTTAGCCTAAAATTCTATACACAGTGTGCACGTATGCTCAGCTGATTCAGTCATGTCCACTCTTTGTGATTCTTTGAGACGCTATGGACCATAGCCCACCAGGCTCCTCTGTCCATGGGATTCTCAGGCAAGGATACTGGAGTGGGTGGCCACGCCCTCCTCCAGGGGAATCTTCCAGACTCAGGGACTGAACCCGGGGCTCCTGTGTCTCCTGCATTGAGACAGATTCTTTTCACTGCCAAGCCACCAGGGAAGCCCCTATACATAAAGTAAAAATACTTTTTGAAAGTGAAAATTGGCTGGACTCATTTTCAAACTAAAACTGAAAGTGTTTATCCCCAGGAGACCTAAAAAAAAGAGAGAGAGGCCTGAGCAGAAGGAGCTGCCCTGCGTATTTCCCCGAGGCCCATGTGCAGTGACTGAGCCTAACGGGGGGACAGGGTCAGTTGCTGGTCATGGAGCTCCTGCTAAGGAGCCCTCACTATACACAGAGCTTGAGGCAAGTGGTTTTACTCTCACAAAAAGGAGGGAATACAACCTTCAGCTTGCGCATGCGTGCAGATGAGCACACAGGCTCATCTTACAAGATGAGGAAACTTGAAGGCAAAGTTTTCAAATTCCCTAGAGAGGAAGTGGCCAAGTTGGATTTAGACCAAAAGGTCTGACCCCAAAGGCCATACTCTTAATTCTGATGAGAATCCCTCACCAAACAATCCTAAGCCCCAGTTCTGCACCACGCAAGGCTAGCAGCTTTGTAGGCATGACCTCACTTTCATCTCCAGACACCTCCATGGGTAGNCAGGCTTTTCTCTTCCTTGTCTTTTAGCCACCACCATTTTGGACTCCTTTTCCCTCTTCTAACTACCTAACAGTTAGATAGCATCATGGACTCAATGAACATGAATTTGAGCAAACTCCAGAGACAGTAAAGGACAGAGGAGCCTGGCGTGCTGCAGTCTAGGGTTCACAAAGAGATAGACATGGCTTACCAACTGAACAACTACAACAATGTAGAGCTTACAATCTAAAACTATCAGGTATCAAAAAGATAAGAATTCTCTAAAAATTAAGAAAAACGACAAACGACAGGAACTTGTCAGACATGAATTAAAATAACCTTGGATGATATATTTAACTTAAACAAGCAAGATGGAAAATTTCAAAACTGTAAACTTTTAAAAAAATCAAATAGAAATTCTGGACCTGAAAAACACAATTACTAATCAATTGAAAATAGAATTAATGACAAGAAGATACAATCTTCTCTTGGTATGCATGGTGGTGGGGTAGAATTGGTTCCAGGACTCCCTGCAGACTCTAAATTTCCATGAGTGCTCAAGTCCCTTATATAAAATGCAGTAATATTTGCATATGACCTACATACATCCTCCTATAAATCATCTAGCAATTACTTGTAACACCTAATACAATGTTAATTCTATGTAAATAGTTGTAAATACAATGTAAATACTATGCAAATAGTTGCTGGCATACCTCAAATTCAAGTTTTGCTTTCTGAAACTTTCTGAAAAAAATTTTTTCTGAATATTTACAATTCATAATTGGTTGAATGCATAGATGCAGAACCCGCAATATGGAAGACTGACTGGAATTCAAAAGACAGTATCAAGTGGATAGGAAGACTCAACATTACTAGGATGTGTGTTCTTCCCAACTTGATCTAGAGATTCAGTATGAGCCCAATCAATACCCAGCAAGTTGTTTGTGGATACCAACAAACTACTTCTAAAGTCTGCATGAACAGGCAAAAGACCCAGAATAGTCAGTACAATATTGAAGGAGAAGAATAAAGTTGGACGACTGATATTACACAAGGTCAGGACTTACTTTTAGCTACAGTAACCAAGGAAGCTTGGCATTGGCAAAGTAATAGACGAAGAGATCAATGGAACAGCTCAGAGAGCCCAGAAGTAGACCCATATGAACAGAGTCAACTGATCTTTGACAAAGTAGCAAAGACACACACAATAGAGAAGATTATCTTTTCATAAATGACAAAAAAAGAAACAATTAGACATTCACAAGCAAATAAATCTAGACAGACTTTTTACCCTTCACAAAAAAATAACTCAAAATGGATCAGAGACCTAAATGTAAAATTCAAAACTATAAAACTCCTAGAAGATAAGATAGGGTAAATCTTAGATGACCTTAAGCATGAGGATGACTTTTTACAGATAAAACATCAGAGGCATGATTCAAGAAGAAACAATAGATAAGCTGGACTTCACTAAAATTTCTGCTCTGCAAAAGACATCAAAAAATGTTCAAAAATGAGAATACAAACCACACACTGCGAGGAAATATTTGCAAAAGACACATCTTATAAAGCCTTGCTATCCAAAATAAACAAGGAATTCTTAAAGTTTAACAATAAGAAAACAACTTGACTGAAAAATGGACCAAAGGTCTTAAGAGCTACCTCACTAAATAAGATATACACACGGCAAATAAGCATATGAAAATATGCTCCCAACTTATGACACAAGGAAACACAAATTAAGGCAACAATGAAATATTTGTTGTGAAATGAAATACAACATCCCTCATGTGTGCTCAGTTGTATCCGACTTGAGACCCCATGGACTGTAGCCCACCAGGCTCCTCTGTCCATGGAATTTTCCAGGCGAGAATATAGGAGCAGGTTGCCATTTCCTCCTCCAGGGGATCTTCCCGACCCAGGGATCGAATCGTCTTCTCTCACTTCTCCTACATTGGCAAGAGGGTTCTTTACCACTAGCATTACCTGGGAAGCCCTTTTAAGAATGGCCAAAATCTGGAACACTGACAACTTCAAAAGCTAGTGAGAATGTAGAACAACAGAAACTGCTTCATTGCTGGTGGGAATGCAAAATGGCACAGCCACTGAGGAAGACAGCTTGGCAGTTTCTTACAAAACTAAACACACTCTTATCATACAATCCAGCAATTGCACTTCTTGGTATTTACCCAAAGAAGCTGAAAACTTATGCCCACATAAAAACCTACACATGGATGTTTATAGCAGCTCCATCCATAATTGTCAAAATTTGGAAGCAACCAATGATCTCCACTACGTGAGAAAATAGATAAACTGTGAAATATTGTTCAGTGCTAAAAAGAAATGAGCTATCAGGCCATGAAAAGACATGGAGGCAAATTAAATGTTTATTACTAAGTGAATAAAGCCAATATGAAAAGGCCTACCTTCTGTACAATTCCAACCATATGACATTCTAGAAAAGGCAAAATTATGGAGATAGTAAAAAGATAGATGGTTGCCACAGGGTGGGATAGGGGTGGCGGGGGGTAGCGGTGGGGGGGAGAATGAATAAATGGAACACAGAGGATGGGCGTGCAGTAAAAATACTCTGCATGATATTATAATGATGGAAACTTGTCATAATACGTTTATCCAAACCCACAGCCCCAAGAGTCACCTATGGACTTCAGATGGTTATGCTCAGTTAAGGCAGGCTCATTAATTGTAACAAATGTAATCCCTCCCACAGAGGATGTCGATAGGATGGAGGCTAAGCATGCACAGGGGTAGGGCGAACGTAAGAAATCTCTGTACCTTTTGCTCAATTTTGCTGCTGCTGCTAAGTCACGTCAGTCGTGTCCGACTCTGTACGACCCCATAGACGGCAGCCCACCAGGCTCCTCCGTCCCTGGGATTTTTCTAGGCAAGAACACTGGAGTGGGTTGCCATTGCCTTCTCCAATGCATGCAAGTGAAAAGTAAAGTGAAATCTCTCAGTCGTGTCTGACTCTTAGTGACCTCATGGACTGGAGCCTACCAGGCTCCTCCATCCATGGGATTTTCCAGGCAAGAGTACTGACCCTAAAACTGCTCCCCCCCAAAGCATCTTTTTTTAAAAAGAAAATATCTGGAGTGAATCATGGAAAATGCAAAGAGTTTGAGACCAACAGGATATAATAAAAATGTGCAACATATGTAATCAGGCTCCTAGAAGAAGAAACAGAGAATGAGGAAAAAGCCATATTTGGAGTAATAACGATACAATTTTCCCCCAAGATAATGAAATACACAAAATCATAGATTCAAACCCAAAGCAGCAAAAATACAAAGAAAATCCCTAGGTACATCAGAGTAAGATTTATTTTCAGAGCTAAAAGTGCTTAAAAAAAAAAAAAAAAGATAAAGAAATTATTTTAAAAAAAGAAAAAGATTACTTTTAAAGGATAAACGGTATGACATTAAGACAGAGGATAACTTTTCAAGAGAAATAATGAAAGCCAGAAGATGATGAAATAATATCTTCAAAGTATTTTAGCCTAAAATTCTATACACAGTGTGCACGTATGCTCAGCTGATTCAGTCATGTCCACTCTTTGTGATTCTTTGAGACGCTATGGACCATAGCCCACCAGGCTCCTCTGTCCATGGGATTCTCAGGCAAGGATACTGGAGTGGGTGGCCACGCCCTCCTCCAGGGGAATCTTCCAGACTCAGGGACTGAACCCGGGGCTCCTGTGTCTCCTGCATTGAGACAGATTCTTTTCACTGCCAAGCCACCAGGGAAGCCCCTATACATAAAGTAAAAATACTTTTTGAAAGTGAAAATTGGCTGGACTCATTTTCAAACTAAAACTGAAAGTGTTTATCCCCAGGAGACCTAAAAAAAAGAGAGAGAGGCCTGAGCAGAAGGAGCTGCCCTGCGTATTTCCCCGAGGCCCATGTGCAGTGACTGAGCCTAACGGGGGGACAGGGTCAGTTGCTGGTCATGGAGCTCCTGCTAAGGAGCCCTCACTATACACAGAGCTTGAGGCAAGTGGTTTTACTCTCACAAAAAGGAGGGAATACAACCTTCAGCTTGCGCATGCGTGCAGATGAGCACACAGGCTCATCTTACAAGATGAGGAAACTTGAAGGCAAAGTTTTCAAATTCCCTAGAGAGGAAGTGGCCAAGTTGGATTTAGACCAAAAGGTCTGACCCCAAAGGCCATACTCTTAATTCTGATGAGAATCCCTCACCAAACAATCCTAAGCCCCAGTTCTGCACCACGCAAGGCTAGCAGCTTTGTAGGCATGACCTCACTTTCATCTCCAGACACCTCCATGGGTAGGCATTAGCTTTGTTTTGTACATCAGGAAAAGGCATTAGCCAGCACCTTGCCCAAAGGCCTGAGTGTCAGCAGTGGACCTCAGATTCTGGTTCAAAGTGAAGTCTGGAGAATTTAAATGTTATAAGTGTATCCCTTTTGTGAGCGAACAACAAAATAAACCTGGAGGCTAACTGGCAGATCAGTTCAGCTCAGTTCAGTTGCTCAGTCATGTCCAACTCTCTGTGACCCCATGGACTGCAGCACACCAGGCCTCCCTGTCCATCACCAACTCCTGGAGCCTGCTCAGACTCACGTCCATTGAGTTGGTGATGCCATCCAACCGTCTCACCCTCTGTCGTCCCCTTCTCCTCCCGCCTTCAAACTTTCCCAGCATCAGGATCCTTTCAATGAGTCCGTTCTTCCCATCAGGTGGCCAAAGTATTGGAGCTTCAGCTTCAGCATCAGCCCTTCCAATGAACAGTCAGGACTGATCTCCTTTAGGATTGACTGGTTGGATCTCCTTGCAGTCCAAGGGCCTCTCAAGAGTCTTCTCCAACACCACAGTTCAAAAGCATCAATTCTTCAGCCCTCAGCTTTCTTTATAGTCCAACTCTCACATCCATACATGACCACAGGAAAAACCATAGCCTTGACTAGATGGACTTTTGTTGGCAAAGTAATGTCTCTGCTTTTTAATTGGCAGATCAGAGCCTTGGTATTTCCGAACAAAATAATTTGCATCCTTATCCCTCTGTTTCTCCACGTCTTTTCTCGCCTTTCCCCTTTTCTTTTCTCTAATTTTTTGGCCACACTGTGTGGCATATGGGATCTCAGTTCCCCGAGCAGGGATCGAACCCACACGCCCTGCATTGGAAACTTGAAGTCTTAACCACTGGACAGTCAGAGAAGCTCCCACCTTTCTCCTTTTCTTTAGGACCACCAACCACTCTACTATCCTTGAAGCAGCTACATGTAAAGGCACCCATGGTTTACACCTTGGGAGGAATATAAGACAATACTTTAACTTTCTGGGGACATGCACTTTTAAGTCTCATTCCAAACTGCAGAATCAAAGGTCTTGTCCCTAGTTAAGGAATTTGAGCAAATGGGAAAATTGCAGAAGAGATTCTAGAAGTTTTGCCACAGATTATCAGCTTTCCTCTGGCTCTGTGCAATTGGACATCTCATCATTTCCTAAATAAAAACTTTTACATATGCCATATAATAATACATATGACAAGTGTGAGGGATTTTTGTCTTGTTTAAGACAGTTGGGGAGAATGAGAAAAATAGTCTACAATTCTTCTGCCTTAGGGTTTCTTCAACTCCCCAGTACTTATCATTAAAATAATCCTGAAATGTTAAATCCTCTTAAGGGCATCAGTCATACAGGACTAGTACCCATACCCTTACAACTTCATTTAACCTTAATTACCTCCTATAAGTCACATCTCCAAATACAGTCATATTGGGGGTGGGGAGGGAACCCAATTCAGCCCACAGGGAGAACTATGGAACACATTAGAGAGGTGGGGTTTGGGGATAGGAAGCAACCTGTCTGGTTAAGGAACAGGATGTGATCACTATGTGATTGTGGCTGTCTGAACTACTGTTGCTTGCCTGCTTTCTCAAATTCAGCGGCCTGAAGGAAGAGGGAATTAAAAAGCAATAAGCTTTTGTAAGACTCAGAGCAAGCAGTCAGTGCTCAAACGGATTATTCAATAAAGGGATAATTTTGTTTGTTTGTTTTAAGTTTCTAACCTCTCATTTCTACAGAGCAGCCAGTCTTGGCTTCTACTAATGATCTTCCATTTGTCTACAGCGATAGAAACTTCTGAGGAGCTGATAGGAGTGTTTCTGTGGATTGAGCGCGCCACCCAGTGGCTAATATGGAAATTGCAGAGACACGCCGCGTATACAGTGCAAAGGAGAGCTTTTCATCCAACAGTGCAACGGAGTCACTGCTAATTACCACTTCCACCTCCCAGACCAGAAACCCCTCCTGGACTTGACTGCGTTTCCGGCTCTCCTGCCTTCTGTGTTGTGACGATCACTACAGCCTGAATTGATTTTTCTGTCCCCATTCATGTTCTATCTGCATCCCTCCAACCCATTCTCCATGTCGCTGCCAAAAAAACTACAAACTTGTACTCTTCGCATACATTTTTGGAGCGCTATATTAGACAATGCAGCTAGGCATAATTTGAGAATATTCCTTATAATAAATGTAAGCTAAACCAAAGAACAAAATGAATGTAGATGATAAATATGAGTATGAATGTATAGTTATATATATATATACTTACAATGCATAAATACACACAGACATACATAGATACATCAAAGAGGAGATCTTTCTAAAAATAATACAAAATCCATAAGTCACATGGAAAAGATTAATTTGACTACAGACAAGCTTAAAGTTTTGATAAAGAAAAATAATGCAATAAATGTTTGGGAACTTTCTTGACCAAAGATCAGGCAGCATCCCCTTCCTTTGGCACATTTTAAACAAATACAAATATCAATCTGTGATGGAAAAATTCAGAATTCCAAAAGACAGATAGCAGTCAGAATCTACTACTCAAATGATTAATATCCCCTCAAATCGTTATGTAATAATCAAGTTTCACAAGATCTGTTTTCTCAGACCACCACTGGTAGCGGGGGGGGGGGGGGTTTCCGTCCATTCAAATATCTAAATGGTGTAGACCTTCACCCACCTAGTTTTAGGAAGGATCAACTGACAAGCTTGTCCAACAACAAGCCCCAAGTGTGAGAACGGCTGCTTCTAACCCAGGACTGAAGCCACCTGACGTCCTTTTACATCCAAATCGATGAGAATGATGAGATGAAATTATAGCTTTTCTTGTTTGGGTCACTTTCTCAAAGAGCAAAAGACAGAAGAAACTTAGAATATACTTTGTTCTTCTGTTCGTTTCTCTTCTTGCAACTTGGATAAATTCACTTTTGGCGATGAAAGTCCTTAGGCCTTGTTTTGAGAGCAAAAGTCACAACCTATCAGGCCCCTGTGTCTCCAGGTGGAAGAAAGAATGTCAGATGTAAAAGGCAGAGCAGGAATCTTCACCTGGATGTGCAGGATTTTCCAGCAAAGTCTCCTGATGCAGGTACCAAATTATCAAGTTTTATAATCATCTCCCCACGATGCCTGATGGCCCCAGCGCAGGTCTGACCTGACTCAACCAGCCGCTGACTTAACATGAGAAATCAGAGAACTGGGGGAGCCCAGAGCTGGGAGACCTATTAGAGGAAGCCAAGGAGTGCAGTGCCTGATGGGAAGATCTTATAGGATGTGGGACAAGGAAACTAGTGGCACAAGATCAGTGACCTCTGGCATATTTATCACCCCTGAAAGCAGGAATCATGGTGGAGAAAATCCCTTCACAGGAAGCACAAATAATAACAGATAAGCCTTCCCTCTTCACCACTGCCAGTAACTCCGGTAATACACACACACATACACACACACACACTGCCTTTACTGTGCTGGAACAACCGCATTCACAATGAACGGGGAACACAGCTCGCACTCCCCCTCTCAAGGAAGAAAGCCTGCAGCTTCCACTTCCATGAGCAACTCAGTTCACACCTATCACTGCTCTTTATCTTCCTTGGGTTCACAGTGAGAGGATTTTTGTACCTAAAGGCTCTGAAATGGCTGAAACGGAACATTTACTGAATTAACTTCAATGCCCAACTGCACCCTGAGCCTAAACTCACTTCCTACCTGTTTCCATCTCAAATAGTGCCAGGCTGTGCTGTAACAGCTCCCCAGAAGGAAACAAGGAGAAAAACGGACATTTTTTAATCCCCAGATCCTTCAGCAGCAATACGAACATGCATCAAATTTCGACAATATGAATCCCCTCAGAGTGAGTGCTGAGAAAGAAATTGGACTCCAGAAATAAAATCCTCCAAAAAAAATCAGCCCCCATATCTGTTCCCCTTCCACATTTTTAGTCTGCTTTGTCTTACAGAATCTCACCTCCTGGGTGGATTCAGGCCCCTGATTCAGTAGCTACAGGCTAACTTTCACAGAATGGGTTCCTTCAACACTTCCAAGTTGAATTAAGCAGCCTCACATCTCTGCCTTAAACCACTTGTCCAAAGAATCAGAGTAAATAGCATAAAAGAGACACCTAGCGTTAGCACTGGACAGAACCCATCACCAGCAACATCCCTTCCAGCTTTTTAGGATGAAGTGTGCATTTTGACTGTGTTAAGATATTATATTTGTGGAAAGAATGTAAATAACTAGGTAATTAACATATTAGGAGAATTCACTTACTGATTGTCCCATCACAAAGCAATTAGCAGAACATCAAAATTAGTGCCATGTGCAAAGAAGCTTGGAAGATTGTGTGAGCCCAGCTGCCCCTGGAAATCTTCACCCCTTTCCTGGAGCTTCACTGACGTGTCATCCCCCTAAACCTTAAAATTCCCTTACTGCCCTCCCTTCAGAGGGAAGGTGTTTTTAGAACACCAACTTTCCCTTCTCTATTCCTTGATCAAAAAATAAAGTTTCTGCTCCGATTTATGGAACCTAGTTTTATTTCATGGGCATTCCCAACTCTAGGCAAAGGACCCACTGAAGGGGTCACTGACCTGTTGGGGACAGATAACAACTCTCTCCCTCAATAACTGACCAGATATCACCGCAATGCAGAATGTGGGTCCTGAACACACACAACACTCTGTGAGTTCAAGACATCAAAGGAGCAGTTAGGGATAAAAGCTGTTGGGGCTGCTGGTGGGCTTGACTCTATAAAACAGCAGGATTAACAGCACATTTATCCAACCGCTAAGATCAGGAATTAAACCTTAATTCTCTATAAGAACAGCAGGTAGAAACTGAATCATGTTTAAAGAAAACTGGGTACCACCACTGAGAAGGGAAAAATAAATCAATTCTTCAATCACATGGGCAAAGTTCCCCAGGGAGAAAATCCAGTGGCATTTTTTTTTAACCTGTTGCCTCAAACTCTACCCACCCTACTCACCAGGCACAATCACACACACACAGACACACATGCACACACATTCACATACACGCACAGTTGCAAATATTTAAACCCCACCAACAACTTCATCGATATCATTACACTGCCTATCAACATTTCATTATCAGCAGCAGCATTTCCTTTCACCATCATTGCGAGAAATGCACAGTGTTTTCACACTTCATTTATTCTATTTCTTCTTCCAGTATTGAGTACACCATGTGCTTTTTCTTAACCTTACTCAACACTCTTTATAATTTTCTAAACAACAGACTAGATTTTTTTTCCATGTAAGCAATGGCTGCTCAACTTGTTGCCCTACATAACCCCTTATCAGAAGCAAAACTTCTCAAGAGAAGAGATTTCCGCGAGTGTTGGACTCCTTTCAGAGTTTTTCTAGGACTCTAAAGGGAATTCCAGGAGAAATATAAGCTGTCTCCTTTCATGTGGGAGATGAGGTCATTTCTAAGGGGCATGCGTTAGGTGGGAGTCTTCTCGTGGGGGCCTGTCCTGTGACACAGGAAAAAGGTATTCTAACAGCCACTCAGAGCAACAGACTCTCTATAATCAAGTCACATGACCCTGTGAACACAGCCCAAATAGACACAGGCATAAGTGTCTACCCACTCACCAACAGCAGGTCCATCCACAAACTCAACACTCTCCTTATTTCCCAGTAAGTGGCACAGAAGCAGCTGTCATAAGACCAGGAAGACAGTCGTGATCTTCGTCCTTCCAAGTGTCTTTGCACAGCTGGATTCTTCCCACGTGTTCCATGAATGGACACACAGACATCAGCTATGTACAGGCAACCCCCTCATCCACTACAGATCAGTGCAAACGCACTCAGTCCTCGGCTTCAGCTACTCCCTAGGAAGTCAATCACACAATGGAAATAGGACCTTTGAGCCTGCTCATGAAAAAAACAAAACATAGTTCGAGCTATGATTGTTGGAGGAACCTAGGAAAAGTAATTTCCTTTACAACTTGTTAACTAGTTAACATAAAACTTATCTTTTAGACATCAGAAAACTGGGCATAAATCATGAAGCTACTGCTTTAATACTGACACCCTTATAATTACAAATAGACCATTTTTTGGTTTATTTTTTGGCTTAAAAGTATATACCTTATGTTTTTACAAGACACATCAAATTTGAAATAACTCTTTGTACTCAAATAATTCAACTGTTTTAGGGGATGTCACAAGGTAAACTTACTTTGTAAAACAAAAACTCAAAAATTGTGATAAGTCATGCCCCTAATTTATACCTTTGGTAAATTTCCATGTTTATTTGTGAAAATATTTTACTAAAGTCAAGCCTGCTTGTATTACCTAAAAAAGCAGTGACTAATCATGAACCAGAGCTTCTGACAACAAAGGGAAACCCACCTCTATCATGCTCCTGGCCATCACCTCAGAGAAAACACTGATGGATTTGGGGATTAAGAGAACACAGGAGACTCTACTTACAACTGAAGTTGCCCCAGGAGCTGCCTCTAGAAAGCCTATCGCAGTAACTCTCCATTGGCAGAAATGCAGCCTTTCTGAGCCATAGGGAAATGGGGAAAGGCCTGAAGGAAAGACCCCCATCATCTTGCTAGAAGAGGCTTAAGATAGGAAAGTTCCAGACTGCGCACTCCCTCGTTTCTTTCTGTTGTCTTGTTAACGCAATTTCGTGTGCCCCACGCACAGTGAGCCTAAGCAAATGGAAATATCGGAGTTGGGAGCAGAGAAAGGTTTATCACAGGGCCCTGTAAGGAAACGGGGTGGCTCACGTCCTGAGAAGCCTGCTGCTCACCAGAGGGTTTCGGCAGAGCATCTTTAAAGGGCAGGCAGAAGAGGGGCATCCAAGGGTATGTGATCACAGTTCTCTGACCGGCTGCTGGTGAGACAACAGGTGGTACACGGGGGTGAACGTCATCAGCCTTTCCTAGGCTCCAGGAGGCCTGGGGCCACGTGCTCGTGGTCATCAAATAGTAAAGATCTTTTGTTTGGCGGGGCTTTTTCACACCTGCCAAACAACTCAGGAAATGTGCATCAAATACTGTTATCTACTCAACAGGTACATCAGGGAGGAGCTAAAGCAGAAGATACGCAGGAAGGCCTCTTCTGAGCAGGCCCCATAGGATCCTGTGGGACTCCTGTCTCTTAAAAAGAAGCTCCTTAGGAAATCTGTCCACTTGAAGGCTTTTCCACTGTCAGTGTTATTAAGCTATTTTTGATCCTGGTCCTAGGAACAAGGCTATTGTCTGCTCTGCCCTTGACTCTCAAACAAGGTGACCCCAGCCCTGTAGAGCGAAAGATCACAGATTCCGGTGCGGGAGGCACGGTTGTAGTTTACTCACTGAGTCATGCCTGACTCTTTGTGACCCCATGTACTGCAGCCCGCCAGGCTCCCCTGTCCGTGGGATTTTCCAGGCAAGTATACCGGAGCGGGTTGCCATTTCCTTCTCCAGGGGGTCTTCCCGACCCAGGGATTGAGCCTGCATCTCCTGCCTTGGCAAGGGGATTCTTTACCGCTGAGCCACCAGGGAAGC
Organism: Neotragus moschatus; assembly: GCA_006410615.1. Taxonomy (NCBI): domain Eukaryota; kingdom Metazoa; phylum Chordata; class Mammalia; order Artiodactyla; family Bovidae; genus Neotragus; species Neotragus moschatus. The sequence continues at coordinate 1,361,480 of SJYA01003206.1, forward strand.
CCCCTGTAAGGCGCACAGCACGTGGAGCCACAGAGCAGGTGCCTGAGCAGCGTCAGATCTCGTGAGGCCCTTCTGGCTAACCAGCTTGGAGACCGAAGTGTACGTCCAGGGAGAGAGAGGTCCCCAAGCCCTCAGAAAGCGAACCTTCCGGTGACTCTTAGTGGGCACTGAGATGGACGTTTCCTCTACAGGTGGACTCTTCTCAGTCCGTTCCCCGTGGCCGTTATCCTGGGAGTGCTGGGAAGCTGGCTTGATATAAACTGGCTACTAAACAACTGGTGAGTGTAAAAGATGTGGAGGCTGGCTGTTTACCAAGAGCTAGAGAACTTCAGCTTGCGGAGTGTAAGAAGAGCCCTAACAAAGGGAAGAAATCCACACAGGACCCTCCCCACCAAGAAACACACATCAAACAGGCAAGGCGCTGCCTGTCCCCAGGAAATGGGAACTGGTTTGAAAGAAGTGAGTAAGTCAGAAATGAAAGTGAACTTCAGATGAAGCCGGGAGGACTTCCCCTGGGGTCCATTTAGGAAAGCTTGAGTTCTTTAAGCGCAGCCTTGAAAAGGCAGGGGAGTCCCTCTTCTCTCTCCCAGATTGCGCACCAGCTTCCTGGATGTGCAGCACCACTGAACACAACAAAAGGCAGAAAAGCCTCAGCCACTTAGAGCCTGGATGGAGGCAGGTGGCCAGAACTCCCTGATCTCCACGTCCATGTTGTCACTGCAGAGAATGAGTCACGCTGAACCCAGCTCAGAGCCCCCCAAAACTACATTTGTTCGGGAACCACTGCCTGGACCAGTCCAAGACAAAACTGGGAGCTAGATGAGGGTGTCCCAGTCTCCTCCCAACATCCTCCTTTCCAGCCCCTTTTGGCTCCCAGGCAGAAGCTGAACGTGACATGATTTTTCTGCTTTTGTCACATCGCTAAGATGCTTCGAAGAGAATCAGCATCAGGACCACCTCTATCTGAGTCACAGACGCACGCCCAAGATCCAAATCGGCATCTCCATGTTGGAACTCTCTCCTGTGTTCCCATAGTCTGTCTCTTTTGCATTATTATCTGTAGGTCTCAGAAGTACCTCTAAACTCAGCCTGGACACAAATGAATATCTCCCCAATCCAGCTCTACGACATCTCCAGAACTCCCTATCCAACCTCTTATCAAGGAAGAGTTCCTTCTATGCTGCTGCTGCTGCTACTAAGTCGCTTCTGTCATGCCCAACTCTGTGCGACCCCACAGACGGCAGCCCACCAGGCTCCACCATCCCTGGGATTCTCCAGGCAAGAACACTGGAGTGGGTTGCCATTTCCTTCTCCAATGCATGAAAGTGAAGTCGCTCAGTTGCGTCTGACTCTTAGCAACCCCATGGACTGCAGCCTACCAGGCTCCTCTGTCCATGGGATTTTCCAGGCAAGAGAACTGGAGTGGGGTGCCATTGACTTCTCTAGTTCCTTCTATAGGAAAGCAAAATTTGTCATTCCAAAATGTGTCTCTTTGGCATGAGGATTATTTTGGACTGATTGTTTTAAAGGAAAAAAACAGGAGGCTCAGGAACAACTCTTACCTCTTTCATTTTAACTGCCTAGAAAATTTCAGGTAGAGAATCAGAGAGCCATCCAAAGTGGAACAGGAATTAGATGTTGCAGACAAAGAACCTAGCACACTGTGCATGGTGAAACTTTTCCCCGTGTCCCATTGTTTCTACATGGCCCAGAAGACATTTGTTGACCAGACATTTGTTCTTTTTTCATTCTTCCTGTGACTTGCCTTCCTTCTCTTTGAAGTCTCAGACCCCTGCCACCTTCTTCTTCCTTGGTCTGTGGGTGCATAGTGGCTTGGTTGTGTCTGACTCTTTGCAACCCTATGGACTATAGCCCCCTCAAGCTCCTCTGTCCATGGGATTTCCCAGGCAAGATTACTGGCGTAGTTCGACCATTNACTTCTCTAGTTCCTTCTATAGGAAAGCAAAATTTGTCATTCCAAAATGTGTCTCTTTGGCATGAGGATTATTTTGGACTGATTGTTTTAAAGGAAAAAAACAGGAGGCTCAGGAACAACTCTTACCTCTTTCATTTTAACTGCCTAGAAAATTTCAGGTAGAGAATCAGAGAGCCATCCAAAGTGGAACAGGAATTAGATGTTGCAGACAAAGAACCTAGCACACTGTGCATGGTGAAACTTTTCCCCGTGTCCCATTGTTTCTACATGGCCCAGAAGACATTTGTTGACCAGACATTTGTTCTTTTTTCATTCTTCCTGTGACTTGCCTTCCTTCTCTTTGAAGTCTCAGACCCCTGCCACCTTCTTCTTCCTTGGTCTGTGGGTGCATAGTGGCTTGGTTGTGTCTGACTCTTTGCAACCCTATGGACTATAGCCCCCTCAAGCTCCTCTGTCCATGGGATTTCCCAGGCAAGATTACTGGCGTAGTTCGACCATTTTCTGCTCCAGGGGATCTTTCCGGCCCAGGAACTGAACCTGCCTCTCTTGCATCTCCTGCACTGGTGGGCGAATTCTTTACCACTGAGCCACCTGGGAAGCCCTCATTCCTTAGTCTAGAATGACATTCACACCTCATTTTGCCTGACTGTTTTTGGGATCTCCAATGTTTGTGCAGATTTTCCATACCTACATAATTAAATCTGATTTTTCTCCTGTTAAAACCAGAAGAACTTAGAAAGGATGGAGGGAAAATTTTTCCTTCACCAAACTCGCCTCAATCCTGTCCCCAAACCCTAACAATCATAGCATCATAATAGCTTTAAAATGTACCTTTTCTCTTTAACCCCATCATCTCATTACTGAGAACCTTTCAGTTTACAAAATTAAATTAATTCCCTTTAGTTGTGATTATTATTATTGGGTTGACCAAAAGGCTTGTTTGGGTTTTTCCATAAGATGTTCTGGAAAAACTCAAATGAAATTTTTGGCAAACTCAGTATTACCATTTTGGGGTTTTGCTATTTGGAAGAATTAAAGGTTAATTATTTTTATTTGGGACGTTAATTATTTCTCTATTAAAAGTGGAATTAGTGAAGCTTCATCTGGAACTCTTGAGAAACAAGAACGCTACTTTCTCACAGAACTTCTTCAAGGGACATATGTCAACTGAGACAGAAAATGATTCGTGACATTTATGTGCTATGCTGTGCTCAGTCGTTCAGTCATGCCCGACTCTTTGCGATTCCACGGACTGTAGCCCACCAAGCTCCTCTGTCCATGGAATTCTCCAGGCCAGAATACTGGAGTGGGTTGCTGTGCCCTCCTCCAGGGGATCTTCCCAACCCAGGGATAGCACCCAGGTCTCCTGCACTGCAGGCAGATTCTTTACCCTCTGAGCCACCAGGGAAGCCCAAGAAGACTGGAGTGGGTAGCCTATCCCTTCTCCCGGGGATCTTCCCGACCCAGGAATCAAACCAAGGTCCCCTGCACTGCAGGCAGATTCTTTACCAGCTGAGCTACCAGGGAAGCCCTTGGCATTTATATGCTCTCACTAAATCAGACCATGTTGGTTGCCTTCTGGCCTCCGGCAGGACTCAGCCAACTGAGATCAGAGGCGAGAAGTGCAGTCTCTCCTTCTGCTCTTGATTCCCTCCCTTCCTGGCTGCTCTGACTGGCTGCCTCCTGCGCCTCCTCCGCCCAGAGGCCGCGGTCGCCCGGCAGCCTCCTCAGGGAGCGTCCCTCTCCAGCTTCCGTTAGCCCTTTCCTCCCCTTGCCTCCCCAGGCCAGGATGGCATCAGCGCCCCACAGTTACTAACCCGCCGGGCGACATTATCCTCTGTCGGTTCTCTTAAATCTTACCTACCCCTTTGCAAACACTCCCTTATTAAAGCCTCCTCAAAATAAGTATTTTGAGGTATCCTGTGTCTTCTCACAGGACCCTGACTGATACAGTAATTGTTGCCTGGAGTGGTCCTAGGAAAAAGGCTGTACAGTGGAATTCTGGGATTCGAAAAGCTCACAGAAAACTTTGTTAATAGAAAATGGAATTCAAATAATCCATGGCCAGCTTTGGCATCACAGCTACTCAAATTATAACAAAGCATGGGATGCCCTACAGGTTGGCAAGTTATTGAGAAAATGCATGGGACCTCTCACTGCGGTGGCAATAACCCTGCTCATAAAGTGTGAGGGGTTGGCTATAAGAACCCGCCGGGCCAGCTGGCTTCTGAGGGCCCTGGAGCACATCCCCAGGGAAAAGAAGAAATTGGAATTAGTGGTGACTCAACTCAAAACACAAGTGGAAAATCAGAGCAGGATTTATAGGGTATCTTGTCTTGTGCAGTCAGAGAGAAAGTGTGGCTGAGGACTGAGAGCAAGCCTGATCTTAGGAGACGTCAGTTATGAAGCCTAAGAGGTCTCCACCCCACCATGTCTCCGCAGCAAGACAGGGTTGGTGGTGAAGAGCAGGGACCGCAGATATGAGAGGGGGTCCCCTGAGTAGTCGGAAATGAAGCTGAGACCGTTGAAACCTCCTGAAGAGTGGGGTCAACGCCTCCCCACTTTCCATCCAAAGGAAGCAGCCTTCTGGGGGAGAAAAAAATTTCAGTGACCATTCCTGTCCCTGCTTTAAAAACGGATGTTTCCTCTAATCAGGACCCAGCACTTCAACTTTTTCTTGCCTTCATGTTTTAACGAGAGTTCAGTACTAACAGAGCTCAGACAAAGCGCATGTTTGCTGCAGGATTCTGAATAGCACAAACGCCTGTGATCTGAACAGAGTGACATCAGGAAAACTGAAATATAAAGCTGGACTGGACTGCACGTATTGACAACCGTACACTTCCCCAGGAATTAAGATCGAAGGAACTGGCTTCAGTGTCCAGGAATAGTGTTAACCACCTACCTGATTAGAAAACAGGCTCACAGACTTAGCGAACTTAACAGCTACTGGGGGGAAGGATGGGGCGGATGGGTAGTTAGGGAGTTTGGGATGGACATGTACACACGGCTGTATTTAAAATAGATAACCAACAAGGATCTACTGTATAGCACAGGGAACTCTGCTCAGCGTTATGTAATAACCTAAATGGGAAAAGAATTTGAAAAAGTATAATGTATATGAATAAGTGAATCACTCTGCTGTACACCTGAAACGCAACACTGTAAATCAACCACACTTCAATATAAAGTAAGATCGTTACAAAATCCAAAAAAAACTATCTATTTGCTTGGTTAATTGAAGCCTGGATTCAACAGTGACTAGTAGTCAGTGAGGTTAAAAGGTTCCCAATTCTCTGGTTTACAGGAGAAGGAAATCAAAGCTTCAGTGAGATGGAAAAGTTGGACCAGATCTATTAGGACCGACCTACTTAGCCACCCCTAACCTAATCTCAGTCTCTAAAAGGACCTGAGGACACTCCCTTCACCAAGGCACTAGGAAGTTATTTGATGGTGGGAAGGAGGTAACCAGCATGTTTGAGAAGCCTGTGGCAGCTACCCTCTACATGCCAATGACAACAGGAGGAGATGCCACAGTGGAACCGGGCACCCTGGTTTCAGTGGAAATAAGGAGATCCCTGAAGAGAAGAGGACAAGTGGTGGTCTTCACCCACACAGACAAAGTGGGCACGATTACCACGATCAGCCACAAGGGCTGAGTTGTTCTCACAGGGTTTAGAGTCACAGGACTCTGCAGGATCATCTAATTGATCATGAAATCCCCAGAAATGGAGTGGATGGGCAGCCTTCAGAGCTGCTTTGCGTTTATAGGTAGAAAAATCCCAGGTCTACTGGGAAGACACCTAACTCCAGTTGCTGGAGTGACGAGTTAACCACATCTAAACAAGCGCCCACATCTAAACAAGTTCAAACACCCAGAACTCTGGGGAAGGATCCTGTAATGGGGTCACAGGTACTCATCATAAATCACCCCTCTGGGATTCCCTAGAGGTGCCTACAGCCACTTACGAGATTAACTGTACCTTGGGAAAGGTGAGATACCAGACCTTCCGGAGCTATTAGAAAAACACAAGGAGAGAGAAAGTTCACAGGAAAGAATTGGCACGTGTGGCTGTAGAGGCTGACAAGTCCTCAGACCTGCCGTCAGTACACCGGAGGCCCAGGAAAGCTGGGAATACCGTTCCATTTCAAATGCCAGCAAGTCCCCAAAGAGCCAGTGTTCCAGTTCAAGTTTAAAGGAGAGAAAGAAATAATGTCCCGCTTTGAAGGCAGGCAGACAGAAGACATTCCCTCCTACTTGGAGGGGACGGGGGAAGTCTTTCAGTTCTATTCAGGCTCTTAACCTGATTATGGTGCTGGTGGTGGTGGTGGTTTAGTTGCTAACTGTGTCTGACTCTTGCGACCCCATGGAATGTAGCCCGCCAGGCTCCTCTGTCCATGGGATTTCCTAGGCAACAGTACTGGAGTGGGCTGCCATTTCCTTCGCCAGGGGATCTTTGCAACCCAGGGATTGAACCTATGTCTCCTGCATTGCAGGAGGATTCTTTACTCCTGAGCCACCAGGGAAGCCCCTGATTCTACTCAGGCTCTTCACTGGGTGAGGCCATTCACTCTAGGAGGATCGTCTGATTTACTTAGTCCATCGGTTCAAATCTTTATCTCATCCAGAAACACCCGCATAGACACACCCAGAGCAATGACTAATAACGGAGCAACCCACGGCCTGGATCCCAGAGCTCCTGCTCTGCCTCCTGAGAAGCCTGTGTGCAGGCCAGGAAGCAAGTTAGAAGTGGACAGGGAGCAACAGGCTGGTTCCAAACAGGAAGAGGAGCACGTCAAGGCTGTATATTGTCACCCTGCTTCTTTAACTTATATGCAGAGGACGTCATGAGAAACACTGGGCTGGAAGAAACACAAGCTGGAATCAAGATTGCCAGGAGCAATACCAATAACCTCAGATATGCAGATGACACCACCCTTATGGCAGAAAGTGAAGAGGAACTAAAGAGCCTCTTGATGAAAGTGAAAGTGGAGAGTGAAAATGTTGGCTTAAAGCTCAACATTCAGAAAAAAAGATCATGGCACTTGGTCCCATCATTTCATGGGAAATAGATGGGGAAACAGTGGAAACAGTGTCAGGCTTTATTTTGGGGGGCTCCTAAATCACTGCAGATGGTGATTGCAGCCAGGAAATCAAAAGATGTTTACTCCTTGGAAGAAAAGTTATGACCAACCTAGAGAGCATATTGAAAAGCAGAGACATTACTTTGCCGACTAAGGTCCATCTAGTCANGAGGATCGTCTGATTTACTTAGTCCATCGGTTCAAATCTTTATCTCATCCAGAAACACCCGCATAGACACACCCAGAGCAATGACTAATAACGGAGCAACCCACGGCCTGGATCCCAGAGCTCCTGCTCTGCCTCCTGAGAAGCCTGTGTGCAGGCCAGGAAGCAAGTTAGAAGTGGACAGGGAGCAACAGGCTGGTTCCAAACAGGAAGAGGAGCACGTCAAGGCTGTATATTGTCACCCTGCTTCTTTAACTTATATGCAGAGGACGTCATGAGAAACACTGGGCTGGAAGAAACACAAGCTGGAATCAAGATTGCCAGGAGCAATACCAATAACCTCAGATATGCAGATGACACCACCCTTATGGCAGAAAGTGAAGAGGAACTAAAGAGCCTCTTGATGAAAGTGAAAGTGGAGAGTGAAAATGTTGGCTTAAAGCTCAACATTCAGAAAAAAAGATCATGGCACTTGGTCCCATCATTTCATGGGAAATAGATGGGGAAACAGTGGAAACAGTGTCAGGCTTTATTTTGGGGGGCTCCTAAATCACTGCAGATGGTGATTGCAGCCAGGAAATCAAAAGATGTTTACTCCTTGGAAGAAAAGTTATGACCAACCTAGAGAGCATATTGAAAAGCAGAGACATTACTTTGCCGACTAAGGTCCATCTAGTCAAGGCTATGGTTTTTCCAGTGGTCATGTATGGATGTGAGAGTTGGACTGTGAAGAATAGAAGGCTGAGCGCCAAAGAATTGATGCTTTTAAACTGTGGTGTTTAAAGAGGACTCTCAAGAGTCCCTTTTGGACTGCAAGGAGATCCAACTAGTCCATTCTAAAGGAGATCAGCCTTGGGATTTCTTTGGAAGGAATGATGCTGAAGCTGAAACTCCAGTACTTTGGCCACCTCATGCGAACAGTTGACTCATTGGAAAAGACTCTGATGCTGGGAGAGATTGGGGGCAGGAGGAGAAGGGGATGACCAAGGATGAGATGGCTGGATGGCATCACTGACTCAATGGACGTGAGTTTGAGTGAACTCCGGGAGTTGGTGATGGACAGGGAGGCCTGGCATGCTGCGATTCCTGGGGTCGCAAAGAGTCGGAGACAACTGGGCGACTGAACTGAACTGATGGCCTGGTCGAGCTGACACATAAAATTAGCCATCACACTTTCTAATTTCTGTTTTTGAATGAAGTCTCCAATTTTAGGTTTAACTCCTAACAAAATGAGAAGAAAGGATGCTCTGACATCAGCACATTTTGTAACTTCCAAATATTGTTGGAAGTTACTTCCTAGTCTATGGCCAAACTCTTGCAATTTCATCTTTTTGTTTGCATGACTGACTTGTGGTTCAATCATCTTTTATTGGAAATGTTTCAGGAATAGCTTTTAAGAAAGAGACTTTCACCTCACTTTCTAGCCCATTTTTTACCTCAAGGTTTATTGTGAAAAGAGGAATCCTATGATCCCTACCAGGCTGGGGTTCTGAGTTAGTCCAATCAGCTTCTACGTTTCAGAATTTAGCATCTGACACTCCAGCTAACATGTATGTATATAAGTTGATACAAGTCAGATAACCCTGGGTCGTATGCACTCAAAGGAATTCTAACTTCTTCTGTGAATATTTTCTGGTCTTGTTTGGGTTTGGGGAAATCTTTCATTACAGCTTTTACTTCAACTCAGATCCAAAGCTTAAATTCTATAGTTATTTTCAGACCTGGCTCATGGGAAGGATGAATCTTTAAAAGTTATGGACATTTGGGGATTTTAGGAGCATTGTTGAAAAAACAAAGGGTCTGGACATGGGGAAGGGGAGAGAGATCAGAAGGACTCGGGGGTAGGGGGAGAGCTGGATTCAGGGAGGCAACTAGAAAACAGGAGTGAGGGGGTAAGCAGGGGAGTGAGTCTAGTTTGTTCTTGCTGACGTTTGTCCAACTGCTTGTTAGCCTTGACCCAAAGAATCTTATAATGAAGCAATGTTTGACTCAGAACCGTTTTTTTGGGGAGGTCTCTCCTTACGAATCCAAACAACACTGCCCTCTGGGCTTTCAAAAACTTTTCCTGTTTCTTTTCTAAAGCACCTCTCAAATGAACAATTTTGTTCAAGTCAAATGGTCTCTGAGTGGCCACTGAAAGCCCAACTTAACTTCGGTAAAGTTACGCCATCTAGAAAGACAGGCATGAGAATTAGTGTTTCGAGAAGGGCACAGGGAAGAGGCAGGAGTTTTTCCAGGCAGAGGAGCAGATGTGGACCTAGACAAACCCATGAAATCTGGTGGCGGCGGGCATGAACGGGCAGTGGTCTCCCCTTATCACAATGGCTACATCCCCAGACCCCCGTGGGTGCCCAAAACCATGGGTAGCACTGAACCCTAAATATACCATGATTTTTCCTATATGCACATACTTATGATAAAGTATAATTTATTTTTTAGGCACAATAAGACTAACAACAATCACTAGTCATAAAATAGGACAACTGTAACAATATACTCTAGTAAAAAGTTTCATAAATCTGGTCTCTCTGGAAACATCGTATTGTACAAATTTATGCCTTTTCCATTCTAACTAAGCATGCCTCATGCATTGTGGCCGTAACTTCTGCAGCTGGATGTGTAACAATACATCAAACATGAATTTCTTTTTCCTTTCACAGTTTTACAGACAGAAGACCCTTTCTTACGGTAGATCTCAGTGACCTCAGCATAGGATTTGTCTTTCCTTATTAAGTGGAGAACGTTCATCCTTCTGCTTTGAAGAAGCACCTTACAGCTTCTCTTCAGCATGTCCAAATTGCCAGCATCACTGACTCTGGCATTTGGGGCTATTATTAAGTCACTTGAGGGCTTCCCTTGTGGCTCAGCTTGTAAAGAACCTGCCTACAATGTGGGAGACCTGGGTTCAGTCCCTGGGTTGAGAAGATCCCCTGGAGAAGGGAACGGCTACCCACTCCAGTATTCTGGCCTGGAGAATTCTATGGACTGTAGAGTCCATGGGGTCACAAAAAGTTGGACATGACTGAACGCCTTTCATTTTTCACTTTCAAAGTCACTTGAATGTGAGCACTACAATGCCACGACAGGCAATCTGATAACGCAGGGGGCTATGAAGGGGCAAAAGGCAAACACCGGGACACTTCTGGGTGGGACCAAGTGGAATCTGACGAGATTTCACCAAGCTAATCACAACGGCTTGCAATTTAAGACTAATAGGATTTTTCTTTTAATGTGTTCTGATCGAGGTTGACCCCAAGTTAACTGACAGCACAGCAAAGTGAAAACATAGACCTATCTATACCCCTCCCGGCAACCTCAGATGGAAAACCAGAGAATGTTCTCTCTCCGTGAAAGCCAAGCCCTCTGGACATGGAAGGAAAAACCTCAGCTGGTTTTATTCGTGAAATTCACAGCGAAGTTTGTCCAAGCAGATGCCTGTCCAGTGAAAACTGCAAAATCCACGAGGCAGGTTCAAACAGGCTTTCCGGGCTTGTGCCTCTGTTTTAACCTGAGTTTCCTTAGAACAACGTTTTAACAGCACAGGGTAACACAACACAGCAAGGCAAAGGACAGCAAGTGGCGTGCAGGGATGATCTGACTCCACCAAGGATGCCAAACAAATGGGAGCCGATTTGTTCTCAGTTTGGTACAAGCCCTGGTACCAAACTGAGAATAAATAAACTCAGCGCAAAGAGAGAGGAATTGAGACCCAGTTCTTCACTGACCGTGTCCTCCCGGACTGGACAAGCCTCCAGCAGAAGGGATGGGGCCCCTGTGGGTGGTTCTGCTCCTGGTGAAGCCAGGGGTCTGCAGGGACAGGACAAGCCATGTTCTGAGGGACTTCAGGAGAGCTGAGAGATAAACCAAGACCTCCCAAAGCAGAGCAAGCAGAGAGGCTCTTTATCTGGAGCCTGTGGAGCAAGGCAGGCAGCCAGCGTCAGTTGTGTTTGGCGGAGGCTTGAAGGCAGGCAGAGGAGTGGGAAGGGTTGACAGTGGGAAAAGGGCCAGTTTCCGGTACGTCCTGACCCACGGCTACTGGCCAGGCGGGGTGGGGAGTGGAGGTGTTAGGTGATGGGCGAGGGGCTTGTTTGCTTTTCTCTGGATGGTCCTCAGTTGGAAGCAGGGCCAAAAATTAGGTTAGCAATCAAGTCTGGGCTTTTCGGGGCCAGTTGTTACAGGACTTACTGTTTAGCTTCCTGGAGTCCTTGCTAGAAAAAGTGATCTGATATTCACCCGACTTGGAGATGGTAGGCTGGCTTCTTGTAGATAACAGGTTGATTTCCTCGGCCAGGTGCTGTGGATCATGGGTCAGAGTTCTGTTCTTATATGTGGTCTGGCCACTGTTTGTATATTGTCTCTCGCAACCTTACAGTGTAGGCTATTAGTGAAATGGTGAGGGGCAGGAAGGCCTGGCGTCCTGCAGTCCATGGGGTCACAAAAAGTCAGACAGAACTAAGCGACTGAACAGTAACAACAATCATGACTGTTATTCTCATTTTACAAATGAGGCGAGTGTGATGCAGGGACGCACTTAGTTAACGGCAGAGCCAGGAACACAAACTAAGGCACTCTGTCTACAGTCTAGGCCCTCAGCCTGGCAGGCAGCTGCCACCAATGTTGACATCTTGCTGTTGGGGTCTTTCTGGAAATTTCTGTGAAAAAGTTTAGATCTCTGTTCTTCTACCCAGTTGTTTGAGGCTCCTACCCACCCATTTCTGCAGCTCAACCAGAGATGACAGCTTGGCTTTGGCATGCTAAAGCATAAGAATATGTAGTGTATTGTAACATTGGTAACCGATAAAATAATTGGTTTTTTTTTTTTTTTAGTTTTGTCTTCCCTGATAAGACCAGGAAACGAGACTTTTTGTGATCAGGTTATAATGTTTTCTTCCCATCACTTTTAGCAAATAATGTATAGAAAGACACAAATCTTGCAACCAAACCCTCCCCAGTTACAATAAAGCGGGTGAGAGATAAAGCCAGGAAAAGTAACATCCCATCACTGAGTCAGGAAAGCTGAAAGCAATTTTTTCTACTCACACTAAAAGTAAGACTATGAAAAGGAATCACCTGTTTTTCAAGCAGTCTGCTCTTTACAACAAAGTTTTCTTTGCAGAAAAGGATAATGCTTACTAGCTCAGAAAATAGCTTTGAAAATTCATATATGAGAACATTTTATTAAAATGCTTCACCTACCAAAAAACTATACCATTTATGGGAGAAAACAGGATTTTTCAAGTGTTCACAAGCCCTCTAAATGCATCTTCTAGATTTTCCAAGTATCTGCATAGAAAGTCCATTTCTTTATTGCACTAAAAGATCCCTTCAGGATATTAAACATACATTTCTTTCGAAAGTACAATCATTAGTGATTTGGACTTTTTCATTTTTTCACAGGTCACCTAGCAAAATATTTAGGCTCATAGGTATCTAGGAGTCAATTAAATATTACTTATTTGCATGAAATTCTTTGTAGTCACTTCTGAAGAGAAGATTCTTGTTTCCTTGTTTCTCTTTATTTTGGTATTAGAAGACCCTCTTTCCCTTGAGGAGGGGAGCTGCCATTTTTGTATTAAGCCACTGAAGGTTTTTGTTTGTCTTTAACATAACTTAAACTGAACATTTCGCTGAAGCAATTCATCAGGTTGAACCATTTAACTGAGAATTTGCTCTAAATTTTCCTGGGGGTGGAGTGCAGGGGGACAGTTCCTCGTTGCCTTTCCTTCTTACCAAACTGTTTCTAACGCCATCATCAAGTCTGCCCATCCTGGGGAGAACACACCATCATCTCTAAATGTGGCACGTCTCATTTCTCTACTTAGTGTTAGCCGACAGGACTGTCACTGTTCCTGTAGGTATTAAAAGTTGGGTTCACCGAGGCAGACATTTCCTAGTCACCATAAAACATCACACAAAGCAAAACCCTAGTTCTATCGATATTCTAGTCACAGTGTCTCTAATTTAGCGACTTCTCACTTCAACAAGGTCCTGAAATTTTATATGACCCGTTTCTAGCCCTCGTTCCATTTTCCGCAGTATTATGTAGCCCCTGGCCGACATCACTTGGTGGGAAGGGGCTCTCAGCACAGAACAAAGGACCGTATTACAGGGAAGCAAAAGTCCACAGAAAAGGCAGGGCTGCACTGATGCACGCAGTCTGTCCCAGGTGAAAAGGGTAAAGAAAACATGACTCCTGTTTCTTAAATGCCAATCTCATGGAGTGAGGACCCTTGCTGGGCTGGTGAAGGTGGCGGTTCACGATTTCACTGGCCTCAGGGCTAAGAATTTAATTTGCTTTTCCATCAAGTTTTGAAGTGATACTGCTCTCCTTTTCCCACGAGCATAGAGAGACCGATATAGATGCAAGAGAGAACCGGTTTGTTTCAGTGTTAGCAAATTGCTGCAGCTTAGTCTAGACAGTGGGTGAAATTCTAGGGTCTGTTTGGTACTAAACAAAGAAAAAAAAAAAAAAAGAACATGCTCAGAGAGTATAGAGGAGTCAGCAGCAGAAGTTTCATTTCAGTAGATCCCTGAAGGTTTCCCAGTAAAGGTGACATTGGAACTGGGCTTTCAAGGGAGAGCAGAGTTTCAGTTGATGGCAAACATTCGAGAAAGACAGAGCAGCATAAACATGCCAGACACTGTGGTAAACATGGTTGGATGCAGGTACACAGAATTTTCTTAACTCCTGGAAGATAACAAAATATCCTCCAGTGACTTCTGGTCATAAGAAAAGCCTCAATTCAAAAGTTAAGATACCTAGTTGCATAATAATGTGGAAAGTCCCCAAACGTGACTTAGTGTTACATTTTCTCCATGTTTCAAATTTCGTTGCCTTCAATTCAGAAGAGGGACTTCTTCTGCCATCTACTGTCTACTAACTACTTTCTCTCCTATGGTGAAGCTACAGTCAACTGAGGTTCTTGCTCGACTCGTATTTCCAGATGCGTCTGGCTGTTAATTTCACATAGATTGTGGTGGTACTTTTCAGGGGCTCATCAGAAGTTCCCATGACTCCAGAAAGAAAACCCTTGGGCATCCAGAAGGGTGCGACCAGACTCCTTGTGCTGAGCTGTCCTCAGTCTATGAGGCAACCCTAGACCACCGGCTCCCAGAAGAGCCCACACGAGGCATCGCTCCTGCTTGGTCCACATGAAACAAGCGCACACCGCTCACCCAGACAAACTCTAGGAGAGCAGGCTGCTCCCTGCAGAGCAAGCACCGCTCCTGGCTCTGCCACCAGAGCAGCTGGGAGTCCTTCTCCTACTCTCTGGAACTGCCCTTCGGTTGTCAGACTCCAGTTCCCTGTGTCTCCCAGCTGCCGGGAACACATCAGAAACCTGTCCGGTGGGCTCCCTGGAAGCCCTTGCAAATGGAGAATTAAAAAAAGATTTTGTCAGCTTAGATGGTGAAGAATCTGCCTGCAACGCAAGAGACCCAGGTTCGATCCCTGGGTCAGGAAGATACCCTGGAGAAGGAAATGGCAACCCACTCCAGTATTCTTGCCTGGAGAATCCATGGACAGAGGAGACTGGCGGGCAAGAGTCCATGGGGCCACAAAGAGGCAGACACGACTGAGCAACTAACACGAACTTTCCAAAGAGGGCAAGTGTCTGTGCATACACGTCCATCTAACAGATGTACAATGGATGGGTGAAAACAAAATAAATGACATTTATTTAACTGGCATCACACCACTGTTATAAAGGTACTAAATTTAATTTCACTTGAGTTTAATGGACAGAAAATTGTCAATATCAAATCAGTGTTCTTTTTTTCTCAAGAGATACTGTTTCGTAAAATATCCTTCTACGGATAAGGAAAAAAATAGAGGAAAATTTAGTTTTTTCTCTTCTCCTGTGCTTAAGTTTTAGTCGGACTTGACTCTCTGCTTTGAAAGAATGTGTTCTTCCATGTCCCTTCTTCCAACCGCTTCATTTTTCTTAGCTTTACATATTGTTTTACATTGTTCAGACTTGTACCATTTGTTCTGTATTCTGTAACGATGACTCTTACCTGTTTTAATGTGAGATCTATATTTAAATAGATCCAACGCAGGGTCTCTATTCTTATGTCCTTTGAGTCAGCTCTTATTTTCCTACATTCATTGGTAATCTAATTTTCTTGAGAGTTGTATGTCTTACATGCTTTGTATTAGGCAATACCTGCCAGAAATCTTTATTTGAAGGACATCTTTATTGGCTATAACAGTCTCAGATCAAAATTCCGTTCCTTCAGAATTTTGTGGATATTGTGCCATTGTCTTCAGGCATTCAATGTTGGGGAAGTTATGGAGGTAAAAGGAGAAGAGAAGGAAAAGGAAAAACAAAGCAGAAATACACTTAAAATCAAACCGGGACTTTTATGTTTGTTTAAAATTGGATTGGCTGGGGGCTTAAGAAATTGTTATGAAGGTAAAATTCAATACATTATTCAGGAAATTAACCTGGATGGTTCAGCTTTGGCATTCATGGTTGGTTCACATTGAGGATTTTTATTTATAGGAATCTGTATAGTCATGTACATGAGCAAACACATGCATACACATACACACACACATATAACCTGTAAACACTGGATCTCAGCAAAAATAATAAAGATCAATTGACTTTATTTCTCATCTCAGATCATTTTTCTGGCTTTAAAAAATGCCCACAAAACTAGTGGCTTCTGAATATTATCCACGGCATTGTATCACCAGAAGTCAGGGCTGGAGCTGAGTTAAATAAGCTCTTCTCCATTAGGGAAATTGAACTTTTGAAAGCAGGCTAATTTGGTAGGTTCCTAAATAACATATTTCTAAATGCAAGGCAATTTTACTGTTATGTTGAATTAGCACACTTGAAAAATTAGTTACCTTTTTAAGATCATTAAAGTCAGGCGGCACATTGTATTATTTATAAATATCTCAGTTCACTTGACAGAACTCTGCGCAGACTTACTGAAGGACCAGCAGGCTGGGGACCCTGGCATATGAATTATGGAGGAGACGTGCCAACGTACACAGCAGGATTAACTAGTAAGAATATAAAAATCTGCCTTGCATAACATTTTTGAAAGGCAGAGTTCTCCTGATTACTGAGAAAATTACGAAGGAAACCTAGAGCACTTCTGGGACTTGACAGTTATCCAGGAGAACTAAGAATTTCAGATTTTGTTTACTCCAGCAGGTTTTAAGCCCAACTGCTCATTAATCCCTCTAGATTCCATTTTGCTGATCTTGCTATACTGTTGGAATCACTTCTCCAATCCTTCTCAGGCCCTTCCACCACAACCACCATCACCTTGCCGCTTGAAATTAATCTAGAGTCCTTGAAAGGGAATGGCTGAGTGATGCGCTTCTTGGTGTCGGTAGGAGAGGGGAGATGGAAGTGCTAAGCCCTAGGCTTCACAGATGCTCCCTACAAGAGTGAAGTTCCACCTTCAAGACCTAGAATCCAGGTTTGGAGACTAGACATAAAGATTCATTAAGTGATGGTTACACGTTGCTTTTGTTATGTATAGGAAACTGGGAGTTGAGTTCTCTATGGTGATGGTGGAGTATGCGAGAAAAGATTTAAGAAGTCCCATTCTAGACTGTGGGAAGCCACAAGATTTTCTCAATACAGGTCAAGGAAGATTTCCAGTTGAGAGTAGAAAAGTAAATCTTATTACCCCTTGAACCAACAAACTTAAGATCTTATAACTGACCAACAGACTTGAATTCAAATTATGGCTGCTCCATAAATGAATAAACAGAGTCCAGTTTCTCTGTGGCTCATAAAAACTGGCTCAGAGTAAACACCTTTTCCTCCAAATCTGGACAAACTAGCGGAGCACCACCTCAAGACAGTCGTAGCGCTCAGCTGCATCTTACCCTTTGCAATCCTTGACACTGTTGCCCGCCAGGCGCCTCTGCCCATGGAATTCTCCTGGCAAGAATACTGGAGTGGGTTGCCATTCACTCCTCCAGAGGATCTTCCTGACCTAAGGATCAAACCTGCACCTCCTGTACTGGCAGGTGGATTCTTTACCACTGAGCCACCAGGGATGCCCTCTGGGAAGCCCATATGAAGATAAAGTGAAGTGAAAGTCGCTCAGTCGTGTTCAACTCTTTGCAACCCCATGAACTATACAGTCCATGGAATTCTCCAGGCAAGAGTACTGGAGTGGGTAGCCATTTCCTTCTCCAAGGGATCTTCCCAACCCAGGTCTCCTACATTACAGGTGGATTCTTTACCAGCTGAGCCACAGGGGAAGCCCCATGAAGATAAAACCCAAGGAAATTATCTGATTTTTCTGTGTACCCTATCACCTAACATTACCATACTTGACCACTTGGTGGTGCTCTTGAACCACTGAGGTCAATGTTCCTTTGGTTACTCCCCAGAAGAAACAGATCGGTTCTTGGTGCTTAAAACTGTACAATTCAAAGGAGTCAGTAAAAATAATAACCTGATCCTCTTAGGGCCTAAAACAAACGGGGTTTGCAGGCCTTGTCAAGTCCCAAATCTCCTTCAAGGCTTAGAGTTTGCAAAGCCCCTGTTTCTCCCCTCTTGTCCCTTCCCATCTTGGTACTCTGCTCTCCCCAGCTTAAATACCCCTACCCTTAATTAGCCGCAGTAAACCCTTGGGGAAATTTAAAATGGTTTATATTCAGAAATGTTGACAAGGCCTTGGATAACCAATTCATGAACCAGAGTATTTCATCGACTTCCAAATATTATTACAATTATTTTCTTAAAAGTTTTGGAATATCCATCCCTTTTTATCTTCTATTAAATGACAAACTTACTTTGGTGCACTCTATCCGGTGTCCTTAAATATTAAAATCACCTAACCCCCCCTTTCTTTGACCAAACCACTAGGCAGCTTCCGATTATATCTAATGGGGACTCCCCTATAGCTTTCCAGAGGCAAAGAATGAGAAGAGCTAATGTTTATTATTCCTACAGTGTGCCAAGAACTATGAAAAAGGCTGTGCTTCATTTAATTCCACAAACGCTAAGCCGGTTTCCTCTTCTATACAACGTTGATCAATGAGGCTCACACAGGACTGATCTGCTCAAGGTTGCCGTGACAAATTGTCACTCAGGCTAGTTCCAAAGTTCACCAGGGCTGTGACCTGACCCCATGTGAAACAACCCCTCTACCCCTTCCCAGCTGCTCTGCCCTCCAGCCCCTTGCCACCTTCAAGACAGAACATCTTACTTTTTTCTTTGCCATTGTCGTATCCTCAGCATCTAGGACTGTGGCACATAGCCAGCTCTCGGTAAATTTTTGTCGAATATTTACTTCCATCTCTGTCAAAATGGATGAGAAGCTGAATCTGCCACTGAAAGAAGGAGACACTATGGGGTGCCGACACCCAGATTTCTGAGCAAACATACGCAGGACCACAGTGAGTTCCACAAGTAGCATCCACCAAATATTATCTAGGGAGGTAGACTGCCTGCCTCTGGACACCCAGCCACTGACTCAGTAATGAGGAGCGCTTCAGTCCACAGCTTGTTTTTGCTCCTCCAAACATATAACAAGTGCACACGTTGGGGTATAAACTTGTACTTCTAACTTCTGCTGCTAAGTCGTGTCAGTCGTGTCTGACTCTGTGCGACCCCATAGACGGAAGCCCACCAGACTCCTCTGTCCCTGGGATTCTCCAGGCAAGAACACTGGAGTGGGTTGCCATTTCCTTCTCCAATGTATGGAAGTGAAAAGTGAAAGTGAAGTCGCTCAGTCGTGTCTGACTCTTAGCGACCCCATGGACTGTAGCCTACGAGGCTCCTCCATCCATGGGATTTCCCAGGCAAGAGTACTGGAGTGGGATGCCATTGCCTTCTCTGCTTCTAACTTCTCCCAAGTATCAAATCCCCCTTTCCCATTGGGTGGTGGCTCCCTTTGCTTAATCAGTCCAATCTCAGAGTTTTCTATCGTTTCGGGATGTCTGAACAATGCCCATTCAGGTTTTGAGTCTGCANATGCCATTGCCTTCTCTGCTTCTAACTTCTCCCAAGTATCAAATCCCCCTTTCCCATTGGGTGGTGGCTCCCTTTGCTTAATCAGTCCAATCTCAGAGTTTTCTATCGTTTCGGGATGTCTGAACAATGCCCATTCAGGTTTTGAGTCTGCAGTCGTGTGTCTGATTCCGAGCTCTCCTCACATTTACCTCCCACTAGACCGATGGTTCCAGCTCTTCCACAACCCCTCCCTCTTGCACACACTTAGCCTCTGGAGTGCAAAGTCGGGGAGACAGGGAGAAGCAGGAGCATGTCACTGCCCAGCAGGATGGTTTATCCTGTCTTCTGGCTGGGGCTACCTCTCTGGCTAGTCGACTAGGGGCTGCTCAGTCTGTTGGCCGATCACCTGAATGTTGGCTCTCTTTGGGGTTTGCTAGCTGGTCCCTCCAGGGGCTCAAGGGGGTTCACCTCTCTCCCATCTCCTGCCAAGTATGTTCTTGTTGCTGGGTTGCCCTCACTGCTCAGGTTGCCTTCTTCTCAGGGTACCAGAAGGATGGCCTTTAAATCCAGCTCCCGCCAAGTGGTCCATTCCACTCTCGGGAAACACACATTCTTGCTGTTATCGCATGGTGGAGGGCAGGCTCCATCTGGACTCTCAGCCCCAGGTATTTACAAGCTCCAGGAACATCAGATCCTCTGCTGGACTAGCAGGTCAGAACTTCCAGAAAGAGACCATCACACTCAATATAGCACCCAGTTCCAATGCCTTCAGTCTTCCAGAATTGAGGGTGGGAGGTCCAAGTGAAAAGCCTCCTTCCTCAAATAAAGGAAAGTTCTCTCCATGTCCCTTTGCAAAGCAAATTCTCTCTCCTAGCCAATACTCCTCTTTCTCAAAGTAGCGATGAGAGAGAAACAGTGGGGCCATTTTTGTAAAAAGACACTATCACTTGAACAGTTAGAACTCTACTGCTCGAATTTAGGATTTAGTACCTTTGTTAACTTTAGTACCTTTGTTAGAACTGGACATGGAACAACAGACTGACTCCAAATAGGAAAAGGAGTACGTCAAAGCTGCATATTGTCACTCTTGCTTATTTAACTTACATGCAGAGTACATCATGAGAAACGCTAAGCTAGAAGAAGCACAAGCTGGAATCAAGATTGCTGGGAGAAATAACAATAACCTCAGATATGCAGATGACACCACGCTTATGGCAGAAAGTAAAGAGGAACTAAAAAGCCTCTTGATGAAAGTGAAAGAGGAGAGTCAAAAAGTTGGCCTAAAGCTCAACATTCAGAAAATGNTTTTTTTTTTTTTTTTCCAACTTTCATGATATTGGCATATTTAGCCTAGACTCGTCCCTCTCTGAATCGGTCGGTGTGTCTCTGTTATTACGCTTGGAACAAACCCTTCGGCAGGAACCCTGAGTGGGTGATAAGGCTTCTCCCCTTCCAGCCGTCAGTAGCCCACGATGCCAGGGGAACCGTTGCTGGTTTGTGCTCAGTCTGATCTTCGTTAAAGTGGAGGCGAGATATTTCCATGACAAACATACCATTTCTCTTCGTGATTAATAAATAAACGGTTCCCCATCAGCCTTTTACCCAGTGGTTTCCAGACCCATTAGCGCACCTTGCCTGAATCAATTATTACCTCGTGGTTGCAAAATGGTGACTAGTCTAATTCTCTATAACCTCTTTGGCTTCCCCATATCACTTGGGGGCCCTGTTTAATGACCACAAGCCTCAATTACAGTCAGGTATGTTTCTCACTCATCTATCTTGATTCTCCCAGTTTAGCAAACACATGCTCTTAGCCCAGGACTCAGAGGGCTCTCTCCTGACCCACCCTGAGGGTTTATCTTGGAGTCAGGTTCCGCCCTGGGTCTCACATGGCTCCACTGTTTCTCCCAGAGGCCTGGGGGTCAGCCTGACGTCAGAAGGACCTCAGGTGGTGTCCCTGAACTGCCCGTCGGCAGCCGTTCAACCTGCCTGGAACCTGGACATGAAGGCAGCAGAGACGCGGGATCGCCTGTATAGCTCCCTGGGGATCACAGCCGTGCACGGGCTTCCGGCCTCTTCACCCGAGGTCTGGTCAGCATCTCCCGTGGCTCGGGTCTCTCTTGCCTAGTGATTTCTTTCTGTCACTGCCAGTATTTTGTGTTAGAGCTTACCATGATGTGTGTATTTTATCTCCCCGATGTTGACAATTATTCCTTTTTCTCCCTCTCCTGTTAGAGACATTGTGGCTGTAAAAACCTCCACGTACATTCCTGGCTGTTTTCTTAAGACAAACTTATAAAATTAAGATGAGTGTGTCAAAGCGTGCCTGTGTTTTTAGGGTATAAGCATAGTGCCTTATATCTGGTATCACCCCCTGGAATGTGCCCGCCTCAGGCAGACAGAGGTCTCTGGGTTTCGGGAGCCGCGGCCCGGGGCTCAGAAGCTTCAGTCCGCATGGCCGAAGCCTGGCGCTTCTGCAGGACGCCTCCCCACGCGGCTCTCTGAGGCCCCTCTGGCCCCTTCAGTCTGCGGTTTCAGGCGCAGCTTTAATCCGGATGAGCACCTGTGAGACGAGGGGCTTTTCCATTCTTTGTCCGTCAAAATGTGTGTGGTCTCACCGTGGAGGTCCGTTTTTCAGGGGCAGGGTCCATAGCCGGGTCCTGCCCTCAGCACACGGGGAGCCCCCACCCCCAGTCAGTCGTTCACGCGTTTGTTCACAGTTTGTTCACGTTCCCGGAAGCGGAACAGGAGCGACCGGAGGGTGACAGCGGTTTTAGAACTGCGCTTGGGGTTTGAATTTTCCCTTCTCAGAGGACACCGGCCCAGTTGCTGTGATGTACCGTGTTTGTAGTTAGGCCTGTGACTGCCCAAGCTGGCTCAGCTCTGAGCCGGCTTCTCCACGTGGGCCTGGAGGTCAGCGTGACACGGGGCCCTGGACATTGCTCTTGGGACTCCAGCCCAGGAACCTCCTCTGGCAGGGACGGCAGCCTAGACAGTTTTTTTTTTTTAATCTTTCTTTCAGCTGGGATAGAACACATTTGCCAGTAAATTCTTTTTATCGAGGAAAAGATGGGGATTTTGAGGTCACTGAAACCCACAGCTGGGCTTTGCCTCGCTGCTAAGACAGGAGCTGACACTGTCTGCTCCATTTGTTCCAAGTAAGTACTCACTGTTGGGCAGCTGATATGTGGCACAGATTTTTTTTTTTTTTTTTTTAAACTGAATTATGTCCCAGGAAAGAGTCTGACCCAAAATGCTTCTTCCAAAGGTGCCAGAGGAAGGGGACTGATTTCAAAATGATGTTTTCTGGCATCTATGTTTTCAGTCACGTGAGAAGTGGTCAGGTTATCATGCTGTGTGTATGTGCATATGTGTGTTTACGTGTGTATATTCGGCTGGGAGGGAGGTAATTTTTAAAAATCTACTTCTGTTTCATCAGCTACGCTGAAGCCTTTGACTGTGTAGGTCACGGCAAACTGTGGGAAATTCTTCAAGAGACAGGAGTCCCAGACCACCTCGCCTCTCTCCTAGAAACCTGTATGCGCATGAAGAAGCAACAGTTAGAACCAGTCGTGGAACAATGGACTGGTTCAAAATTGGGGAAGGAGTACGACAAGGCTGTGTGTTGTCAGCCTGCTTATTAACTTACATGCAAGGGCTTTCCGGGTGGCCCAGGGGTAAAGAGTCTTCACGTGCCAATGTGGGAGACCTGGGCTTGATCCCTGGGTCGGGAAGATCCCCTGGAGGCGGAAATGGCACCCCACTCCAGTATTCTTGCCTGGGAGATCCCGCAGACAGAGGAGCCTGGCAGGCTACAGTCCATGGGGTCACAGAAGAGCTGGACACGACCTGGTAACTGAACAAGAACCACAGACAGGACATCCTGCAAAATGCTGAGCTGAATGAATCACAAGCTGGAATCAAGATTGCCAGGAGAAATATCAACAACCTCAGATATGCAGATGATACAATTCTGATTCCAGAAAACAAAGAGGAACTAAAAAGCCTCTTGATGAAGGTGAAAGAGGAGAATGAAAAAGCTGGCTTGAAACTCAACGTTAAAAAAATGAAGATCATGGCATCCTTGGCATCCTGCCCTTTCACTTCATGGCAAACAGAAGGGGAAAAAGTAGAGATTGTGACAAATTTTATTTTGTTGGGCTCCAAAATCACTTCAGTGACTATAGCCATGAAGTTAAAAGACACGTGCTCCTTGGAAGAAAAGCTATGACAAACCTAGGTGATGTATTAAAAAGCAGAGACATCTCTTGGCTGACAAAGGTCTATAGTCAAAGCTGTTTTTTCCAGTAGTCATGTACAGATGTGAGGGTTGGACCATTAAGAAGGCTGAGCACCAAAGAATTGATGTTTTCAAATTGTGGTGCTGTAAAAGATTCTTAAGAGTCCCTTGGACTACAAGGAGATCAAACCACTCAATCCTAAAGGAAATCAACCCTGAGTATTCATTGGAAGAACTGATGCTGAAACTGAAACTCCAATACTAGGCCAGCNGAAGGCTGAGCACCAAAGAATTGATGTTTTCAAATTGTGGTGCTGTAAAAGATTCTTAAGAGTCCCTTGGACTACAAGGAGATCAAACCACTCAATCCTAAAGGAAATCAACCCTGAGTATTCATTGGAAGAACTGATGCTGAAACTGAAACTCCAATACTAGGCCAGCTGATGCAAAGAGCTGACTCACTGGAAAAGACCCTGATGCTGGGAAGGATTGAGGGCAGGAGGAGAAGGGGGCAACAGAGGGTGAGATGATTGGAGGGCATCACCAACTCAGTGGACACGAGTGTGAGGAAACTCTGGAAAATAGTGGAGGACAGAGGAGCCTGGCGTACTGCAGGCAGCGGGGTTGCAGAGTCGGACACGACTTAGGGATTGAATGACAACTTTAATTAAATAGTATTCAGTTAAAGTTTAAGTGTCAGGGACTGTCAGAGCCTCCATATTCATCTGATCATTGCTCACTAAGATAGTTCAGAACAGGGGCATCACTGCTACAGATACCACATGAATTTTCTTATAAATGGACTTTTCCTAGTGTTACATTCACTAAAGTTCATCTATATATAAGGAAAGCATTTAACGTCAAGTCTGTTGAAAAGTATTGAGGATTTGTAGCTTGAGCCAAACTGTTTTAAAAAAAAAAAACTCAAGAAAATCAATTATTTTGCATCAACTCAGGAATTTATTGCAACTCCAACATACTTACTCCATGTGCTTAGCATAATGCTTCATAATTCCAAGATAAACTCAGAACTGATTCCAGAAAACCCTATGAAAAAATTAAAGCAAGGAAGAGTGGGCTCCCCCTGTGTGGAATCTGAGGCAGATTACCGCGCAGTGGCCTGGACTCAGGTCTGGTTCTGCCGTAACTCGCTGAGGACCTCGGGGAGAGGACGTCAGCTCTTGGCCTCCGTCTCGTCAGCAGCGATGTCAGTATCAGCCCGCTTTTCTAGCCCAGGGAAAACGTTCTTTGGGTCAGAGCAGCTTCTGTTGTGTAAAGAATTATTGAACACGGTAGCACTCTAATGAAAATGCCTCGGTCTGGGGACAACAGTGATTAGATTCACAGATTAAATGAAGCACATACTGATTTCTTAGGGGATTTAGCCACCTCTTTGCGTTGTTTTTTTTTTTTCTTCTTTTTCTTTTTTGTGCTTTTTGAGCTCTCTGTGCTGTCACCACTAACCGTCGTAGAAAAATTTAATATCTTTCTAAGAAATGTGATCATCAACAGAACCAAGTTACAAGCAGCACTTTGGCTGGTTCTGTCCAAGGTACCATCGGCGCAACGCCGAGAACTTCACAGTTGACATAAATTCACATAACGATATAGGGGCTCATTGATCCTCCCATGGCTACGATTGAGAAGGAAAGACTGTTCAAGTCAGAGATCTGCTTTCCAATCCTAGGTTGTGGTCTCAGGCTCGCTACTCAATTTCTCTGAGACTCAGCAAAAAGGAGGCTGTTGAGATGGGGATAGGATAATGATGTCTTATAGTCTAGAAGTCCAGAGTCAGGTGGTAATTACATGTAATAGGGCACTGGAAGACTGTAGAGTGGAAGCGCTCTAATACTGATAATACGTCACATTTTTTGAGCACTTAACTTTGCACCAGGCTCTGTGCTGAATGATTTACCTGCACCGTTTCAGTTAGCCTTCAGCCAGTACTGCAAGAAGAGGAAACTGCCTTTAGGGCAGTTCATTAACCTACCCACTGTGGCCCTGCCCTCCTAAGTCAGGGAGGCAGACAGAGGGCCTGGCTTTAAAGCACTGTAGGTAGGATTTTCAGGACCACGTGTTAAAAAGGGAACAAGAAGCATCTTGTGACTTAATGGTTAGATAACTTGGAGGGGGTTTCGGTTTTGTTTTCTTTTTTGAAATTTATGTTCATTTACTTTTCTTTTTTAAAAAATATTTATTTGTGTGTTTGGCTGTGCCGTGTCTTAGTCGCGACGTATGGGATCTAGTTCTCTGACCAGGGGTCGAACCCAGTCCCCCTGCGTTGGAACACAGAGTCTTAGCCCCTGAACCACCAGGGAAGCCCCCCTACTTTCCATTGTTCCAATCAAAGTGACACATTTTCCAGATAAGACACATATGCTGCTGCTAAGTCGCTTCAGTCGTGTCCGACTCTGTGCGACCCCATAGACGGCAGCCCACCAGGCTCCCCCGTCCCTGGGATTTTCCAGGCAAGAACACTGAAGTGGGGTGCCATTGCCATCTCTGATAGGCAGAAAGAGAGCTGCTCTCCTCATTCTGCTCTCTGGGCTCTAACTCTCACTTTGCACGGATGATTCCCGCACCACCTTCCAGAATTCCCTGCGCGTTCGAGGTCGTGTGTCACGGGTGTGTGCATTCTTTAACTGCTGGTGGTGTTCCACAGTATGACCATGTTGTCATGTATCTGGCCCCTACTGCTTACGTGGCACTGGTCTCAGCTTTTGCCGTTATGAGCAGGGCCAGAGTAGACATCCTAGCACCCATGTCTTTATTTAGGACAGAGTCCGAGGGAGCGAGCCTTGAAAATGAAGACCCTCCCATCCGCACGCTGCCCAGCAGCTCACCGTTCCAGAAGCCCGTCCTCACCCTCACCCTTCAGCCCTGAGAACATCAAGTGTTTTCATCTTTATCAGTCCAGTTTGTGAAAGACAGTATCTCTTTAGTTGTGGGTCAAGTGAAGGATATTTTATGTATGTTAACCATTTATCTCTCTTCTACATTAATCAGTCTTACTGTTTATTTTCATGTTTGTCACAAATATGTGTTTCCCATTTGCCATTTGTTTTTCACTCTGTTCACCACTTCTTTATACAGAAGATGTTAATTTCTGTGTAGTTACAGTCTGTCTCATCGCCCCCGCATTTACATCATGCTAAGTTCCCAACCAGGATTATGAAAGTTCTCTTGTACTTTTCTTCTGGCGCTTCTACAGATGCTTTTTTATTTTTAACTTCTGATGTATTGAGAATTTACCTTGGCCTAAGAATGGACTTTTTCCAAAATGATAACCCCTTGTCCCAATACTATTTATTGAAGAAGTAGACATTTCTGTCTTCATGGAACCTGTCAGGTGAGAAGATCTCCGAGCCTCCCTTTACCCGGTGAAGAAGCAGTTGCGGCTCTGCCTTGGCTCAGGCCTCGCGTCCTCGCCGGAAGCCTGCTGCCTCAGGCCTCACCATGCGAGACAGACCATCCTGCCCCCTCCAGAACACCCTGGACACCCTGCCTCCACCCGCTCCACAGCCTGGACCCCAGCTGTCTGGAGCAGCTCCTCCAGAGGCCCGGGTTCTTCACTGCTGGAGCCCCTGTCCTCCCGCCCTTATCGTGCATCTGACCCCGTGACCGTGCTCGAGGGTGCTCCTCCTTCGAGCCCCTGCCCCTCCTCCTTCCTGCAGCCCTGCTCTTCCCTGGGATCACTGCTGCCCCGACCCCTGACCCCTGAGGACGACTCCCAGCTGTGTCTTCAGTGGTCACACCCTCCTGCGCACACACAGGCAGCGAGGGCCCTGCTGTGAGCCCTGAGCCTGCTCTCCATCCTGGGGCCCTGGGAGCTGCTGCTCGTCTCCCGGCCTCCTCGTGGCTCTGCCTCTCCTGCTGGACCTTGGGTTTCCACGGTGGAGACTGGATATAGCAAGTTTTGTATTAGACTAGAGTTTGCCTTTCCGAGGGCTCTGTCTGTGTGGAGTGTTACACTGAGGACTTTACATGGCTCGTCTCTCACAAAGGAGTTATGTGTTTGGATTCACTTTTTATTTCGACCCAGAGCAATCTGAGCCAAAACCCACCCCTTCCCAGGATCTGTCGGTATGTCTCCAGAACTCTCTAAAGGGAGGCTGTGTCCTCGGGAAATCCTCTTTGACATATTCTCCCTTCCAGGCCCCTTGCCCTCCACCACGCCAGCTATCTGGCTCAGTTAGACCCCTCATGCCAGATTCTCCCGGGCCCTAGGAACTCAAGGTGGTCAGACAGACTCTGTCCCCAGCAGCTGGTGGGGGGACTGTTGCAATGAGGGGCACAGGGTAGGAGGCGGGTACGGGGGACAGAGCTCCCGGAAGCGCCAGCCAAAGAGCACGTGGGTGCTGCCGGCTGAGGACCCGGGCGCCGGCGCGGGGCAGGGCTCAGAGACGAGCCAGGGGCTCCCGGGAGCTCACCTTCCACTCGTGGGCTTTGTCCTGAGGGGGAGGCCTGAGGCCCAGCTGAGCTGGGACAGGACTGTGGCTGTTCACTGGCACCCAGGCAGCTCCCTGCCACCCTCTGGAAGCACCTGGAAACAGAAGCTGTCTCTTTACCACAAGAATGTAAGCGCCTGGTCCACAGCGCATGCCCAGCAGTGCTGGTGGGCAGACAAGTGTGTGTTAATAGGACGCAGAGGATGTGATCCAAGGGTCTCCTTTTCCTTAAAAAAAGAAAAAAAAACTAATTATACCTTGTTTATTTTCTTTATAGAATCAGACCCATTTTCCAAATACCAGATGGCTTAAATGAATTTGTTAAAACAGTAATAAGGTTGATCCTTATAAAATATAAGCAAGTCCTTTTTGTTTTTGCAGGATTTTTACAGTAGCTCCACAGAGTAAAATCAAGCCTTAAATAGCAGCAGCAATACCAGGTTGTCTAATATCTGTTGACTTTTAAGAGGGGAAAAAAAATAATAAAGCTGTTTTTTCCTTTCAAGAAAGAAAGGAAAGAAGAGAGACTATCCAGTTATAATTTTGACCCCTTTATGGTAAAAAGCCATTCACATCCTGCTTCAGTCTTCGACATTTGCCTATTTTAATACGCTGCCCCTACAGTATGGACATTTAAGAGCGTATATGCAAGGATTTCCCTGGTGGTCCAGAGGTTCAGGCGTCTCACTCCCCACGCAGGGCCACAGGTTCGATCCCTGGTCAGCGGGGCTAAGATCCCACATGCCAGGCAGCCAAATAAATACTCGAATTAAAAAAAAAAAAAAAGGCTACACATGAAAAAGCGTTAGTCTTCAATGCAAGCCAGTCTGAGGACAAGAAAAATGGATGCAATTACCCCCTTAGTTCCTTCTGTAAACACGTTTGATACATAAGTAAATAAGACTTTTGGTTATTCTTAACAACTCAAGCAGAGCTTTAAACAAGATCCAGGCTCTCTTAGTCGCCAGATTTGTTTTCCTGTCTCCTGTTTATTTCTCCTCTCACAGTCAGAAGATGAGAAATGATCGCTTCTAACCACATACTTGATTTAGCAGCTCTGAAGGAGAAGGGGATGGGGGCGGGGGCGGGACGTGAGCTCTGGCATGCAGCTCGGGACAGAAGACTCTATGGGCCGAGCAGGGTCACTCAGCACCCAGGATCTCTCAGTGGCATCATAGTGGTGCACGTTGAGCCCTTGTTTTCTTTTTTCTTTCGGCTGCGCCAAGCAGCATGTGGGATCTTAGTTCCCCAACCAAGAACTGAACCCGCGCCCCTGAAACCGGAAGCATAGAGACTTAACCACTGGACCATCTGGACATCCCTGTTGATCTTTGGATAGAAAGCTTTTCTTTACTATATAATCACTCCAAATATAGTAATAATAACTAACAGTAATAATCACTACCTTTCGTTCTGCTTCTTACAAAGCCGTGTAGCCTGTTTTCACTAAGACTGAACAGGAGCGGTGCTCGCCACCCACAGCTGAGCATCAGGCCCCCAGCCCCGCGGCAGTGAGATTGCGGTCTGGGTGGGACGCACGGGGAGCCCTCATCCGTGCGTCCTGGGGAAGGAGGGCCCTATAGAGCAGCTCGTTGGATGCTCTCTCGGCCGCAGCCATTGGCCCTTAGGCCCTAGGTTTCCAGCTAGAGGCCCGGTTCACGGACGCCTTCCTGAATCAGTACAAGTGTAGACCGAGCCAGGGAGGGAGGGAGGGAGGAGAAGCCTTCAGTACTGAACTAACACTTGTCCCAGGCACTCGCGCGTCAGGTCGAAGATTTACACTTTCATTATAGTTTCTGCAACTGTGTGTGGCAAACACCGGATTATAAAAATAAAACATAACCTGCAAACTAAATCTTCCTACAATAAAAATCTCTGTAACATAGAATACTCCCCACTCTCGGGTTGTGGCCTCCTTGGAAATTGATGCATTTTAACTAAAGAATATAGACGGTCCATCGATGGGGGGCAAAGGGCGATCTGACCGGTAATTTAAGGGGTTGCTCGACCACGGTGGTTACTGTGCTCTGCGCACAATGGAAAGAACCTAAATCGGGATTCCTCAGTGGGCTCACGTCCCTGCCACACGGGCTCACATCCCTAGCACACGTGCTCAGGCTGTAGCTCAGAGCAAGACGTCCTGGACAAACCTGTGGCTCCAGCCACCCTTCCAAGAAAAGAGACGTGCACGGCACACCTGTGAAGGAGGGAGCCTTTAATATCCAGGACTTAACGGCCACAGACAAGTTTATTCTCAGTTTAGTCATCACCCCGTTAATCTTACACAGTAATTGAAACTTGAAAATGGATTTTTGCTAAACATTTGCACATTGATTAAAAGCTAAATTATATTTCCTCAACCAAATTAAAAACCACTTTTCAATCTCATATAGGGGCTTCCCTTAAATTCTCCAAACACCTTAAAAAAGTAGCAAACACAACACAGAAAATAGTTCTTACAGAACCAGTTACTATGCTTACTACAGTTACTAAACCTGTTACAATATAGCAGCAGTTTTGGTTTAACTCAAATCGTCATTGTTTCTGCACAACATCCTAGGGTTTCCGAATGTGACGTTAATACCTTTCTCCGTTTTAATAATAAAAAGAACACCCTGATGCCCCTTCAGGGTGCTGGTCGCCCATCTGAGCTGCCTTGTGGGTAAAGTTCACGCGTTGCTTGAATGGGGCTGTGTGAGTGTGTGTGTGAGTGTGAGCGTGTGTGTGAGTGTGAGTGTGTATGTCTGTTGCTCTGCTCAGTGGGAATGCTGTTAGCAACAGGGAGCCAAGAGGACCCACGTGAAACAAGAATTGTCCTCTGGGAGATGCTGGCCAGCTTGGTGCTGTCTAGGTTCATTCAGCAAACAGGTGAAAATGCAGGCCTAGAGCTCCCAGGCCTCTTGGGGCAGGAGGCCTGAGTTTGGAAGGCCTCTGATAAGAGGTGAAACCCGGAGCCTGGGCCATGTTGCCTCAGGGGAGCAGGCGGAGCCTGGGGGAGAGCGTGCCCATGTCCCGCACTCAGAGCAGCAAGAGGCCTCCGGGAGGTGGCGGCGGGAGGGCACTGGGCACTGCAGAGAAGCTTCGCAGGAGGGGGTGGGATGGGCAGGGCCGGCGAGGCCAGAGGCAGAGGCACCGAGTCGGAGGAGAAGGCGGGCGGTGAGGGCAGAAGGGGCCGGGGAGCAGGAGCCGGGTCCCTCCGGGGTTTCTGGGAGGATGCAAGGCTCTTATTGTGTTTGCTGACGACGAGGACGGAGCCAGTGCAGGAGGAGGCGGAGGGGCTGAGTGGAACGGGGTCCTGGAGCAGCCGGGGGAGCCTGCTTTCCTGAAGGAGCCTCCCGTGCTGCTGGAGAGCGGGAGGCCAGGGTAGACTGAGAGGCGTGCAGGACAGTTCCGAGGCAGAGAAGAAGCTGAGGCTCACGTGTTCTTTTCCCGACTTTGTCATTTGTCTTCCCAAAAAAAAGCATAATTATGTGGGCAATACCAAAGGATGTTCAAACTACCGCACAGTTGCACTCATCTCACACACTAGTGAAGTAATGCTCAAAATTCTTCAAGCCAGGCTTCGACAGCACATGCACCAAGAAATTCCAGATGTTCAAGCTGGATTTAGAAAAGGCGGAGGAACCAGAGATCAAATTGCCAACATCCATTGGACCATCGAAAAAGCTAGAGAATTTCAGAAAGACATCTACTTCTGTTTCATTGACTACACTGACGCCTTTGACCGTGTAGATCACAATAAACTGTGTAAAATTCTTAGAGAGATGGGAATACCAGACCACCTTACCTGTCTCCTGAGAAACCTGTCTGCAGGTTAAGAAGCAACAATTAGAACTGGACACGGAACATTGGACTGGTTCCACTCTGGGGAAGGAGTCTGTCAAGGTCCCTTTGCTTATTCAGTTTATATGCAGAGGTGCCCCAGACAGTAGCAAATCCTCCCACAGTGTGGGAGACGTGGGCTCGGTGCCTGGGTTGGGAAGATCCCCTGGAGAGGGGCACAGCAGCCCACTCCAGTATTCTGGAGAATCCTTGTGAACAGAGGGGCCTGGCAAGCTACAGCCCATGGGGTCGCGAAGAGTCGGACACAGCTGAGCGATTCAGCACAGCACAGCAGTGGGGCACGTCGTGCACAACGCCGGGCTGGATGTAGCATGAGCTGGAAACCGTGGGGAGAAGTGTCAGTGACCCCGAGATGCAGATGACACCACCCTCACGGCAGAAGGCAAAGAGGAACCAAAGAGCCTCTTGGTGAAGGGGAAAGAAGAGAGTGAAGAAGCTGGCTTGAAGCTCAACATTCAGAAAACTAAGATCATGGCATCCAGTCCTATCACTTAATGGCAAATAGATGGGGAAACAATGGAAACAGTGACAGACTTTATTATCTTGGGCTCCAAAATCACTGTAGACGGTGAGTGCAGCCATGAAATTAAAAGACACTTGCTCCTTGGATGAAAAGCAATGACAAATCTAGACAGTGTATTAAAAAACAGAGACATTACTTTGCCACCTGCAAAGGTCCATTTAATGAAAGCTGTGGTTTTTCCAGTAGTCATGTATAGATGTGAGAGCTGGACAATAAAAAAGGCTGAGTGCCAAAGAATTAATGCCTTCAAACTGTGGAGCTGGAGAGACTCTTGAGAGTCCCTTGGACAGCAAGAAGATCAAACCAGTTAATCCTAAAGGAAATCAACCCTGAATATTCATTGGAAGGACTGATGCTGAAGATAAAGCTCCAATTGGCCACCTGATAACAAAGAGCCGACTCATTGGAAAAGACCCTGAAGCTGGGAAAGATCAAGGGCAGGAGAAAAAGTGGGTGCCAGGACGAGATGGTTGGATGGCATTGCCAACTCAGTGGACATGAGTTTGAGCAAACTCTGGGAGGTAGTGAAGGACAGGGAAGCCTGGTGCACTGCCGTTCATGGGGCAGCAAAGAGTTGGATACGACTGAGCAGCTGAACAGCAAATGTAATGACATCAGCAGTTTCTTTCATACTTTTGGTTTTCTTAGCATGAAAATTCATTCATCTAACGTGGTCTCAGTTCTTTCAAAAAACTTAAAAAGCCAATCTCTCTGTGCAGTTTGGATTGTAGGACTGTGACAGGGAAAGTTGGGAAGCCTCTGTTACCGTAGACTGAGAATATGAGGGGGTGCGTTGAAAATAGGTACCAGGATAACTGCAGAGATGACAAACTTAACGTTGAATAGCGCACGTCAGGATCAGAAAGGGAAGAGGGTGGCGCCGTCTTCCCCAGGCTAGGCTCAGCGAGAAGGCCGTGCGGACGGCAGGTGGAATGGGGGTACCCACACTGGCATCACCACGGTGACTGGTCACCAGGCTCCATCCACCCAGAGCAGCCCTGAGGTGGGAGCACAGCTGGGCTGTGGGAACAGAGGGGTCGATCAGCAGGAGGCTGCGCTGAAGATGGAGGGCCAGCTCGGGGAGACGGTGGAGAGCAGAAGGATGGAGCTGCATCGGGTCTGGGGCTGGCGCTGTCGGCGGGGTTGAGGGCAGAGGACATTAGGGAGACAGGTTAGCATGGGGTGTGTGTGAGCCAGGGTGATGCCACGGGCACTGCCAGGCCTGCAGATGCCCACAGGGGGGCGAGGGCACAGGGGAGCCACGCGGGCCCCCGGACAGCGGCAGCGGGCAGTCAGGACGCGGGGTCAGCTCTGGGGGGAAGTCGGGACTGTCCCCGTGTACGCCTGCCCCGCAGCACGCGGTGCCACTGGGAAGTGGGGTGAGCGGGCCCCGTAAGCCTCATGGTGCAGAGCTTCCGGGGCCCTGGACCCACAGGCCCTTAGAGCCGTGAGCAGCCGTCTGCCGGGAGACTCTGGCCTTCTCAGCGTAACCCAGTAAGCAGCTCTGCTTACAGAGCTGAATCGCCGTTTGTGGCTTTGTGTCGAGACTTGGCTCGTGTGTTTCTACCTAAGAACCTGCGCTGTGAGGCTGGTAGTAAAGGAAACCGATGAGCCTGAGTGGCTGGCATGGTGAGACTTCATCTGGCGTGGTCACATGTCCTGAGATTAAGCACTGAAAGAGATCAGTGGTCAGCAGAGCCACGGCTGGCAGCGTGCCGCAAGCGCCCCGCAGCACGGTGTTATAGAGCTCACCTCGCACGGCTGCTTTCCCAAAAATTTAAGTCTAGAAATACCTTACAATCCAGCAGTTCCACTTCTGGTTCTGTGCCCAGAAGACTTGAGAGCAGAGACTGGAAGAGCTGTTCATGCCCCTGCTCACAGCACCATCCTTCGCAATCGCCGAAAGCTGGGCAGTTTAAATGATAAATTTTAGGTATTTTATAGAAATACCACAATTTTATAAAAATAGAATAAATTCTAAATAAATGGTATAAACGGTAGATTTTACATATGTTCTATCATAGTAAAGGAAAAACCAACTTAGACTCTGACTTTGAGTTAACCAAGGGCTTTTCACTCCTTCTTATTTTCAATTAAGTATGTAATTCTCGGTGGGAAAAAAAGCCAAGCGGGAGATCTGTGTATCAGTTTTAAGTCACGCGTGTATAACCGTGGACGCACGCGTGTATAACCGTGGACGCACGCGTGTATAACCGTGGACGCACACGTGTCTGTGTCCACAGACGCACAGACATGCTTTATTCTGCTTCTGCACAGCACGTTTGCATGCGTGCATGCTAAGCCGCTTCAGTCGTGTCCGACTCCATGCGACTCCAAAGACAGCAGCCCACCAGGCTCCTCTGTCCACAGGATTCGCTAGGCAAGAATACTCGAGTGGGTTGCCATTTCCTTCTCCAGCAGCATGTGTGAGCTGCCAGTAACCGACTCCCTTGAGGAAAAGGAATTCTGTTTTAACCCTTTGCAGCAGGGAGGTACAGCCAGCTCCACCCATTTTATTCATGTCTTCTCTTCTATCTCGGTCAGAAAAGGTAACTGTGCAGAAAGCCTCTTAAAGCCAGGATGCCATATAAGTCCACGGCTGGCAGGCCACGGGCCCCCCACTCAGAGCAGGGTTGAGGCCTGATGCCCCCAGACAGGCCAGCAGGGCCAAGAGCAGAGGCAGCGACCTCACCCTTCCTTCTGCTGGGAAAACACTCTGAAAAGGAAACCTCCACTTCAGCCGTCGCCGTTCAGTCACAGTGGTGATCCCCCCCGCAGCCCCTGGGCGGAGTATCGCCCGGCCGCACCCTCAGAGCCGGCCATGCCTGCTGTCAGAAGCTCTGCCTTTTGAGGAAGTTCCAGGGAAGAATCCTGAAGGGTGGTCTTGAAGAACCACGAGTGGAGCTCTCCATCCAAGCGTTGCTCTGAAATCCCTCCGGGCCTGCTCGCTCCACAAAGCGTCCTTCTGCAGAACTGCCTTCAGTTCCAGTTTCCAGGGCTCCTGAGAACATTGAGTAGTGTCTCGGCTTCTTTCTTCATCCTTGACTCTGAATCACTTAACTGTTTCCAAAAGGTAAATCTACCCTCAGAGGATGGCTCTCTGCCGACAAAAACGTTATGCAAAAAAGGCCTGAGCTGACTCATTCAGTAAACACTGAGCGCCTGCTGTTGCCAAATGTCCTGCTGGATGCCCGGGACAGGCGATGAGACGCTGCCCATCCCCGCTGTCAAGCTGCTGCCCCTCTTAGCGGAAGACAGACACGCTCACAAATGATAAACTGCGCAGTGAACGGCAGTGGTGGGTGTGGTCGGGCAGGGGCCCGGGAGAGGAGTGGCCCTGAGAAGGGTTTTGAGCAGAGACCTCAGCCCAGAATGCATCATCCTCTCCCCGAATGACAGCCCTAAGGAAGGTGTGAGAACGCTCCACTTCCTGACAAGCACTTACCATCTCTTTACAAATGCATGCCTCCTCAGTGGTCTCTGGCACTTTGCAACCCCACGGGCTGTAGCCCTCCAGGCTCCNGGCGGAGGGGCTGAGTGGAACGGGGTCCTGGAGCAGCCGGGGGAGCCTGCTTTCCTGAAGGAGCCTCCCGTGCTGCTGGAGAGCGGGAGGCCAGGGTAGACTGAGAGGCGTGCAGGACAGTTCCGAGGCAGAGAAGAAGCTGAGGCTCACGTGTTCTTTTCCCGACTTTGTCATTTGTCTTCCCAAAAAAAAGCATAATTATGTGGGCAATACCAAAGGATGTTCAAACTACCGCACAGTTGCACTCATCTCACACACTAGTGAAGTAATGCTCAAAATTCTTCAAGCCAGGCTTCGACAGCACATGCACCAAGAAATTCCAGATGTTCAAGCTGGATTTAGAAAAGGCGGAGGAACCAGAGATCAAATTGCCAACATCCATTGGACCATCGAAAAAGCTAGAGAATTTCAGAAAGACATCTACTTCTGTTTCATTGACTACACTGACGCCTTTGACCGTGTAGATCACAATAAACTGTGTAAAATTCTTAGAGAGATGGGAATACCAGACCACCTTACCTGTCTCCTGAGAAACCTGTCTGCAGGTTAAGAAGCAACAATTAGAACTGGACACGGAACATTGGACTGGTTCCACTCTGGGGAAGGAGTCTGTCAAGGTCCCTTTGCTTATTCAGTTTATATGCAGAGGTGCCCCAGACAGTAGCAAATCCTCCCACAGTGTGGGAGACGTGGGCTCGGTGCCTGGGTTGGGAAGATCCCCTGGAGAGGGGCACAGCAGCCCACTCCAGTATTCTGGAGAATCCTTGTGAACAGAGGGGCCTGGCAAGCTACAGCCCATGGGGTCGCGAAGAGTCGGACACAGCTGAGCGATTCAGCACAGCACAGCAGTGGGGCACGTCGTGCACAACGCCGGGCTGGATGTAGCATGAGCTGGAAACCGTGGGGAGAAGTGTCAGTGACCCCGAGATGCAGATGACACCACCCTCACGGCAGAAGGCAAAGAGGAACCAAAGAGCCTCTTGGTGAAGGGGAAAGAAGAGAGTGAAGAAGCTGGCTTGAAGCTCAACATTCAGAAAACTAAGATCATGGCATCCAGTCCTATCACTTAATGGCAAATAGATGGGGAAACAATGGAAACAGTGACAGACTTTATTATCTTGGGCTCCAAAATCACTGTAGACGGTGAGTGCAGCCATGAAATTAAAAGACACTTGCTCCTTGGATGAAAAGCAATGACAAATCTAGACAGTGTATTAAAAAACAGAGACATTACTTTGCCACCTGCAAAGGTCCATTTAATGAAAGCTGTGGTTTTTCCAGTAGTCATGTATAGATGTGAGAGCTGGACAATAAAAAAGGCTGAGTGCCAAAGAATTAATGCCTTCAAACTGTGGAGCTGGAGAGACTCTTGAGAGTCCCTTGGACAGCAAGAAGATCAAACCAGTTAATCCTAAAGGAAATCAACCCTGAATATTCATTGGAAGGACTGATGCTGAAGATAAAGCTCCAATTGGCCACCTGATAACAAAGAGCCGACTCATTGGAAAAGACCCTGAAGCTGGGAAAGATCAAGGGCAGGAGAAAAAGTGGGTGCCAGGACGAGATGGTTGGATGGCATTGCCAACTCAGTGGACATGAGTTTGAGCAAACTCTGGGAGGTAGTGAAGGACAGGGAAGCCTGGTGCACTGCCGTTCATGGGGCAGCAAAGAGTTGGATACGACTGAGCAGCTGAACAGCAAATGTAATGACATCAGCAGTTTCTTTCATACTTTTGGTTTTCTTAGCATGAAAATTCATTCATCTAACGTGGTCTCAGTTCTTTCAAAAAACTTAAAAAGCCAATCTCTCTGTGCAGTTTGGATTGTAGGACTGTGACAGGGAAAGTTGGGAAGCCTCTGTTACCGTAGACTGAGAATATGAGGGGGTGCGTTGAAAATAGGTACCAGGATAACTGCAGAGATGACAAACTTAACGTTGAATAGCGCACGTCAGGATCAGAAAGGGAAGAGGGTGGCGCCGTCTTCCCCAGGCTAGGCTCAGCGAGAAGGCCGTGCGGACGGCAGGTGGAATGGGGGTACCCACACTGGCATCACCACGGTGACTGGTCACCAGGCTCCATCCACCCAGAGCAGCCCTGAGGTGGGAGCACAGCTGGGCTGTGGGAACAGAGGGGTCGATCAGCAGGAGGCTGCGCTGAAGATGGAGGGCCAGCTCGGGGAGACGGTGGAGAGCAGAAGGATGGAGCTGCATCGGGTCTGGGGCTGGCGCTGTCGGCGGGGTTGAGGGCAGAGGACATTAGGGAGACAGGTTAGCATGGGGTGTGTGTGAGCCAGGGTGATGCCACGGGCACTGCCAGGCCTGCAGATGCCCACAGGGGGGCGAGGGCACAGGGGAGCCACGCGGGCCCCCGGACAGCGGCAGCGGGCAGTCAGGACGCGGGGTCAGCTCTGGGGGGAAGTCGGGACTGTCCCCGTGTACGCCTGCCCCGCAGCACGCGGTGCCACTGGGAAGTGGGGTGAGCGGGCCCCGTAAGCCTCATGGTGCAGAGCTTCCGGGGCCCTGGACCCACAGGCCCTTAGAGCCGTGAGCAGCCGTCTGCCGGGAGACTCTGGCCTTCTCAGCGTAACCCAGTAAGCAGCTCTGCTTACAGAGCTGAATCGCCGTTTGTGGCTTTGTGTCGAGACTTGGCTCGTGTGTTTCTACCTAAGAACCTGCGCTGTGAGGCTGGTAGTAAAGGAAACCGATGAGCCTGAGTGGCTGGCATGGTGAGACTTCATCTGGCGTGGTCACATGTCCTGAGATTAAGCACTGAAAGAGATCAGTGGTCAGCAGAGCCACGGCTGGCAGCGTGCCGCAAGCGCCCCGCAGCACGGTGTTATAGAGCTCACCTCGCACGGCTGCTTTCCCAAAAATTTAAGTCTAGAAATACCTTACAATCCAGCAGTTCCACTTCTGGTTCTGTGCCCAGAAGACTTGAGAGCAGAGACTGGAAGAGCTGTTCATGCCCCTGCTCACAGCACCATCCTTCGCAATCGCCGAAAGCTGGGCAGTTTAAATGATAAATTTTAGGTATTTTATAGAAATACCACAATTTTATAAAAATAGAATAAATTCTAAATAAATGGTATAAACGGTAGATTTTACATATGTTCTATCATAGTAAAGGAAAAACCAACTTAGACTCTGACTTTGAGTTAACCAAGGGCTTTTCACTCCTTCTTATTTTCAATTAAGTATGTAATTCTCGGTGGGAAAAAAAGCCAAGCGGGAGATCTGTGTATCAGTTTTAAGTCACGCGTGTATAACCGTGGACGCACGCGTGTATAACCGTGGACGCACGCGTGTATAACCGTGGACGCACACGTGTCTGTGTCCACAGACGCACAGACATGCTTTATTCTGCTTCTGCACAGCACGTTTGCATGCGTGCATGCTAAGCCGCTTCAGTCGTGTCCGACTCCATGCGACTCCAAAGACAGCAGCCCACCAGGCTCCTCTGTCCACAGGATTCGCTAGGCAAGAATACTCGAGTGGGTTGCCATTTCCTTCTCCAGCAGCATGTGTGAGCTGCCAGTAACCGACTCCCTTGAGGAAAAGGAATTCTGTTTTAACCCTTTGCAGCAGGGAGGTACAGCCAGCTCCACCCATTTTATTCATGTCTTCTCTTCTATCTCGGTCAGAAAAGGTAACTGTGCAGAAAGCCTCTTAAAGCCAGGATGCCATATAAGTCCACGGCTGGCAGGCCACGGGCCCCCCACTCAGAGCAGGGTTGAGGCCTGATGCCCCCAGACAGGCCAGCAGGGCCAAGAGCAGAGGCAGCGACCTCACCCTTCCTTCTGCTGGGAAAACACTCTGAAAAGGAAACCTCCACTTCAGCCGTCGCCGTTCAGTCACAGTGGTGATCCCCCCCGCAGCCCCTGGGCGGAGTATCGCCCGGCCGCACCCTCAGAGCCGGCCATGCCTGCTGTCAGAAGCTCTGCCTTTTGAGGAAGTTCCAGGGAAGAATCCTGAAGGGTGGTCTTGAAGAACCACGAGTGGAGCTCTCCATCCAAGCGTTGCTCTGAAATCCCTCCGGGCCTGCTCGCTCCACAAAGCGTCCTTCTGCAGAACTGCCTTCAGTTCCAGTTTCCAGGGCTCCTGAGAACATTGAGTAGTGTCTCGGCTTCTTTCTTCATCCTTGACTCTGAATCACTTAACTGTTTCCAAAAGGTAAATCTACCCTCAGAGGATGGCTCTCTGCCGACAAAAACGTTATGCAAAAAAGGCCTGAGCTGACTCATTCAGTAAACACTGAGCGCCTGCTGTTGCCAAATGTCCTGCTGGATGCCCGGGACAGGCGATGAGACGCTGCCCATCCCCGCTGTCAAGCTGCTGCCCCTCTTAGCGGAAGACAGACACGCTCACAAATGATAAACTGCGCAGTGAACGGCAGTGGTGGGTGTGGTCGGGCAGGGGCCCGGGAGAGGAGTGGCCCTGAGAAGGGTTTTGAGCAGAGACCTCAGCCCAGAATGCATCATCCTCTCCCCGAATGACAGCCCTAAGGAAGGTGTGAGAACGCTCCACTTCCTGACAAGCACTTACCATCTCTTTACAAATGCATGCCTCCTCAGTGGTCTCTGGCACTTTGCAACCCCACGGGCTGTAGCCCTCCAGGCTCCTCTGTCCATGGAATTCTCCAGTCAAGAGCACTGGAGTGGGTTGCCTTTCCTCCTCCAGGGGATCTTCCCAGCCCAGGGGTCGAACCCACGTCTTCTGCACTGCAGGCGGATTCTTCACCACCGAGCCACCTGGGAAGCCCCATCTGACCTGGGATATCTGTGGTAATAGGGAACAGATAACTGCTCTCGTGTGGTGACCTGGCCTTGAGCCCCACAGACTGATCAAAGAAGATGCATTACGGCATCTCAGAGCTCTAGATGGATTTTATATTTTTCTTAGTCGTTTAAATAACTGGGTGCCATAAGGATGTGTTTGACAGCTGTGGCCAAAATGACAGAAGAAAAGACGTAGTAAAATATTCCTTGAGTCAGAACAGTACGGCCGAAACAGCATGCTAAGCTTAGCAAGCGTCCTTCGCTCCGACGGTGACTGCGTTGGCACCAGAGAGCTTGTGTATCCCTGAGCTGTCCTCTTAAAGAGGCAGTTGGGGGACTTCCCTGGAGGTACAGTGGTTAAGGCTCCAGGCTCCCAGTGCAGGGGCGGCACAGGTTTGATCCCTGTTTGGGGATCTCACGTGCTACACAGACAGTTGGTACTTTGTAGGAATCATTTTGGAAGACAGGACAGGGATTTTGTGGCCAGGTGACCTAGTTCCAAGCAAGGACCTGTTTTACTATGAAAACTTCTCTCTCAGCTCGTTAAGAATACATCAGCTTTGCCATTAAAGGAAAGCCATAAGAAGCTGTATTAACTAGCAGAGAAATATGAAGTTGAAAATTTTCTAAACTCCTCTGAAAATGCTACTGAAATTGGCGTTTCCGTAGCGGCCACACCTGTAAAGCACACAACTCTCCAGCACACGGAGGCATGGAGATCTCAGTAGTCCTCCTCCAGTTGCCAAATTCACACTTTTCCGCGATTCTCCTGCGTGTTGGCATTCTCGTTTTGCACGCATTTGTGGCATTTACACAGTAGGGGATATTTAAGACGTTTCCCAGTAACCCTAAACAAAATGCTGCAGTATGTCATCTGCAGCGCTAAAGAAGCGTGTGCCCATGTACAGCCCTCCTGGACGTGACTGTGTGAAGGGCAGCTGGGGAAATAAATACACAGGAGGTTCCAGGCACCGCCCCTCTGCCCCCGTACCTACACAAACCAAGTCATTCTCCCACCCTCGGGAACCTGAGACCCGTGTTCAGACCAGGCCTCTGAGCCCCTGAGACAGGGAACCAGCTGACATCATCCTTGTTTTCGGTGTAAGATGAAAACCCCGTTTTCGGGAGAGAATCTGTCAGGTCATAACGTAAGCAAACGTCCTCTGGTGCTTTGGCCCTCAGGCACAGGACAGCCAAGACTGGTTTCTAAACCGCACTGCCTAGAGTGAAGACGGAGCACCACCTGGTTACGCGCCTTCCCATCGGCTCCTGAGAAGAGAGGAACACGGCAGACTGTCGAGTGTTCAATTTAAAATCTGGGGTGCAGCTCAGAACCCCCCAGAGGCTCGCTGACAGGCAGGCCTGCAGCACAAAAGAAGCCGTGGCAGAGATTTCCCGAAGGGTCCCTCGTCCTGGTTCCCAAGATCTGGGGCCGTCACCAGAACTTACCTCTGGAAAACAGCCACCATTCTGACTACTCATAGCTCCTGTGACTCGGGAATTCTGATGGTGTGCAGTGCAAATGACGTGTCTGCCCCATGACGCCAGCCCCAGTGGGAAAGGTTTAACAGCTGGGGATGGCACAGGTGGCTGGTCATGGGCTCACCTGGAGGCTTCTTCCTGGCCAGGAGCAGCCACGCCCCTTAAACAGAACAGCTCCCTGTGGGCTCGCCAGAAGTCCGTGTGCCCTGGCTCCACTCCGTGCTCAGAGCCGCAGAGAACAGGACACGGCGGCCTGGCCTCTGAGGACCTCGCCTCACAACACCCCAGCCTCCATTTTACACAAGTTCAGATTCAAGGGAGGGTGACACGCCCCACTTCCAGTTCTCAGTGGCAGGAGTGTCACAGAATCGGTGGCCTTGTGTTAAAACAACCCCAGGCCTGTGGATCGCAGACAGCCCTTTGTCCTGGAGTCCTTGGAAGAACTGTATTCTAATTGTAGTCTGGCTCTCCCCGCAGAGCTCTAGACCGAGAGCCTGGAACTCCACCTGCACCTCGGGGCTCAGGCAGAGAGGGAAGGCTGTGTTGGTGAAACTGTCAGGCGCCAGGCTCCTTGGCTGGCTGGGGAGCTGGCACATTTTGAGGGACAGATGTTAGCTCCAGCTGAAGGCACCATGGAGTCTGCATTTTCCGATTCTCCTGTTTGAATGGGAGACGGCGTTTTTCATGCTGACTCACCCCGTTTTAAACACCTGCTCTGGTCCGGCATCTAATTTTGACCTGCGGGTCCTCCAGGGTTCCAGGTTGTGCTCTTGTCTGCACTGGCTGTGAACCTTTCATAAAGGCCCAGAGCTCGAGGGACAAGGCGGTGCCCAAGGCCGCACGTCTCACCACACACAGAGGTCACCCTGGGTTCCACAGTGCCCCTCATTTAGATACTGCGACCTTGGCGTAGTGGGTGCAAAGCCTCTGGCTGACAGTGTGGGTCCTTCTCAGTGAGCAGAAGGCCGCCTTCCTCCACCTTGGTCAGCGGTGCACGGCCGCACCCAGGGCAGGAGCTCAGCATGCGATGTTCGTGACCCCAGTCAGCTGAGGAGCACACCGTGCTGGGTAAAACTGAAGGGAGAGGGTTGGCTTGTGTTTCATATTCTCAGCTCTTCTCAATATTTGTTAGAATTTAAACTTGTCCTAACCATATCTGTTTGAAGTAGGGGCATGAGAAATACATGTATGTTTACGTATATACTTCAGGTTAGTATTTGGGACCTTATAACAGGAGAAGGGGACGACAGAGGATGAGATGGCTGGATGGCATCACCGACTCGATGGGCGTGAGTCTGAGCGAACTCCGGGAGTTGGTGATGGACAGGGAGCCCTGGCGTGCTGCGATTCATGGGGTCGCAAGGAGTCGGACATGACTGAGCGACTGAACTGAATGACTAGTTATCACTATAATGGCAAATTTTAAAGTGTAGGAAAAGAGACCAGGAAAAGGCTTCAGGACTAAAGCTGGAGGTTTGTCTCTCTTCCCGCTGTCCTTGAAGCGATATCAGTGGCTGAGTTTCTAGCTGACCACCCCCCCCCCGCCCCAGAAGAGGTGGCCTGGGGCACTGGCCACACAGTGTGAAGCGCAGAGGCCACCTTCATCTTCGTTGTTGTGACTTGGGTTTGTGGCAGCTGTCCTGTGCAGGCTGCGCCTCTCGGGTCCCATCAGTTATCCCCTCTGGGGGAGCCAGGCGTGGGGAGAGACGGGTATCTACCTCCTGTTAACGACAGTAATTGATTTTAAAGGGGACACTACCCTTAGTACCTTGGCTGGGCCCTGGAGCGGGTGAGATTGGTGGTTGTCCTCTTGGTGATGGTAAAATTTTAATGATTGTTTTCAATATGCTGTAGAGCTTTCCTTCTTCCCGTAAAGATGGTGAGGTCTAAACACAGGCAGCTGCTTGTGGGAGACTTTATTTCTCCTTTGGCCTCCCTTTCACAAAAGAGAGAGAAAAAAGCATAGAAATCAGAGCGACTCTCCTCTGGAAAACCTCAGGTCTG
This sequence comes from Neotragus moschatus, assembly GCA_006410615.1. Classification (NCBI taxonomy): domain Eukaryota; kingdom Metazoa; phylum Chordata; class Mammalia; order Artiodactyla; family Bovidae; genus Neotragus; species Neotragus moschatus. The sequence continues at coordinate 1,405,442 of SJYA01003206.1, forward strand.
ACAGTAGAACTCTTGAGGGGCAGGGCGTCGGGCATCCTGGGCCCCAGTTCTCCCCTTACAGACTCCGGCCGGGGTCATGCAGCTTCCTCTTCAGACCCCCACGCCTCGGCTCGGGCCCGTCCATCTGTAGTTTCTGTATCAGTTGACTGGCCTCCTTATTCCAGGGAACCCGGGCCTGCCGGGATCTGCCCGCCACCCCGGGACAGCTTCCTGCTAACAGCAGCTCTGGAAGCAGACGGCTGGGTTTCGAGAGCTAGTTATTTGCTTTACGAGCTGCCTCTCCACCAGATGGGTTTCTCTCTGGCGTGTGTGCTTAAATGTGAGCCCTGCACTCAGAAAAACTGACCGTGGAAGGGGACTAGCCCACGGTAAGCACTCAGGAAAAAGTAAATTTATAAATTAAAAAAGCTTAAAGTAGCTATGGGTTTTCCAGTAGTCATGTATGGACGTGAGAGTTGGACCACAAAGAATGCTGAGCACCAAATCAAGGTGCTGGAGAAGGCTCTTGAGTGTCCCTTGGACTGCAAGGAGATCCAACAGGCCAATCCTAAAGGAAATCAGCCCTGAATATTCATTGGCAGGACTGATGCTGAAGCTGAAGATCCAATACTTTGACTACCTGATGTGAAGAGCCAACTCCCTGGAAAAGACCCTGATGCTGAGAAAGATTGAAGGGAGGAGGAGAAAGGGGACAGAGGATGAGATGGCTGGATGGCATCCGCGACTCGATGGACATGAGTCTGAGCAAATTCCAGGAGATGGTGAAGGACAAGCAAGCCTGGCGTGCTGCACTCCATGGGCTCACAAAGAATTGGACATGACTTAGCAACTCAACAACAACAAGATATGAAATATAATCAAAGGGAAGGCTTATAGTTATTAAAGTCTCTTGTAAGATCTCATCTCGAGCGCGGTGTCCGTGACGAGGCTGGCTGTTCATGTTCTGTGACTGGCTGAGACCTGTGGTGCCTCAGCCCTCCCCGGCTGCTTACCCAGTGGTGCTGCCGCAGAGGTGGGAGCCCTGGGCCGGCTCGGGGGGCATCTCAGGCCCTTGCAGAAGGTCCCATCTCTCTGAGCGATGCCTAGGAGAGCGTAGCTCCACAAACAGCATGTGGCAATGTTGGTACTTCTAACCGCTGTGCCATATTAAAGAAACGTGCAGCGGCACAAATCACCGGAAATTTCATTACGGCTCTGGCAAACTCATACTGAAAGGAAGGACAGATGGTTGAAAACAGCCATAAAATATTCCATTACATGTCTGTGCACACCATTAGACAGTCGTTAGAGGTGTTATTAATGGGTCAGACTCACCTGGGGAGTCATGTGTCTGTAACGCACATTAAAACAATGATGCTTCTGGTGTTTTTAATGTAATCAGGGCCAAAGACAAACATGCCTTCCCGTGTAATTAGAAAGCAGATTTATGGGCAGTGGAGGCGATGATGTGCGGGCGGCTGCAGTCACCTGGGAGGTGATCACGTGATCCGACACCGAGGCGAGGGGCGGGGAAACAGGGCCGCAGCCGCGGAGCTCCCAGCAGCAATGCACGGTGCGTTAGCCACACGTTCCGGGGAGACGGGCAAGACGGCCATGTCATATTTCTGAAGAGCCTCAAAAGCCCATTTGAAAAAAAAAAAAATCAGTAACTAACCAGTTTGTGAACTATGAATAAGTAATTTGAGCCTCACGCGGGCCTCAGCGCATCCCTCAGCGCGTCCTTGAGAACTAAGACAGACGTCAGCGTTTGGACTCTGTGAGAAGACGGGAGCCTTTTAGGCCAGGTGCGGCCCGGGGGTGTGGTCCCCACCCTGCAGAGCGGGACGCACAGCCCTGCGGATCCACATGTCAGCATCCGGGATGATCAGTGCTTGGGCAGCAAGGCTTCCTTAGGGCACCCCACAGCGCAACAGGTGGGGACCGTGAAGTGGACACCGCCTCAGCAAAGGGCTGGAGGGTGGGCAGGGCTGGGATCCCCGCCCTGGGGCTCCGGGCCTCTTCTGGCTCCGCTGGTCTGCCAGTGCCCTCCCTTGGCTCTTCCTTTCTCTGCGCGCTCTCAACTTGCGGCCATTCAGACCGCTGCTCCCCACAGGGCCAGCCCAGCCTGCTTTCCCAGAACGTGGGGGCCCCGGGGGGTGTAGCACGTTTTCACCTGTCACCTTTTCCAGCCACTGCCAACCTGCAGCTTCCAGGTGGGCCTGCACTCACACAGTCGGTGGGTCGCCAGAGCCCCTTGGGGAGTGGGCAGTGTGACTTTCCTGTAGTACGCAACCTGGAGCTGCTGGTGCTGGCAAGGTCCTGCCTGGGGGTCCTCACAGGACAGCCGTGGGCTCAGTCCCAGGGGCGTGGTGCTTTGCCTGTCCTGGGCTCAAGGCTGATCACGTCTCATAAGTTCCCCGCCGTGGTCCCGTAAGGAAAGGATCTCTCCTTTCTGGTGACACAGCGGAGTGAGGGTGGGATTATAAATGAAGAATGAAAGCGGGGTCCGCTGGACTCACAAGCAGCTGTGAACATTCACTCATTTGAGATAACTTTAATCACTTCTGCAAATATATGTGAGATTGAGTCCAGAAGTCAAATATATTCAGTTATCAAAAACAAACAAAAAAGTACCCCAACAAAGAAAAGCCCAGGACCAGATGGCTTCTCTGGTGAATTTTACCCTGCTCTTTCAAAGAAGGGTATTAAAAGAAGAATTAATGCCAATCTTTCTCAAACTCTTCCCAAAATTTGAAGATGACAGACACTCCCAAGTCTATTTTACAAGACCAGTGTTTCTCTGATACCAAAGCCAGATGAGGATATTGGTTCATCAGACCAATATCCCTGGTGAACCTGAATGTGAAAATTCTCATTAAAATGCTAGCAAACCAACTTCAGCAGCACGTTAAAAGGATCATTCACCGTGATCAAGTGGAATCTTTTTCAAGGATGCAAGGATGGTTCACCATATACAAGCCAATCAATGTGATACCTCACTATTAAAGAAAAAAAAATCATGCCAAGAAACAGAAAAAGCATTTAACAAAACTCAGCATCTGTTGTTGATAAAAATTTAACAAATTTGGGATAGAAGGAACATCCTTCAGCGTGATAAGACACGTGATAAGCCCGCTGTGAGCGTCGCACTCAGTGGAGAAAGTCTGAGATCTTTTCCTTTAAGATCAGGAGCAAGTCAAGGTGCCCACTCGCACCGTTCTTTTCAACCCAGCAGTAGAAACCCCCACCGGTACAATCACGACGACACTTTGCCCCTAAACTTCTCAGCATGTCTCCTAAGAACACCTGGGCTTCCCAGGTGGCTCAGATGGTAGTCTGCCTGCAGTGTNAGTTTGGGTAAACTCCAGGAGTTGGTGATGGACAGGGAGGCCTGGCATGCTGCAGTTCATGGGGTCACAGAGTCGGACATGACTGAGCGACTGAACTGATTGTTATCAGTTCTAGGTTGATAAAAGTCGGGGGTGGGGGGGTTCGTGGGGGAATGGAAAGTTCCATTTGAAAAAAGGGAAAGACCCACTTGGTCTCTAACCTACCTGGTAACATACCCACAGACTGTGATCTCCTTCCCGGTGTGTATATTCTGCATATATGAATAGGCCAGGACATGACTCCAGCTCTACAGGTTATCCCCAAGGTTAGTGCACACGCCGTGATGCATCGCAGATGCCTGATCAGTTATTAGTTATGAGTGCTGTCACTATGGTCCCTTCACAGGAGCTCCTTTTTTCCTTCACAGAGAAAAATGTCTTTCATACACTTTTTTCTTACATCTTACTGAGCATGCAAAGTAAATATTTTCCTAAAAATGTTGTGTTTCCTGCAAAAAAAATACTTTTGTGAGATGTTCTCTTCTATTAACGCTTTACAGAGTAAACCTTCCCATCTTGGAAGCATGGGATCCATGCTGCTTTTTCTTCTCCTTTTTGTTCCATCTCTTATGAAGTCAGCAAATGGTCTTGGAAACTATAGATGCAAATGTTTACTGAATGAAGACATATTAAGTATGTACTTCTCAGTAATCCTTTTAAGTTGAGTTAGAAAATGAAGTTGGATGTGAGGCTGAAGTTTTATTAATTTTTATAAAAAACAATGAAAGCTTTGGGCTTAATGAATAGATATTAGTATTAACCTTAATATTAATACTAAGCATAATATTATATTTTTTTCTATTCATATAAGGGAAATTTGTTGATGATACTATTTCTATGCAATAACAAATTTAAGGACTTATTAAATAATCCAATAATGTTTTGATGTGGTAGGATTTTGACTTAAAAAATAACACAGATATACTAATTTTTCAATGGTATATTGTAAACGAGTCACAAGAATAATCTATTATTCTAATAAGGTAAAATATCTCAAGTATTACAAATGCTTACGATATCAAATATGCACTTATGTCTTAACTCTAATATAACCAAAGGTTTAATTTACTCTGTATTCCACTCATTTCTCACCTTTTCCAAGGTTTAAACATATGTAATAAGTAAGGAAGTTAGTACATTATCCCAAGTAATTTTTAGACTGCCTTCCCAAGCAGGATGATGGGAATGCCTTCTCAGACAGCTGAGACGGCCATGGTTCACAGCTGCCATCAAGACTAGCTGACTTTCTTCAGTGTTTTTGATGGTTTTGCATTTCTTTGCTTCTCATAAGATAAATGATAACTCTACAAGGACGTTAAGGTCATTCCATTGAATCTTTCATTCTCTCAGTTGATTCTAAAGCAACCCATTTGAATAGGAAGAATTCTCTATTGTTTTCTCCTTTTATCTAGACCACAGCTCTGCTGAATTCTAAATAACTGTCAGTGATTTATTCGACTCTGTTATCACAGTCCTAAGGTCCAGTGACAAAGAACACAAAAGAAAAAGCAATTCATGTTTCTGGGGGAGATAGCATAACAGGATTCTAAAAGAAATTCCTCAGAGACATCCCTGGAATGGCAGTGTTTGTGACTCGGCGCTTCCACCGCCATGGCCCAGGTTCAATCCCTGGTCAGGGAACGAAGATCCCATAAGTCCCACAACATGGACGAAAAAGAAGTAAGTAAATAAATAAAAGAAATTCCCTGTTTCTAAGAATGAACCTGAGGCCAACTTCAGGCCTGAGCCTGCTGAAGAAAGATGTTTCATCCAGGAAATTACAGTTCAGTCCATCTGTTCTTATGGTAAAGACTTTGTAATGTGCGAGGGTCATTTTGAACCAGTTATTCATACATGGTGATGAGGCAGATATGTATGGGACGGCTTCCAAAACACACTCTGGCAAGGAGTCAGGAGACAGGAGGAGGGAGCCAGGGAGGATTTAAAACAAAACAAAAGAAACCAACCCAGAAGGTACTCACGCAAAACAGAGAACTTGGGGATCTAGGAACTCCTATGCCTCCGCCTAGGAGCAGTAACCAACGGTGTTTTCTCTTGGTCATTCTTTTCAGTAAAAACGATATCCCACAGAAGAAAAGCAGCTAATAAATCACAACCAAATGGGGACATTCCTGGAAATCAATCATCATACCTTGGTATTCAGCACAGGTGCTGGATGAGAATTTGCCTTTTTATCACACAGAATATTGGAAAAATGTGTTCAAGAAATGAGAATTAATCAGATCAGTAATTTGCTACCATTGCCTTGATTTGCAGTAAAGTACCAGTGATTTTACTCACATGGCTATGCACCCCCAATGCAAATATCAACATGCTACAAAAGGTGAATAACCTCTTGGTATTATAAAAATAGTTTTCCTTCTGCAGATCCCCAGAAGGGTCTCAGGGACTCCTAATGGTCTGCAGATCACACTTTGAGAATCATCACACTGTAGAAGGCCCCAAAAAAGATTGTGTGGAAGACTATTTAATGACATGGAAAAACATGTTCATAATACACCCAAGTGAAATATAATAAAGAACATGTTTGTATTTGATACTAATCATACTTCTTGAAGTAATCTGAAATAGAAAAAAAATAACAAAATCACTAATAGGCAGTGATTATATAAATTATAGTATATTCACCAAATAACATAGTATATAGCTGTAAAAAAGAAAAAAAAAGACAGACTGATACATATACTGACATACAAAGATCTTCACAATAAATCAAGTAAAAAAACCCTTTGTTGCAGAAAATTGTAGAGTGATGGGGAGGGGTGAGATAGGACTAGGGATTTAAGAGGTACAAACTATTATATATAAAATAAATGAGCTGCAAGAACATATTGTATAGCACAGGGAATATAGTCAACATTTTACAATAACTGTAAATGGAATATAATCTATAAAACTACTGCATCAGTATTTTATACACCTGAAACAAATATAAATTTTAAATCAACTGTACTTCATATAAAAATAAAAGTGAAAAAACAAGAATGGATGTGTAGCTACACGTGTCTGCTACATATGTTGTGGAAGCACATACTGCAGAAGAAATGATTATGGAGAAATATACATCACATATTCGATAGGGGTTACCTGGAAAAGGGCTGGTACTGGGATGCAGGGAAAAGGGACTATGGGGACTTTCATGTTTTAAGTGTAGCTTGAATGTTTCACAAAGAATATTCATTCATGTATGATTCATGTAATGAAGAAAAAAAGTGAGTGTAAAATGACTTGGCCAGATATATGAAAAGGGTTAACAACCCTAGGTTAATGGTAGGTTAACCTATTGGAGTTTCAGCTTCAACATCAGTCCTTCCAATGAATATTCAGGACTGATTCCTTTAGGATGGACTGGTTGGATCTCCTTGTAGTCCAAGACCCAACACCACTGTTCAAAAGCATCAATTCTTCAGCACTCAACTTTCTTTATAGTCCAACTCTCACATCCATACATGACTACTGGAAAAACCATAGCTTTGACTAGATGGATCTTTGTCAGCAAAGTAATATCTCTGCTTTTTAACCTACTATCTAGGTTGGTCATAGCTTTTCTTCCAAGGAGTAAGCGCCTTTTAATTTCATGGCTGCAGTCACCATCTGTAGTGATTCTGGAGCCCAGGAAAATAAAGTCTCACTGTGTCTACTGTTTCCCCATCTATTTGCGATGAAGTGATGGGACTAGATGCCATGATCTTCATTTTTTGAATGTTGAGTTTTAAGCCAGTTTTTTCACTCTTGTCTTTCACTTTCACCAAGAGGCTCTGTAGTTCCTCTTCACTTTCTGCCATAAGGGTGGTGTCATCTGCGTATCTGAGTCTATTGATATTTCTCCCAGCAATCTTGATTCCAGCTTGTGCTTCCTCCAGCCCAGCATTTTTCATGATGTACTCTACATTTAAGTTAAATAAGCAGGGTGACAATATACAGCCTTGACATACTCCTTTCCCAATTTGTCTATTGTTCCACGTCCAGTTTTAACTGTTGCTTCTTGACCTGCATACAGATTTCTCAGGAGGCAGGTCAGGTGGTCTAGTATTTCCATCTCTTGAAGAATTTTCCACTTTGTTAAAAATTGATCACAGTGATCACACTTTGTTATCATCTACATAGTCAAAGGTTTTGGCATAATCAATAAAACAGGAGATGTTTTTCTGGAATTATCTTGCTTTTTCTATGATCCAATGGATGTTGGCAATTTGATCTCTGGTTTCTCTACATTTTCTAAACCCAGCTTGAATATCTGGAAGTTCATAGTTCACATACTGTTGAAGCCTCGCTTGGAGAATTTTGAGCATTACTTTGCTAGCATGTGAGATGAGTACAATTATGTGGTAGTTTGAACATTCTTTGGCATTGCCCATCTTTGGGATTGGAATGAAAACCGACCATTTCCCATCTGGTGACCACTGTTGAGTTTTCCAAATTTGCTGGTGTATTGAGTGCAGCACTTTCACAGCATCATCTTTTAGGATCTGAAATAGCTCAGTTGGAATTCCATCACCTCCACTAGCTTTGTTCACAGTGATAATTAAATAAATGAAAGTTTAAGAAAATATATATCTTTATAATTTTCAGTAGGAAAGACTTTTTATTATTATTTGAAAAATAATAGAAATCATGTGTAAGATACAAAGTGCATAGCTGCCTAGTGCATTTGGTCTCCCTTGTTCTGTTCTTTTCTCTATTTACACAGAACCCTAAACGTTTCATTTTCACTGGTCTGGCCTGCTAGTACCATTTTAAAATGCATACAAGTTTCTTCTTAAAAAAAAAAAACTTGTAAAATAACTACACCTTCTTCATATATAAGACAGAATTTCAGTAATATAGGAATATTTCATATCACACGCATCATCACTGTACAACTCCTAATCAGTTACCTGTATTAAATCATCACACATTACATATTCCAAACATACTATGGAAATAAGTGAAGAGATTAGAAAACAGGCAATGACATGATTTCTTAAAGCAATCTCATAGGAAGGTAACTTAAGATTCTGCCCTAGGAGGTTCTCACTCAGACTCTCAGAAAACTCAACTTTACGTGGCTTGCCAAAGGCTGTTTTAAAATGCCAGCTGTTCAATAAATAGGTGAGCTTTACTTCAAAATTAGAATAATTTTTAAACAAACACTGCCTACTCTTTTCAGAAGTGAAATACAGCTTCCCTCTCATAATACAGCAGGACACATAACTCCTCTGACAGCTGCCAGTTTAACTAAAAAGACCCTTCATTTTGGTTTTGGCCACTGACTTCTTGCTGCTATCAGGTAAGGTCTCATTTCCTCTGGCAAACCACCCGGGTAATTTTCTCTTGGAGGTTTCAGACGAAGTCTATAGGAAAGAAACAACAACAAAAGTATATATATTATATATGTGTATATATCTATTTGTACTGCTGGCAAGTAACACGTGCTGTGCCGTGTGCTAAGTCATTTCAGTCATGTCTGACTCTTTGAGATCCCATGGACTGTAGCCCACCAAGATCCTCTGTTCATGTTCCCGGACAAGAATACTGGAGTGGGATGCCATGCCCTGCTCCAGGGGATCTTCCCAACCCAGGGATCGAATCCATCTCCTGCACTAAGTTACTAAATATACAGCCATCATCATTCCCTTTTCAATAAAACAAAATAATGATATCTAGAGAGTTTATTTCTGATTCAAAAGTAAACAGATGAGAGACAAAATCACTGTATCATTTGTTTAGGCAATTACCTGCTACCCTGTTACATATTTTTAGACACTCGAGTGTCTAAAAAAGACTCATTTGGGAAGGAAAGAACTGGATATGATTTCAGATCCATATTAACTTTGGGTATGCCAAAATGGTGAATTTACTGTTCGGAGGAAGGCATCTGCTTGAGCATGTGTGTACACACACACACAGTTGTATTAGCGATTAAAAAAAGCATACAACGTGTACATCTACACTGGGGACAAACTTGGAATAGTTCAGGCATCATCAGGACCTTGCAGAATTCCTGAGACATCACAGGTACTCAAAAAATATTTGCCCCGTAAATGGGGGAAAAATGATCTTTGTTTCATAGACTCTTTTGAAAACCTGCTGAAACTAGGGATCCACTTAGGAAAAAGAGACAAATGTACACATGCACAATATTCTGTCTAATTCTAGGGCGTCCCGTGCACCCGATGCAGCCTCAGAATTCTAAGTTAAAAGTCTCTAACTTTTAGGGGAAAAAAGTAAACGCAAAGGCAATCGTTGCCTACTATATGATCTGCACAAGCAGATCCAACAAATAGCAGAAATTTCTTCTCCCTTAAGAAGAAATAAAAAGCAACGGGACAAAAATACTAAAAGGCAAAAAAATTTTTTAACATCCTGAAATAAACAAAAATTTAAAGCTTCAATTTAAGAAAACTTGCCATCAACTTTTAAAAAACTTATTTGAAGAAGCTTATTTGAAAAAAAACTTATCTGAAAGAAAAAAACATATTTGAAGAATCTACTGTGCCTTAGTATATTAATTAGAACTACCATTATCAAGACATAATCTTCCCCCAGTAAACAGCATTCGCAACAGATGTGAACCTAATGATGCATCAGCTAATAAAGAGAATCTGTTTTGACATTAGCTTTTATCAGAAGCCTCATAATCGTAAAACAAAAGAGACTAAGGAATACAACCCAGGGCGGTAGAGAAGACGAATGTTAACACATGAAGGATCTTGAAACTTGGCCTCCAACAGACTCTACAGCGCTCAGAGTAGCTTTCTATATTGGAAGGCGGATGGAAGAAAAACTGGCTGGCTGGCTCACTCATCTCATAATCTACTTCCCAGCCTCAATATTCTTGTTCCCCTAAATGGGGAGAAAGAAAAGACTAAATGCAGTAAGCTTAGTATGATTTGCACCCACTGACCCACCCTCTCCACAATAGCCCCATTCTATACACACATGCAGTTGATTCACACTACACAGCAGAAACAATACCGCAAAGCAGTTATGTCCCGATCAAAACAAATCCCTCCACTCTGTTGTCAGAATATGATATTATTTCAATAGGAGGGAAGCAAAAATGTTAATGTGTGCTTGAAACAATATTTCACTCTAAATGTGCTTCCATATTCAGGAAAAATGACAAGTTACACTTTTTCCTGTACTGATAGATACAGCTGGGAAAAAAATAAGGCCTTAGGCACTTGGTATATAGATTTCAGAAATAAAAGGCTGGGAATAGCAGCCAAATTTCACTACCACTGCCCAACATATATCTTCTTTAATGTCCTTCTTATAGCTAATCAATTGCCAAAATAATGTAAAGAATCCCAGGTAAGCAAATTTCGTGAGGTTATCCGCTGCTGCTGCTGCTAAGTCGCTTCAGTCGTGTCCGACTCTGTGCGACCCCACAGATGGCAGCCCACCAGGCTCTTTCGTTCCTAGGATTCTCCAGGCAAGAACACTGGAATGGTTATCTAGGACATGAATATATACACATCTAACTGAAGGACAGTTTTTAAAAAAAACCAGTCCCTCTTATTTTTAAGCTGAGAGAAAAAGAGTTTCACTGTTAGAAATCTTATAAAGTTTACAAGTGAAATAAAGTTCCTAATTCTCTAATATAAATAGTAGTAACCACCTACTGCTATGCTGAATTTATCATCCAGGAACTAAAGTAATTTTTGAGTTAATTATGATTTTCACAAACTTTTATCACTGAACTTTAGGCCCGGAAGGAATTAAATGTCAAATGTTCAAGTCTTTGCAATCACTTCATAGAGTCACAGTGTCAAAGAATAGTTATTCTCTAATTACAATTTATCTCAGATAAATCATAGAACAATCATTTTCAAAGCATATGATTTTAATAAAATATATCATGTAAAATACTACTAAACTCATGGTCGTTCTCTGATCATGCAAAAGTGCACTGGAATATGCCCAGGACCGTGAGAAACAACTACCCTTGTACCTGAGAGATTCGGTGTAACAGGAACAGAGAATGAAGAGTAACAGAATGACAGACAAATTCCAGTATCCAAAGAGGTATTTATAATAGAATTTGGATTTTGGTTTTGGTTTTTTGACCATGCTACAAGGCATGTGGGATCTTAGTTCTCTGAACAAGGACTGATTCTGTGACCCCTGCATTGGAAGAACAGAGTCTTAACCACTGGACCCCCAAATTTTAGGGAAGTCCCTGAAAGAAAGGGAATTTCCAGGTTATACAGTCAATATAAGGTAGATGTAAAATTTAAGCTGACATTCCCATACAATAAGCTAGACTAGATGGGATTATCTTCTTTTCTTGTCATTAAAAAAAAATCTCTTAGATCAGATTTATGAAACCAAAGGAAACATAGCCCAGAGATTATTTTTTTAAAAAGTAACCTTCTATCAGAATTTATAACACATCAAAGAATACATTCTGATATTAGGATATGCAAATTGAACACTAACAGTATATGAAAATTCTGCATATAATTAATACCTTGGTCTTAGTGTCTACTTCTTCCTTGCTTCTCTTAGAACTTGAAGGGCTCTCTTCAGGGTTGGGGAAACATCGCTTTTTGTTGGGATCACATGAAGAGAGGCATTGCATTCTGTGGTCACCATCTTTTTCCAGGTTCTTGATTGCCATGTGGATAAGGTACGTGTCAATGTTTTCAGGAACATATATTCTAATTAGGTTAATTTTATTTGTATCTGTAAAAGAATTTTTTTAAAGATTTAAAAGTAAATTACATAAAGCATCACAGAAAAATCTATGAGCTGGAAATAATGAAATATTTTGTAGAGCAGAAGGAGGAAGGTGGTCAGAGAAGATGTTCCTCTTGCAAATGCCTACCCCCTCACAGATCGGAAATGGAGTAAGCACACGNTGGTCTCCCTTGTTCTGTTCTTTTCTCTATTTACACAGAACCCTAAACGTTTCATTTTCACTGGTCTGGCCTGCTAGTACCATTTTAAAATGCATACAAGTTTCTTCTTAAAAAAAAAAAACTTGTAAAATAACTACACCTTCTTCATATATAAGACAGAATTTCAGTAATATAGGAATATTTCATATCACACGCATCATCACTGTACAACTCCTAATCAGTTACCTGTATTAAATCATCACACATTACATATTCCAAACATACTATGGAAATAAGTGAAGAGATTAGAAAACAGGCAATGACATGATTTCTTAAAGCAATCTCATAGGAAGGTAACTTAAGATTCTGCCCTAGGAGGTTCTCACTCAGACTCTCAGAAAACTCAACTTTACGTGGCTTGCCAAAGGCTGTTTTAAAATGCCAGCTGTTCAATAAATAGGTGAGCTTTACTTCAAAATTAGAATAATTTTTAAACAAACACTGCCTACTCTTTTCAGAAGTGAAATACAGCTTCCCTCTCATAATACAGCAGGACACATAACTCCTCTGACAGCTGCCAGTTTAACTAAAAAGACCCTTCATTTTGGTTTTGGCCACTGACTTCTTGCTGCTATCAGGTAAGGTCTCATTTCCTCTGGCAAACCACCCGGGTAATTTTCTCTTGGAGGTTTCAGACGAAGTCTATAGGAAAGAAACAACAACAAAAGTATATATATTATATATGTGTATATATCTATTTGTACTGCTGGCAAGTAACACGTGCTGTGCCGTGTGCTAAGTCATTTCAGTCATGTCTGACTCTTTGAGATCCCATGGACTGTAGCCCACCAAGATCCTCTGTTCATGTTCCCGGACAAGAATACTGGAGTGGGATGCCATGCCCTGCTCCAGGGGATCTTCCCAACCCAGGGATCGAATCCATCTCCTGCACTAAGTTACTAAATATACAGCCATCATCATTCCCTTTTCAATAAAACAAAATAATGATATCTAGAGAGTTTATTTCTGATTCAAAAGTAAACAGATGAGAGACAAAATCACTGTATCATTTGTTTAGGCAATTACCTGCTACCCTGTTACATATTTTTAGACACTCGAGTGTCTAAAAAAGACTCATTTGGGAAGGAAAGAACTGGATATGATTTCAGATCCATATTAACTTTGGGTATGCCAAAATGGTGAATTTACTGTTCGGAGGAAGGCATCTGCTTGAGCATGTGTGTACACACACACACAGTTGTATTAGCGATTAAAAAAAGCATACAACGTGTACATCTACACTGGGGACAAACTTGGAATAGTTCAGGCATCATCAGGACCTTGCAGAATTCCTGAGACATCACAGGTACTCAAAAAATATTTGCCCCGTAAATGGGGGAAAAATGATCTTTGTTTCATAGACTCTTTTGAAAACCTGCTGAAACTAGGGATCCACTTAGGAAAAAGAGACAAATGTACACATGCACAATATTCTGTCTAATTCTAGGGCGTCCCGTGCACCCGATGCAGCCTCAGAATTCTAAGTTAAAAGTCTCTAACTTTTAGGGGAAAAAAGTAAACGCAAAGGCAATCGTTGCCTACTATATGATCTGCACAAGCAGATCCAACAAATAGCAGAAATTTCTTCTCCCTTAAGAAGAAATAAAAAGCAACGGGACAAAAATACTAAAAGGCAAAAAAATTTTTTAACATCCTGAAATAAACAAAAATTTAAAGCTTCAATTTAAGAAAACTTGCCATCAACTTTTAAAAAACTTATTTGAAGAAGCTTATTTGAAAAAAAACTTATCTGAAAGAAAAAAACATATTTGAAGAATCTACTGTGCCTTAGTATATTAATTAGAACTACCATTATCAAGACATAATCTTCCCCCAGTAAACAGCATTCGCAACAGATGTGAACCTAATGATGCATCAGCTAATAAAGAGAATCTGTTTTGACATTAGCTTTTATCAGAAGCCTCATAATCGTAAAACAAAAGAGACTAAGGAATACAACCCAGGGCGGTAGAGAAGACGAATGTTAACACATGAAGGATCTTGAAACTTGGCCTCCAACAGACTCTACAGCGCTCAGAGTAGCTTTCTATATTGGAAGGCGGATGGAAGAAAAACTGGCTGGCTGGCTCACTCATCTCATAATCTACTTCCCAGCCTCAATATTCTTGTTCCCCTAAATGGGGAGAAAGAAAAGACTAAATGCAGTAAGCTTAGTATGATTTGCACCCACTGACCCACCCTCTCCACAATAGCCCCATTCTATACACACATGCAGTTGATTCACACTACACAGCAGAAACAATACCGCAAAGCAGTTATGTCCCGATCAAAACAAATCCCTCCACTCTGTTGTCAGAATATGATATTATTTCAATAGGAGGGAAGCAAAAATGTTAATGTGTGCTTGAAACAATATTTCACTCTAAATGTGCTTCCATATTCAGGAAAAATGACAAGTTACACTTTTTCCTGTACTGATAGATACAGCTGGGAAAAAAATAAGGCCTTAGGCACTTGGTATATAGATTTCAGAAATAAAAGGCTGGGAATAGCAGCCAAATTTCACTACCACTGCCCAACATATATCTTCTTTAATGTCCTTCTTATAGCTAATCAATTGCCAAAATAATGTAAAGAATCCCAGGTAAGCAAATTTCGTGAGGTTATCCGCTGCTGCTGCTGCTAAGTCGCTTCAGTCGTGTCCGACTCTGTGCGACCCCACAGATGGCAGCCCACCAGGCTCTTTCGTTCCTAGGATTCTCCAGGCAAGAACACTGGAATGGTTATCTAGGACATGAATATATACACATCTAACTGAAGGACAGTTTTTAAAAAAAACCAGTCCCTCTTATTTTTAAGCTGAGAGAAAAAGAGTTTCACTGTTAGAAATCTTATAAAGTTTACAAGTGAAATAAAGTTCCTAATTCTCTAATATAAATAGTAGTAACCACCTACTGCTATGCTGAATTTATCATCCAGGAACTAAAGTAATTTTTGAGTTAATTATGATTTTCACAAACTTTTATCACTGAACTTTAGGCCCGGAAGGAATTAAATGTCAAATGTTCAAGTCTTTGCAATCACTTCATAGAGTCACAGTGTCAAAGAATAGTTATTCTCTAATTACAATTTATCTCAGATAAATCATAGAACAATCATTTTCAAAGCATATGATTTTAATAAAATATATCATGTAAAATACTACTAAACTCATGGTCGTTCTCTGATCATGCAAAAGTGCACTGGAATATGCCCAGGACCGTGAGAAACAACTACCCTTGTACCTGAGAGATTCGGTGTAACAGGAACAGAGAATGAAGAGTAACAGAATGACAGACAAATTCCAGTATCCAAAGAGGTATTTATAATAGAATTTGGATTTTGGTTTTGGTTTTTTGACCATGCTACAAGGCATGTGGGATCTTAGTTCTCTGAACAAGGACTGATTCTGTGACCCCTGCATTGGAAGAACAGAGTCTTAACCACTGGACCCCCAAATTTTAGGGAAGTCCCTGAAAGAAAGGGAATTTCCAGGTTATACAGTCAATATAAGGTAGATGTAAAATTTAAGCTGACATTCCCATACAATAAGCTAGACTAGATGGGATTATCTTCTTTTCTTGTCATTAAAAAAAAATCTCTTAGATCAGATTTATGAAACCAAAGGAAACATAGCCCAGAGATTATTTTTTTAAAAAGTAACCTTCTATCAGAATTTATAACACATCAAAGAATACATTCTGATATTAGGATATGCAAATTGAACACTAACAGTATATGAAAATTCTGCATATAATTAATACCTTGGTCTTAGTGTCTACTTCTTCCTTGCTTCTCTTAGAACTTGAAGGGCTCTCTTCAGGGTTGGGGAAACATCGCTTTTTGTTGGGATCACATGAAGAGAGGCATTGCATTCTGTGGTCACCATCTTTTTCCAGGTTCTTGATTGCCATGTGGATAAGGTACGTGTCAATGTTTTCAGGAACATATATTCTAATTAGGTTAATTTTATTTGTATCTGTAAAAGAATTTTTTTAAAGATTTAAAAGTAAATTACATAAAGCATCACAGAAAAATCTATGAGCTGGAAATAATGAAATATTTTGTAGAGCAGAAGGAGGAAGGTGGTCAGAGAAGATGTTCCTCTTGCAAATGCCTACCCCCTCACAGATCGGAAATGGAGTAAGCACACGCCCCCCTCACTCCTGCACCCCTGCCTCCAAGAGCCAGAATCAGGTCAGCTCATCCACTCTGCAGAACTTCTGTTTCAAACTGAGAATCAAAACCACCATCCATAGAATTGTTTCTAAAGGAATTATGCTTCAAATTCCAAAGATCGATTATAAGCTAATTTTTTTGAAAATAATTTATTCTTCAAATAGAAGCTAATCATACTTGTAAATAAGATGCTAATAAAAAGGATTCTTTCAATGGATATTGAAGCATAACAAAACATATCAACTATTTAAAATGTCTATTAATTGAATACGTTTTCTGAGAAAGATAGATTTTAAGATCTTATTTGCCCTAACTTTCCACACAAATAAAGGTTGAAAACATCTACTGAAAAATCAAGTGAAACGATGGGCACTGCCTGCACTCCTTCAGTGGTTAAAGAGATCAAATTACCCTTATTTTTGTGGCATGCCCCTTGGAAGCCACCCTTAATTTTCCAGATACATGCACATTAAGAATGAAAGAACAAAATTCTTCAAAATATTATCCAGGCACATCATTAAATACATTGCTTCATTTATTAGTAGGCATAGTTACAATCTCAACTCCATAAAAGAAGCAGCTTAAAATTATGTAAACATGAAAAAAACTAAAAGAATAAAAAAGTACAGAACTCCTTAATAAGTTACAAGGACAAAATCTATTTAGCAAATAAGCATGAAAATAATAAGACCTAATTTCTCAGTTCTCAAATACTCTATGTTTAAGTATAAGATTATGAAATAATAAAATACAGAAAATTATCAATTCGAGATCGTGCAGAATTTAAATGCCAACAAACTGGTTCATTAAAACACCAAATTATGTGATATGGCTACAGCCAAGTAAAAGATGAAATAACCTATCTGAATCATTAGTGTGACATGGATATCTTCATTTCTTATTATAGTTTGTAACTCAACAATGTTTCCTCCAGTGAGAAAACAAACAGTATTTTATTATGGAAAAATAAGAATTCAAAAATAACATTTCACATCAATGAATGATAAACTACAGACTATAAATGCACAATCAAAAGAAATAAAGTTTAGATAGAGCTCATGAATCCTAACGTTCTCAATTTTGGCTTTGGAAGTAAACTACAATAATATATATTTTCATATTATCTGTATAATGTATATATAATGCTTGGACAGAAAGATGAAGTAAGTGTTTAATAAGTATAATTTAAATTTCATTGTTCTTTGGAATTTAAATTTATGTTAATACCTTTATTAATTCAATTTAGTGAATTTATTAATTCATTCGAAATATTAATTTCAATGTCATATTTAACTCTGAATGAAAATTTGCTATACTCAATATGTAGTAGTAAAGAAAATAGGAAAGGAGGGGGGAAACTGCACGAGCTCTTTCAGATGATATTGTATACTATCGAACAGCTTATCAGAGACACATCTTTCTCTAAATGCTAAGAGACAATACACACAGAAGGGAAAAAGTAACTCTAGGGTGTTAATATCAAGCAGGCAACTGAGCAAGAAGGCATTTGACTTTCTCTGAAATACTATTTCCTTCTGCACTGAAGAAAGAAAGATGATGATTCTAACCCCACAAGTAATTACTGTTGTCCTTTCTCTGCCTTAACGTCTAGTAAAATGGCAGCTGAAGTGAGAAAGACTGGAGAGTGACCGGCAGAAATGGCTAGCTTCCTCACAAGATACAGCTAAGTGACCTTGGATATTTTATCACAGGACAGAGTTTGGCCCTCAGGTTTTCAGATTTACAAACCAGTATTAACCTTAACAGAGCCAGGTGAACCAAGTTCACCCAATGCCAATTCATTAATTTCCAGTTATGAACTCACAACTATTCTATAGATTAGCAAGCCTAGTACATATTTTCCCTACAGAGACTGCCCTAAATGGGACATCAAAACATAACCAGAAAGCTGTGACACAGAAGCAGAATTAGTTGTTAAGGTGTCTCCTCCCTCCAATAAGATCTTGAGATAATTTATCAACAGGCCCTTAAAATACTTGAAGGTTTCATCAACCAGGATTAGAAATTGCATATGTCTTTCCTTTACATAAAAGTTGGCAGAACAACTTTAACATGGTATATAGCAAAGAGGGAAACTTAGGTTCCCTGGAACTAACTTAGGTTCCCTAAAGAGGGAAACTTAGGTTCCCTGGAACTAACCTTGAGCAGGGTTCCCTGCTCAAACCTGTGTTTATCCCTCTCCTGGCCTCTTAGGTTGATCAGCAGGAGAAGAGATGGCGGTGTTCTTCAGTCAAGTCTTCTTCAGGCCTAGAATGAAGGCTGCCTTTGAAGGTAACTTAAATACCTTTGTTCTTACCAGTTAAGTATAGTATTAATTGTGATCTTTTTCACCTTATTTCTAACCTTGGGGGGAGAACTGTATACTTATTCCTGAGTGGGAAATAGTCTGACATAGTAAAAAGCTTAATTAACTTTGCTCTGTAGCTCTGGAGATGAGGCTTTTGCTGTGTCCTCTGCTCTGTCCTAACAGTCCAAAAAAATTCATCAGATTTACCAGATTATTATGATACATCTAGTTTACGTTTGTACATTTAGAGTAGGAAAACCCTTCTAATGCACCTCGTCTTTACTTCTGTAAGAAAGGGATCACAATTTTAAAATAGGCAGATTCTAACACTTTCTGTAAGGCAGACAAAGGGGCTTGACCACAGCTGAGGTTCCGCAGCATACTGACAGGAGAAAACCCTCCCATAAGGGGCCCAAGAGACCCAAGTCCATCCCTTCAATTTCACAGTGCCTGACACGACTGCCTGGACGAGAGAGGCTAGTTCAGTGAAACCAACGACAGGGAATTAAAAAGATGCAGGAAGAAACTAAAAGTCAGTAAGCTATGGGGAAGGATGGTTTTTTTCCAAGTGATGAACTGGAAATCAGAGAAGGATGAAAGAGCTCTGTTTTGGAGATGGGTGTGGAAGGTGTAATCAGAAGCTGAAACAAACAAAAAAAGAATTTCTCTGATTCAGATTTTCCTTTGAGTGATGATGTGAAGAAAGACTGTATTTCTAAAACAAGACAAAGCATTAGAAAAGTGAAGTTTTCATAGTAGCATAAAGGGTTAATGTGATCAGAGTGGAAAATATCAGCGGATTGCTTGTTTACTTCATCTGGGTTCAATGACTCAAGTCATTAAGGCTGCAGACAAGGGTCATGGTTATCACCTGAGTTGATGGGAGGGTTTCGGATAACATCAGCAATAATCTTTTGAATCTCTGGAGTCAGGCCTGCTCGCTCCGTATCGACTGGGTAGCCAGCTTTCACCGCTTGGGATAAGTGCATGCCAACTGCTGTGAGAGGCAGAGTCCTCTTCTCAGCTGTATCCTTCTAGAGCAATGGCAGCAAAACAACCAGTGAGTTTTCTAAGCTTCCACTGTGCTGTGTAGAAACACAAGGTCCAAAACCTTCAGGTAGTAAGTGTTCACTGAGAAATAAAACAGCAGACTGAACCTTCATTCAAATTTCTCATTTTAACCAATTCTTCAAAATGACTCACATGCAAGAACTCCACAGGTGCTGCTGCTTTGTATACTTACTATATTGAATGAAGCAAGATCACCCAGCTTTAGCTAAGAGATCGTTACTCACCCTTCTGCAATTATTCACCTTAAAAACCCATCAATAACAGAGAACAGTCATTCTACGTTAAGTCTAATAGCTGCCACGACCTTTTAAAAATACAGTAAACTATAACTCAGTAAACTGTACACTTGAAATAACAGATGGCCTTTCAGTTACATGAACTTCCAGGAAGACAAATGCTAAAATGCTTAGTGATAAAATCAGGTTCCAAATGTATTCTATAAAAGGTTCTCAAAAAGACTTTAAAAAGTGCTTTAAGTGGGCTCTATTCATAAAATAAGAACAAACATAATTTACAAGTGGCTGTCACCATTGCTTAGTAATGAACTTAACATGAATTGTTAAGGACACTGCTACATATTTATGTAGCTTTTAAACAAATGCAGCTCCAAATCCAGTTAAGGTATCTGTTAGATAAAATATTCTTCTCAATATTCAGGAAGTTCAATCACTCAGCTCTAAATTATTTCATGATACTCTTTTTAAACACACCTTGAAAGTCTAAATTTGGACTGTATTTGTATGAATGCTGATATTTTCACAAAACAGGGCATGTAAAGCAATATTCTTCATCACTCAAAGGAAGGTTTTTAGTTACCTCCATGTCTGCCTAATATCAGGGTTATTTGATACCAGGCATCATATTACCTAAAACTAATTGTATTATAACTCCTGATTAATTAGTCCTTAGGCATGTTTAATTTTGTGCTTAACTAGCAAGACCCCCCCCCCTCAGGCTCCCAGGAGGCACAGATAATTACACTACAATATTTCACAATAATATACAACCAAATAATAGCAAAAGACCTAAATGAAGATATACCACTCCTCATATTTTTAACCATGAATATGTAATATATGAAACTTCATATCCTGGCTGAGTATGAGAATATAATTTATTCAAAAAATTTAGAGGCTATTCCATATTTTCTTAGTAATTACATACAGTTTTGCCATACATATTTGGTCCAATTATATATATACAAGCATGTTTAACATGTGTATGTAAGTTACTGTTTAAGTAAGAGACTGAACTTAAAATTCCTCTTTATCATGTAATTTGTTTCAAAAAGAGTACAGTGGATATTTGGTTCTTTGTGTAATGGCTTTCAAACTTTTAATTAAGGAGTTTAACTATCTGAGTAGAACATCTATTAATGACTAAGGCAAGCTAAGGACTGTTTATTCTTATTTGTACTGAATCTTAAACAGAATAGGAAGTGTGTAATGGAGCCTAGAGCATGAGACACAGAGAACAGGAAAAAGAGGCCCTGCACCAGACAGCCTGATCTAAATCAATTTAACACCAGAGGGCAGGAATGCAAATCAGTGAAACTCACGGGGAAGCCTCATTCTGCCCTTCTGCCGCTAAGATACCCTCTTCATTTTGTGTATTTAAAAAATCTCCACAACCTTAAGGACTTCTGCCATAATGATGAAGAAACAGGAAGTATGGTCATTTTTCACAGCAGTCAGATTTCTTTCAAAGAGCATCAAGTAGATATGGTTAAGGGAAAAAAAAAAAAAGAACATGACACTAGAGGAGAGAGTGAAAAGCAAGTTTGCTGCTTTTTTAAAACTTATTTCTAGCTTCTTGGACATCCTTCCAGAGATATCCTATGCACTTTTATATACTTACACTTTTATATACATATACATACATGAATATGTATAAAAGTGAAAGAATTACTCAGTCGTGTCTGACTCTTGGCATCCCCACAGACTGTAGCCCACCAGGCTCCTCTGTCTATGGGATTTCCCAGGCAAGAATACTGGAGTGGGTTGCCATTTTCTTCTCCAGGGGATCTTCCTGATCCAGGGACTAAAGCCCCATCTCCTGCACTGCAGGCAGATTCTTTATCATCTGAGCCACCAGGGAAACCCATTTATAATTATATAAGCATGCAAATACATATATATAAGTATATATACACACACATTTATGTAAATGAAAACACCACTAGGTGGTGTGAAAACACCACTAGGCACCTTCCTTTTTCTACTTAACAATGTATCTTAGAGATTATCTATTATCAGTACATACTGTAACAGTTTCTTAACTATTAAACCCATTTAAAAAAATAGCTTCAAAATATGGCTGCTTCAACATCCCTAAGCTATAAATGTGTTAATCAGTACCTCTGATACAATCTCTGTAAGATAATCATGCTTAAACTATACTTGCTGATTTTACTAGAAGTAGGCTTAGAAAGAGAAAATGACCTTGTTCTAAAATTAATTATAAAATGAACCAGTGTGAAACACTGCAGGATTATAAGAAATTTACCCAATTTAATACTGAAAAGCTGATAAAATACATTTAGATAAATTTAAAAATTCCCTCTAACTTGAAAGTAATACTTACCAAAGACATTTTCTTTTCTTGGAAAAAAGAATACGTCATGGCCACAGATGGTGAAAGTGAATTTGCTTTATTTTCCAGCACCAAACTTTTCTTCTGTTCTTCCTGTAGTTCTGTGCTTGAAAAGAGGTCTGTCTACACAATTTTAAACGTAGCACAAATGATCAAAAATACTATCAACATAATGATAGAACATAAACATGATCATTAACTATTAAGTAAAAAAATAACACAAACTTCAAGGAACAGCCCCAAATTCTCTTTTTATGAGAAGCTCAAAAAAGAACTTTTTTTTTTTTTACATATTGATTTTTAAAAGTAAAATAGGCTACAGTGAATAAATTTTGAATGAAGTATTTGTAATAGCAAACATGGTTACAGAACTAAAAATTCCTAGTCTTCTCCTTAAGCCAAAAGGAGAGAATACAGCTGAACTATAATGTTGACCACTCTGCTTCTAAATTAGTCCCCTAATCCCCTGAAAGTGAATAGTGAATAAATAAATGAAGCTTTAATTTCTATCTACATTTGAAAGTAAGATAATTAATCTAAAATAAAGTGCATTTGTTTTTAATAGGAAAACAAAGGTATAGCTAGGTAAAATGAAAAAGGCCGTAGAAATAGTAGTATATTTAAATGGAAAATTATGTATTTAAGAATATATTGCCTAGAAAATGAATATTACTGTTTTTTTCTGAGACCACAAACTGTAAGGACATTTTAAAGAGTTTTCTTGGCTGGTAATGCCTGTACTTGCATGTGTAACAAACATGGTTTATTGCAGGAAACACATGAAGCTTTTCACTTTGTATGATTTTTTGGGAAATTTTTTTCTTCAATTTTTTTTTTTTTTTTTTAGTTACTCTGTGAGCATATTTGAGCTTATATCAAATATTTATTTTTCATAAATACTAGTGACAATAATGATGCCATTCTTTTGCTTTTTGTGTTTTGTAATTTTCATTTTGGGACACAAATATTACATATCAGATTGTCCTGGTTTATGTTTACATGTTTGAAAACTTCACAATATATTTTCAGTGTCATTAAATATATTATAAAATGTGAAAAAAATAATAAAATAAAGTATTTATTCAAGTTTTAAAACAAAACCTCTCAACAAAATAAACAGATACTAGCAGCCTTGACAACTACTTTAGTATCTTAATTATGTAACCAGTGGTTATCAGTGGGGAGAGGGATGGGGGAAGGGGCATGATAGGGAAAGGAGATTAAGAGGTACAAAGTACTGGGTATAAAATAAGTTACAAGGATATAATATACAGCACAGGGCAAAGAGCCAGTATTTTATAACTTTGGAGTATCATATACAAAAATATTGAATCACTATGTTGTACATATGAAACTAATATAATACTGTAAGTCAGCTATACTTAATTTTAAAAAACTGGTAACTAATATGTTTTTATAACTAATTTAATAAAGAAACTCTCCAAATTCATTTTCTAAGTGTTCAGCACAGAAATTAAAATGAAGGGAGAAAATGCTGCTTTTGAAGCATGTTTTGAAATCATCAGAAAAAGTTTATTCTCTCAGAGCTCCAGTAAACCACAGTATTTTACCTGAACACTATTTATTTGACAGAAACGTCTGATGACTTCCAACAGAGGGGCCAACATCACAGCTTTGCCTTCAGAAACACCATCAATCCTTTTCACATTTTCAACTGTAGTAGGTCTATCATTTAAAAAAATTAAAAAGTCAAGAAACCACTGAAACATTACTACTCCAGCAACAAAGCTGATAGATATTTAGCTTCATACTGACATTCAATAAATGTATTAATGTTTGTTCCAGAAACCAAAAACTATGTATAAAACAAGTAATCAGGTTTTGAGTCTTGGAGGACAACTAAAAGGCTAAGACCACCTGACCTGCCTCTTGAGAAACCTATATGCAGGTCAGGAAGCAACGGTTAGAACTGGACATGGAACAACAGAATGGCTCCAAATAGGAAAAGGAGTATGTCAAGGCTGTATATTGTCACCCCGCTTATTTAACTTATATGCAGAGTACATCATGAGAAACACTGAGCTGGAAGAAGCACAAGCTGGAATCAAGATTGCTGGGAGAAATATCAATAATCTCAGATATGCAGATGACACCACCCTTATGGCAGAAAGTGAAAAGGAACTAAAAAGCCTCTTGATGAAAGTGAAAGAGAGTGAAAAAGTTGGCTTAAAGCTCAACATTCAGAAAACGAAGATCATGGCATCCAGTCCCATCACTTCATGGGCAATAGATGGGGAAACANATATGCAGATGACACCACCCTTATGGCAGAAAGTGAAAAGGAACTAAAAAGCCTCTTGATGAAAGTGAAAGAGAGTGAAAAAGTTGGCTTAAAGCTCAACATTCAGAAAACGAAGATCATGGCATCTGATCCCATCACTTCATGGGAAATAGATGGGGAAACAGTGGAAATAGAGTCAGACTTTATTTTGAGGGGCTCCAAACTCACTGCAGATGGTGTCTGCAGCCATGAAATTAAAAGACGCTTACTCCTTGGAAGGAAAGTTATGACCAACCTAGAGAGCATATTCAAAAGCAGAGACATTACTTTGCCAACAAAAGTCCGTCTAGTTAAGGGTTTAGTTTTCCCAGTGGTTATGTATGGATGTGAGAGTTGGATCATGAAGAAGGCTGAGCGCCGAAGAATTGATGCTTTTGAATTGTGGTGTTGGAGAAGACTCTTGAGAGTCCCTTGGACTGCAAGGAGATCCAACCAGCCCATTCTAAAGGAGATCAGTCCTGGGTGTTCTTTGGAAGGAATGATGCTAAAGCTTAAACTCCAATACTTTGGCCACCTCATGCAAAGAGTTGACTCATTGGAAAAGACTCTGAAGCTGGGAGGGACTGGGGGCAGGAGGAGAAGGGGATGACAGAGAATGAGATGGCTGGATGGCATCACCGACTCAATGGACATGAGTTTGGGTAAACTCCAGGAGTTGGTGATGGACAGGGAGGCCTGGTGTGTTGCAATTCATGGGGTCGCAAAGAGTCAGACACGACTGAGGGACTGAACTGAACTGAAAAGGCTAAGAAACTCAGAAGAAAATTTCATTCATTACTTCCAAAGTTTTTACCTGTAGCAATAAACTTGCTAACTACTTCAGACTTTCAATATTTCTTATTGTGTCCAATATGAAGAAACTGTCTGATGTCTGCTTTATAAAAATCTGCCAATCTAATGATTACTCTTTTAAATATCTTCACTTAATATTACAATGTGGTCTTTAAATATGTATTTTTAATAAAGTAATTATTATATAATACATGCACTACGTAATATTATTAGAAAATTCTTCTCTAAAGTAACATCTCTTGGATGAAATTTAGCAACAGAAACAGTTTTTGAAAAGGAAGAATAAAAGATGAGTACAATTACCAAGCAACAAAATTCTTTGGAAATAATTTCTTCTAAATATTTATTGACCACCTGATTATTAAGCATTGCAGTAGGTGCTTTGGAAAACACAAAAAGATGAAGAATGTAACATCTTTATCAGAGTTTAAAATCTAGAGGACACAATACATGAATACCAATATAAACAAAACCATAAATAAAGCATGATATAGTAAGTGCCACAGAATCATCTTTTAAATTTACATTTAAAAGTCCTTTATGAATTCCAGAGAGAAGAATCACTTTGATGATAAGAACATAGAGGACTTCATGGAACAAATAATGTCAGATCTTAAAGGATTTCCTGAAAGGAGTTTTGGGGAATCAAGGGAACTACAAAGCAGAAGCAACACTGTAGATAAGTATATGGAAGCTAAAAAGAAGACTAAAACAAATATTGCACAACCTAGGTAAGTTAAAGCATCAAAATTCTGTGACTCAGATGGAAAAGTAGGTTTAAGTCTATAAATGAAAGGCCTTGAATTGTGAGCTAGATAAGTTAAGATGCAGTCTTGAAACTTCAAAGTAACCCAAAGGCTCATTTAATACAGTAAATATTTTAAGAGCCTCTTTTGTGAACTGTATTTATATGCATTCAGAAGAACCATGATATTTGCGTCTTTTTGTAGACAGGGAACAAATCCTACAATCCTAAATCTGTAAATTGGGCAGATAATCTTTTAAGCTGTAAGTGATTTGTTGAAATTATATTAAATTCCCCTGGTGGCTCACATGGTAAAGAGTATGCCTGCAATGCGAGAGACCTGAGTTCGATCCCTGGGTCGGGAAGACCCCCTGGAGAAGGAAATGGCAACCCATTCCAGTATTCTTGCCTAGAAAATCCCATGGTTGGAGGAGCCTGGCAGGCTACAGTCCACGGGGTCCCAAAGAGTCAGACACAACTGAGCGACTTCACTTTCACTTTCTTTTAAGTTAAGACTGAGAAACTAGTTAAAGAAAAATAAAGCATGGTAAAGAAAGATTAATTTGTTATTCATATATCAGATGAGATAGAGAGAGAGAGAGAGAGACTGATGAAAGAAAAACTAATTAGAGGCTTTTGCAATAGTTCAAGGGTTAACAGTCTGAACTACCATGCTGTCACTGAAAACAACGAAGAAAAGCATAAACGGATTACACAAGGAACAATTAAACGAAAAAGTCTAAATACTATATAATAAAAGACGGGGCTATATATTAGAAGAGTAAAAGTAATATCAGAGGTATTAAACAGGCGTGATGAGGACCATGATAGTATGACTAACAAAATTAAGGAATTCAGAAAGCAGAGTTCTGGTATTTGCATGAAATGCACATACATAGGGTGGAGGGGTTGGTGGATAATGTGTTAAGATTTTATAACATATCCTGGATCTGATTGCTGAAAACAGCTGGTTTCATGTAGAAATGCAGGACTAAAGCTCAGTGAAGAGATCACTGGCATCAACACGGGAGATTTGGCACTCCTCAGGTGTGACTGCTGGAGCCATAGTCATGATATCACTTAATGATACATCTTACAAATCTATTATGTTAGAAGAAAATAAAATATGTAAATAGTTTACCTGATTTTAGCCATATCCACCAATATTTTATTTGTTGCCAGAATAGCCGGAGGAACATCCATTGTATTGGCATGTTTCTGCCTAGCTGCTACCAATTCGCCATATAACGCAGTCTGAACAAAAAGCAAATAAACAACATCTGTTAAAATGTGCTTAGAAATATCCAGTCCTTTATTTCAGAGTTTCAGATATTACATTTCCTCCTAGGATGAAAAAATAAACTGAACTGTATCTTACTTAGCCTCTTTGTTAAAAACCAATTGTTAAAATACTGGCAAGAGAATTTTAAGCATGCTTAGATCCATAACTATCTTCTCAAAAACTAACTGCCTCTCTACAGAAGTCATACCTGAGTCTCCTGCTCTTGAGAGGAAATAACAGGTTCTGAGGACTTGTAATATTTTCCTGGTGATGACACTATGGTGCTAAAACAATGAAAAGAAAATGAATAACAAAAGGTTTTCTTTCTCCAAGTTCACTTTCTATTTTGCCTTGCAAATGAGAATATCTTTCCAAATCAATATTAACACTTGTATGTCGTAATACCAGTAAGGTGACTGTTACTTAAATGACATTCTGGATCAAATACATACATTACAAAGGTAAAGTTAAAATTGTAATCTGAGTTCATCACAAAATTGGTATAATTAAGAATAGCATTTGCCGCCTCCTCCTCCTCAATCAAATTCTTTGAAAGAAAATACTCCTTATCTACACTGAAGTAAAATGTTTTTAAACCAAGAGGAATACAATCTACAATCGTTCTTGTGATCGCACTGTTAATAATTTATAAATTTATAATAATTTTTGGTTGCTGAGGAAAATTAGCAAGGATTTAATTACTGACAATTTTCTTCAAAATCAAACTAACAAAAATAAGCCAGAAGGTGTAATTTTGCCTTTGACTCCTTAAAAGAAGACTTCAAAACACCCAATTAGCAAATATATGAAAGGTGTTAGGCAGCACACTAGACACAGCACCAACTTCTACAAGAGGCATTTCTCACTGATAAATTACTTATAAAGAGGAAAAGTTATAAAAATGAAATTGTATGGAACAGCATATGTAAAAGATGTCAATTATAAAAACGAAAAGTTATAAAAATGAAATTGTATAGACTAGCATACGTAAAAGACGTCAAAGTTAAATACATTTCTGCTTTTAGGGGTGAAAGAGAAGAACATGCTTGATATTTAAGAAATGCTTATAAACTTCCCAGTTGCAAGGGCTCAACATCTACAATTTTATAATTATCAGATCCTATCACTAAAACAGATTTGAACATGAGGAAAGACAACTCCAGTTCAAAGAATTAGTTGTATCAGATTACTCAAGACAATTATAAATTTGTTTGAAGTAATATATTTACTTTTATCTTAGTATTTATGGAAATCTTTATACTGATGGACTATTTGCAAATTGTTACTTTAAAATAGTTCTCAGAAAAATTTTATTATATATACTGGCAAAATTCTGGCTAATATACCCCTGAAGCAGAAATACATGTGGAAAATGTTTGGCTATAACAAGTGTACAGAAGCGCTTCCCTGGTGGCTCAGTGGTAAAGAATCCGCCTGCCAAGGCAGGTGACATGGGTTCGATCCCTGGTCTGAGAAGATCTCACATGACGTGGAGCGACTAAGCCCATGCGCCACAGCTATTGGGCCTGTGCTCTAGTTAGAGCCTGTGCTCTGCAACGAGAAGCTCGCACACCACAACTAGAGAGGAGCCCCCACTCGCCACAACTAAAGAAAAGCCTCTGCAGCAACAAAGACCTAGCACAGCCAAAAATTAATAAAATTAGAAAAAGAAAATGCACGGAAGAAAATTCAAAATATATAATGACTATCATCAAAGAGGTAACTGAAGATCCTATACTCATGAATCAAGAAAAGACTGCTATACATGGTTTGACAAAAGACAGACAATGAGAAATAGTTCTTAGAAATTTAAATTTTGATAACTAAAACTAAAATCTCACTAGATGTGTTAGTTGCTCAGTCGTGTCTGACTCTTTATGAGCCCATGGACTGTAGTCCACCAGGCTCCTTTGTCCATGGGATTCTCCAAAGGCAAGAATACTGGAATGGGTAGCCTTTCCTTTCTCCAGGGGACCTTCCCAACCCATGGACCAAACCCAGGTCTCCCACATTGCAGATTCTTTACCAAACACCCAACAGAGAAGCTTTTCATTAGATGGGAGGGGATACAAAGGCGAGGAACTCTCCGAGAAAATAAACAAATGAAAACAGGTTGAAAATAGGAGAAATTAAAAATTAGTAATAGGAACATTAAAAGTCAAGAAAACAAAGAAGATAATTAAGGGAGTGGCGGTCATAATAACACAGTTTTGCCTTACTATACAGTATTTGAGCATATATAATAAAAACAAATTATATGACCAAAACTTGAAATATAATTTTGTTCCAGGCAAGCAAAGGAATTGAATGTAAGGAAATGAGGGAAGTGGATATGGGAAACAAGCCTTTAGTTTACCATTACAGAATATAAACAGAAAATTTCTAAAATTAATTAAGTCAAAAAACAGTAATCTAAGCATGTCAGAAATATGCAGGCAACCTCACACCTGTCAGAATGGCTATCATCAAAAGTCTATGGACAACACATGTTGAAGAGGATGCAGAGAAAAGGAAATCCTTGTACAATGCTGGTGGGAGTGTAAACTGGTGCAGCCACTACAGAAAATTGTACGGAGGTCATTCAAAAAACTAAAATTAGACTTGCCACATGATCCAGCAATTCCACAACTAGGTACACAGCCAGAAAAAAGCAAAAACACTAATTCAAAGATACATACATGCCAGTATTCACTATTTATTACAGTCAAGATATGGAAGCAACCCAAGTGCTCATTAACAGATGAATGGATAAAAAAGATGTGTACAGATATACAATGGACTGTTACTCAGCCATAAAAAGAAGGAAATTCTGCTATCTGCAACAACATGGATGGGCCTAGAGAATATTATCTGTAGTGAAGTAAGTCAGTTAGAGAAAGACAAATACTGGATGGTATCACTTATGTGCTAAGCTTGCCAGGCTCCTCTGTCCATGGGATTCTCTGGAGGGGGTTGCCGTTTTCTCCTCCAGGGAATCTTCCCAACCCAGGAAATGAACCCATGTCTCTTACATCTAATGCATTGGCAGGTGGGTTCTTTACCACTAGTGCCACCTGGGAAGCCATGATATCACTTATATGTGGAATCTAAAAAATAACAAAATGAATGTATATGGAAAAGTCACAGGTTTTATACCAAAGGGAAGAGGGAGACGGGGCGGGACTAATTTAGGGGAATGGGATTAAAAGTTACAAACTACTATGTTTAAAAATAAATAAGCAACAAGGATACATTGTAAAGCACAAGGAATTGTAGCCATTATCTTGTAATAACTTTAATGGAGTATTATCAGTAAAAATACAGAATCACTATGCTGTACACCTGAAGAAGTGAAAGTGAAAGCTGCTCAGCCATATCCGACTCTTTGGGACCCCATGGACTATACAGTCCATGGAATTCTTCAAATTATATTGTAAATCAACAATACATCCATTTTATAAAAAAGGAAAGATGAGTGGTTGAAAACAATAGCCCCCTCTCTTGCCCTTTTCCCCACTTTTTCAGCCTTTCAAAGAGAAATGTACAATAAAAATAAAATATACGTTGAAAAGCCATTAAAAAAAAAAGAAATATGGAGGCCAATTGCTTCTATAAAACAGAACATGGGTTTGAGAAGGGTGTGAACTTATGCTTTGTTACATGTCTTTAAGTGCCAATCGCCTTTCTAAAATTTCACATGTATTATTTTAATGAAAATTCAAATGAAATTTAAAATAATAGTTATTCTGTACAGTAAGCCTGTCCATTAAAATTAACTACTGGACCACTCCACAGGTATCTCAAAGTTGGGTTTTGTCTATCACTAAAACTCCTAAGTTAACCTCATCCCCTAACATACAACCCTTTATGTTACATGAAGGGCTTCCTCTTACAAGGCTCAGTGAAGGAAATGGCAGCACTTAACCTACTCTCAAAGACAGAAATCCAAGCATCACAGTCAAGTCTGCCATTTTTATCAACCCGTATCTTCAGTCGCTGAGTCCTAGCAATTCTATCTCCTAAATGTCTCACAAATCTCTTCTCTCCACGCCTACTGCCACTTCCCTTGACTAATCTACCATCACCTCCTGCAAACGGCACACCAACAGCCTTGCTACCTGTCTCTACGATGCTGCTCCTCCTGCAGCCCATACCCTCCACAGCCAGAGTCATCAACCACAGGTCGACTCACTACGGTACTCGGGCCAAATCTGTCTGTCCTAGCTAAGTTTGTAGCTAAGAATGGCTTCTGTACATTTTTTTAAAGGTTAAAGAAAAAATCAAAAGAAGAACATTCTGTGACATGTGAAAATTAAATGAAATTCACATTTCAGTGTCCCTAAATAAAGTTTTATTGGAAAAGAGCCCTACTCATTCATTTTCATATCATTCATGGCTGCTCTGAGGCCATAATGGCAAAGTTGTTGAAACGGAGACCAAGTGAAAGTTAAAGTCACTCAATCGTGTCCGACTCTTTGCAACTATACAGTCCATGGAATTCTCCAGGCCAGAATACTGGAGTAGGTAACCTTTCCCTTCTCCAGGGGATCTTCCCAACGCAGAGATCAAACCCAGGTCTCCCACACTGCAGGCAGATTCTTTACCAGCTGAGCCACCAGGGAAGCCCAAGAACACTGGAGTGGGTAGCCTATCCCTTCTCCAGGGGCTCTTCCTGACTCAGGAATCAAACCAGGGTCTCTTGCATTGCAGGCAGATTCTTTACCAGCTGAGCTACCAGGGAAGCCCACCTGGCCTTCAAAGCCTAAAATAGTTCTTATCTGATTCTTCATAGAAAATGTTTGTCAATACCTGTTCTCAGTCATAAATTTGATTATGTCACTGTCCTGCTTAAAACCCTTCCTTGGCTCCAACTGCCTTTTTGATCAAATGGAGTGCTTGAAAGGGACTGGATATTCTTGTTATTGTTGTTGTTTAGTTGCTCAGTTGTGTCCAAATCTATGCAACCCCACAGACTGTAGCCTACCAGGGCTTTAGCAGGCAAAAATACTGGAGGAGGTTGCCATTTCCTTCTCCAGGGGGTCTTCCCGACCCAGGGATCGAGCAGGCGTCTCCTGATAGGCAGGTAGATATTTTCACCACTGTGCCACCTGGGAAGCCCACCAGATACTCGAAACCCTGTTCAATTCTCCAGTCTTAAATGTCACCATCCCTTGCTTCCTCTCCCAGGGAACTGCTAGCAAACTGATGAGCTCCTCAATCACGTCATCCTCTCCTGCTTTCAGGTTTTAGTGTGTGGGCCATCCCACTGCTTAGAGAGCATTTCCTCATTTCACCTAACTTCTACTTAAGCCTCAAGTGTCACTTCCAAAGTGTGTTTCCAAAGTGCTACAGCCCTGGATTGTAATTTTCTGTTCCCTCATCTGTATATCCCACTATAATACAAACTCTGAGAGGGCCAGCGACTATGTCTCTATTAATCTCCACTCAATCCCAGTACCTAAGGTAGTCCGTGGCACCAAGAAGAAGTCACAGGGAATGTTTAAATGAAGAAATGCTTCAGCATATTGAACGGGTTTACTGTTTTGCACACTCCTTAAACCTTTTGCTTATATGAAACACAGTAATCACATATGACATATATTCAATCAAAAAGAAATCATTTGGTGTGGAAGACTGCTATTATATACAGTAAATGTTTCTATACACCCCAAAGCAATATTATTGAAGTGAGCACACCATTTAGAGAACAAACCATTTTCTTTCACTTAATATGTATGCAAATGTAGTCCACTTAATCAGTGCATATGTCCTCACAGGTTTTTAAATTCTCTATTTTCAGACCTTCTATAATTCGGTACATTCTCCATACTTTTACTAAGTCAGAAAGATAAATATTAAGCTTGAAAGCACAATAGGCGTATCACCTTAATACCCACCATTGTATGTTGCCATAAGATCTCTTTCTTGAAAATGAAGTGGGAATATATATATTTCATACAAATTATAATTAAATAGTGTATAGATGTTAAAGATTAACAAATACAGATTTGAAAGTCACCTCTGTTATTAATTTATGCACCTGACAAGTTAGTTAACTTAACCCTTAAGTCTCTCCAACTGTAAAATAGGGACAAAAAATAGTAGCTAACTCATATGTTGTTGTAGGCATTAAATGAGATATTACTTCTATAAAGACTAGCATTTAGCACAAGCCCGGCAAACAATAATACCCTGAAGTGTTAGCTCTTAATATTAAAACTATAATTTTATAAGTCTGCCTTAATAATTGTATTACTGGAGGCTTATGTTTAAAATTCCTTCTGCCAATGAAATAACCCAACATCTGATAGAGCTTTCTCTCTCAAAAAGAAAAAGTGCTAACACAGTGATTATAGAGAATAAAAATGTGAATTCTGTACCTGTTTTTAGGACTGTTTCTCCCAGAAGAAATTTTATCATGTGCTTTGTAAGAATACATCTGGTCCAAGTTAAACTGCTTTTAAACATATAAAGATCCATTTAAAAAAAAGAGAGAAGTTTCAAAAATCTTTTAAATATGCAGAAAATAAAATACAAAATATTATAATGATAATTTTTCCTCTGACTAAACACCTCATCAAAGAAATCAGCTGAAAATAAGCTCATGAATTATCAATTTCTAATGTTCTAAAGGTAGTTGGAAATACAGTGTAATATCCCATTCCTTCCAAATCTCAAGAATATGTGATCTAAAGAATTCTTAGAGACATAGAAAGAGCCAAAGTCATAAAAATGATTTAATTACATTCTGCATACTTTAATAAAGCAGAAAAAAATCGCCAGAAAATTTAATTCATTTGTCCATCACCCCATCACCCTAGTATTCTAATTAGTGGAAGTCTGCCTGTGGATAAGTATTTAATCTGTAATAGTTACCTAAGATCCAAAACAAAGCAAGAAAATGTGTGTGTGTGTAACTTTAATGAGAACATTCAGGAATCAAGCTTGTTTTTCCATCAACTAAAAGTATCATAATCGTTAAGAAAAAAAAGACTCCAAACCAAATGAGCTATGAAGTAGGCATAAAAGAAAAAGGAAGTTACTTGCTCAAATACTTCTAACTGTTCTATTAATCCCAGAAATCATATATTGCATTTTTTATTCTGTTCATATAATTTCTCTCTCCAAATTTTATGTCTTACTTTATATGGCGTTTTCCTCTTTGAGTGGAAATAAAATGGAAATAAAAATTAAAATAGAAATTGCATCAATGAAGAATGAAATAAATAAGAACCATCTCTTTAACAAAAACAAACCTTCTCTGAAGTTAATTCAACTGGTACTTGATCAGAGACATGTTCCTCAGTGCCTGAAGATACAGCTTTAGAACTGAAAAGTAATGAAATTTTCTCAAATGTTAAAATGTAATTATTTAATACATGAATCATCACACCTCTACTCTTAGAAAGGCAGATGAGATTATATTACTCTTTTAGGACTGATGATTTCTTTAAATCAATTCCCCGCCACCCCAAGAGAGTTTAAGCTTTTTAAACTTTTTAAGTTTTAAAAGTAAAACTGATAATTTAATGTATTCCATTGTGATTAGTCAGTAATACTGTATTATAAACTTCAGAGTCACTAAGAGACTAACTCTCACTTGCTCTCTACACAGAAAAGTTATATTCAAGTAATGGGTTATGTACTATTGCCATCATCATAGTGTAATATGTAAATGTATCAAGCCAATACTTGTACACCTCAAACTTACACTGTGTTATATGTCAATTATATCTCATTTCTTTAAAAAAAGAAAAAACTGAAAAATGATCAATAATGTATAAAAGTATGATCAATAATATATCAAAATTATAAAAATGTATAAATAATGTATAAAAGTAAGTAGGCAACAACACATGTATTCCTTTCCCATCTTCTTATAGAAGAAGGCAATAAGAGATAGGGATTATTTCGTATTGATCTCAATGCTGTTTATCTATTTTTCATTACAGTAGATTTACCAGACTGTGTTAGTTTCAGGTGTAAAGTGAAGTGATTCTGTTATACATATATATATATGTATATGTCTACATTCTTTTTCTTTCCTGATTCTTTACCATTATAGTTTATTACAAGATATCAAATATGGTTCCCTTTGCTATATACTTCTTTAGCCAATAGGAAAGCAGCTCTCTAAATACTATAGCCAACTACTTCCTGCACACTCAGAACACCTTCTGAGTGTTCCGTGAGTTACTCTCCCTCCTGACGGCCACCTCCCAACTGACTGAAAGAGGCATGCAAAAACGACTCTTTATTCATTTTACCCCGTGTGGTGCCTGCAAATTAGCATAAAATGAACCATAAAAACCTGAAAGTTTAAGAGAAAAAGCAAAAAATGAACCTTGGTAGAAATGTCCGTGGACACAATTGTTCACTGGCTTGAAGGAAAAGCCTCTGGGGAAATTCTGTTNCTGGCCTTCAAAGCCTAAAATAGTTCTTATCTGATTCTTCATAGAAAATGTTTGTCAATACCTGTTCTCAGTCATAAATTTGATTATGTCACTGTCCTGCTTAAAACCCTTCCTTGGCTCCAACTGCCTTTTTGATCAAATGGAGTGCTTGAAAGGGACTGGATATTCTTGTTATTGTTGTTGTTTAGTTGCTCAGTTGTGTCCAAATCTATGCAACCCCACAGACTGTAGCCTACCAGGGCTTTAGCAGGCAAAAATACTGGAGGAGGTTGCCATTTCCTTCTCCAGGGGGTCTTCCCGACCCAGGGATCGAGCAGGCGTCTCCTGATAGGCAGGTAGATATTTTCACCACTGTGCCACCTGGGAAGCCCACCAGATACTCGAAACCCTGTTCAATTCTCCAGTCTTAAATGTCACCATCCCTTGCTTCCTCTCCCAGGGAACTGCTAGCAAACTGATGAGCTCCTCAATCACGTCATCCTCTCCTGCTTTCAGGTTTTAGTGTGTGGGCCATCCCACTGCTTAGAGAGCATTTCCTCATTTCACCTAACTTCTACTTAAGCCTCAAGTGTCACTTCCAAAGTGTGTTTCCAAAGTGCTACAGCCCTGGATTGTAATTTTCTGTTCCCTCATCTGTATATCCCACTATAATACAAACTCTGAGAGGGCCAGCGACTATGTCTCTATTAATCTCCACTCAATCCCAGTACCTAAGGTAGTCCGTGGCACCAAGAAGAAGTCACAGGGAATGTTTAAATGAAGAAATGCTTCAGCATATTGAACGGGTTTACTGTTTTGCACACTCCTTAAACCTTTTGCTTATATGAAACACAGTAATCACATATGACATATATTCAATCAAAAAGAAATCATTTGGTGTGGAAGACTGCTATTATATACAGTAAATGTTTCTATACACCCCAAAGCAATATTATTGAAGTGAGCACACCATTTAGAGAACAAACCATTTTCTTTCACTTAATATGTATGCAAATGTAGTCCACTTAATCAGTGCATATGTCCTCACAGGTTTTTAAATTCTCTATTTTCAGACCTTCTATAATTCGGTACATTCTCCATACTTTTACTAAGTCAGAAAGATAAATATTAAGCTTGAAAGCACAATAGGCGTATCACCTTAATACCCACCATTGTATGTTGCCATAAGATCTCTTTCTTGAAAATGAAGTGGGAATATATATATTTCATACAAATTATAATTAAATAGTGTATAGATGTTAAAGATTAACAAATACAGATTTGAAAGTCACCTCTGTTATTAATTTATGCACCTGACAAGTTAGTTAACTTAACCCTTAAGTCTCTCCAACTGTAAAATAGGGACAAAAAATAGTAGCTAACTCATATGTTGTTGTAGGCATTAAATGAGATATTACTTCTATAAAGACTAGCATTTAGCACAAGCCCGGCAAACAATAATACCCTGAAGTGTTAGCTCTTAATATTAAAACTATAATTTTATAAGTCTGCCTTAATAATTGTATTACTGGAGGCTTATGTTTAAAATTCCTTCTGCCAATGAAATAACCCAACATCTGATAGAGCTTTCTCTCTCAAAAAGAAAAAGTGCTAACACAGTGATTATAGAGAATAAAAATGTGAATTCTGTACCTGTTTTTAGGACTGTTTCTCCCAGAAGAAATTTTATCATGTGCTTTGTAAGAATACATCTGGTCCAAGTTAAACTGCTTTTAAACATATAAAGATCCATTTAAAAAAAAGAGAGAAGTTTCAAAAATCTTTTAAATATGCAGAAAATAAAATACAAAATATTATAATGATAATTTTTCCTCTGACTAAACACCTCATCAAAGAAATCAGCTGAAAATAAGCTCATGAATTATCAATTTCTAATGTTCTAAAGGTAGTTGGAAATACAGTGTAATATCCCATTCCTTCCAAATCTCAAGAATATGTGATCTAAAGAATTCTTAGAGACATAGAAAGAGCCAAAGTCATAAAAATGATTTAATTACATTCTGCATACTTTAATAAAGCAGAAAAAAATCGCCAGAAAATTTAATTCATTTGTCCATCACCCCATCACCCTAGTATTCTAATTAGTGGAAGTCTGCCTGTGGATAAGTATTTAATCTGTAATAGTTACCTAAGATCCAAAACAAAGCAAGAAAATGTGTGTGTGTGTAACTTTAATGAGAACATTCAGGAATCAAGCTTGTTTTTCCATCAACTAAAAGTATCATAATCGTTAAGAAAAAAAAGACTCCAAACCAAATGAGCTATGAAGTAGGCATAAAAGAAAAAGGAAGTTACTTGCTCAAATACTTCTAACTGTTCTATTAATCCCAGAAATCATATATTGCATTTTTTATTCTGTTCATATAATTTCTCTCTCCAAATTTTATGTCTTACTTTATATGGCGTTTTCCTCTTTGAGTGGAAATAAAATGGAAATAAAAATTAAAATAGAAATTGCATCAATGAAGAATGAAATAAATAAGAACCATCTCTTTAACAAAAACAAACCTTCTCTGAAGTTAATTCAACTGGTACTTGATCAGAGACATGTTCCTCAGTGCCTGAAGATACAGCTTTAGAACTGAAAAGTAATGAAATTTTCTCAAATGTTAAAATGTAATTATTTAATACATGAATCATCACACCTCTACTCTTAGAAAGGCAGATGAGATTATATTACTCTTTTAGGACTGATGATTTCTTTAAATCAATTCCCCGCCACCCCAAGAGAGTTTAAGCTTTTTAAACTTTTTAAGTTTTAAAAGTAAAACTGATAATTTAATGTATTCCATTGTGATTAGTCAGTAATACTGTATTATAAACTTCAGAGTCACTAAGAGACTAACTCTCACTTGCTCTCTACACAGAAAAGTTATATTCAAGTAATGGGTTATGTACTATTGCCATCATCATAGTGTAATATGTAAATGTATCAAGCCAATACTTGTACACCTCAAACTTACACTGTGTTATATGTCAATTATATCTCATTTCTTTAAAAAAAGAAAAAACTGAAAAATGATCAATAATGTATAAAAGTATGATCAATAATATATCAAAATTATAAAAATGTATAAATAATGTATAAAAGTAAGTAGGCAACAACACATGTATTCCTTTCCCATCTTCTTATAGAAGAAGGCAATAAGAGATAGGGATTATTTCGTATTGATCTCAATGCTGTTTATCTATTTTTCATTACAGTAGATTTACCAGACTGTGTTAGTTTCAGGTGTAAAGTGAAGTGATTCTGTTATACATATATATATATGTATATGTCTACATTCTTTTTCTTTCCTGATTCTTTACCATTATAGTTTATTACAAGATATCAAATATGGTTCCCTTTGCTATATACTTCTTTAGCCAATAGGAAAGCAGCTCTCTAAATACTATAGCCAACTACTTCCTGCACACTCAGAACACCTTCTGAGTGTTCCGTGAGTTACTCTCCCTCCTGACGGCCACCTCCCAACTGACTGAAAGAGGCATGCAAAAACGACTCTTTATTCATTTTACCCCGTGTGGTGCCTGCAAATTAGCATAAAATGAACCATAAAAACCTGAAAGTTTAAGAGAAAAAGCAAAAAATGAACCTTGGTAGAAATGTCCGTGGACACAATTGTTCACTGGCTTGAAGGAAAAGCCTCTGGGGAAATTCTGTTTTGGCTTTAGCAAACCAGTTTCTACCCTGGTGAACACAAGAAGACTCTCTTTAATGCACAGTGAGCATATGAAATCAAACAGGCAGACTCCTGCACGGTTTACCTTTTCTGTAAGGGTGCAAATCTTTACGTATTTGCTATTCCCAGGAACTTCTGCCAAGAAGCCCTCAATGATGAGCTGACGGGAAAGAGCCTTCCACCAATTCTCTGTGTGGTCCTTGCCCGTACCAAAGACACTGTGACTGCGGTATCTATCTTCAAGACGCTGGGAATTCTGAAATTGGGAATAAGATTTAAAGTGTTTATTTAATTAAACAGGAGAAGTAAAACACAAAACCATCTACTGATTCTTTGGCTTTAATACTTAACTTTCAGCTTTAAAAACCCACAAATTTTTAGATCCATCCTGCTTGCTCTGAATACCTAACTCACAAAACATACACTTCAAATGGTGTTCCTTTTCTGCTTTAAAAAAAAAAAAATGGCAGAACATTTCATATAAAAATCACAAGCATTTCCCAATGCATAGGTACTTACTAGCTTTTTGATATGGGGTAGGTTGGTTACTTATCTGTGTTTCTATTTCCAATCTATATAATAATAATTCCAATTATTATTGGAATATAATTGGAATATAATTCCAATTATATTGGCTGCTATATAATAATAATTCCAATCTCTTGGGGATGTTGTAAAGATTAAGTCAGTAACCAGGACAGGACAGAGCCTGGCTCCATAATACTAACTTTCTTTTTATGAGCGAACAGCTGATCCTTTAACTTAACCTGCATTCCTTAACATAAAAGTAAAAGCCT
This sequence comes from Neotragus moschatus, assembly GCA_006410615.1. Lineage (NCBI taxonomy): Eukaryota > Metazoa > Chordata > Mammalia > Artiodactyla > Bovidae > Neotragus > Neotragus moschatus. The sequence continues at coordinate 1,445,860 of SJYA01003206.1, forward strand.
TGACTCAGTATCTAGTCAGTTTTCCTGGAACACTTGTAATAGCATTCTACACCTGCTGGGGGCTTACTTTTATAGTAGGAGATTCTATTGCTTGCAAATTAATAACACCAAAGGTATTAAGTTGCCTGACTAGTACTTATTAGCAATTTGGACTCTAAAAATCATTCCTCTAGTCTTCCCTTCCATAAGCAAAAAACGTGAAGTGAATGAACACATTTACTAGTATGAAGTAAGAAGACGCTCTTCTAATCAGTAGAGGTAACTGTCTCTTCCCCTCATGAGCAATAATCACTGTGAATACTGTGTATGGTGGGAATAAATTCACACTGCCTTGTTTCCACAGCAATCCACACACAGAAAATATTTCTGCTCTTCCACAAGGAGCATTTTGTCTTAAAGGAACCATATTCCTTTTTCAACTAGAAATCCAAACTTACCCAAGTAACATTTTTGAAAAGTCAGAATACTTTTCAGCAACAAATGTCTAACAATTTTTTCCTCTGTGCGAGGCATCTTCCATTTATTACATATATGTTCCAGTTAACTTAATTTTCCAAGTTAACCCACAGATGAAGGAAACTGCTAAGGAGGAGAAAGTTGCTATAGAGGACATGGGGACCTGGGCACTGATTTTTACAGAGCACACAATTTTATACACACATTCTAACCAATCATAAACCTTTCTTCTAGTACCTCCAGATCATTCAACTTAAAAATACAAATTTAAAACTGCATATGAACAGCATAATAAAACAGAAACAGCCCTAGAACAGCAGTTAGGAAAGCTGTCATTCATCCTGCTTCTGATACAAAGCAGACCTGAGGCAGCTCATTTAACTTCTGGGATTTTGTATCAGCCATTGTGTAAAACGGAGAAGGCAATGGCACCCCACTCCAGTACTCTTGCCTGGAAAATCCCATGGATGGAGGAGCCTGGTAGGCTGCAGTCCATGGGGCCGCTAAGAGTCGAGCACAACTGAGCGACTTGACTTTCACGTTTCCCTTTCGTGCATTGGAGAAGGAAATGGCAACCCACTCCAGTGTTCTTGCCTGGAGAATCCCAGGGACAGAGGAGCCTGGTGGGCTGCCATCTACGGGGTCGCACAGAGTCGGACATGACTGAAGTGACTTAGCAGTAGCATTGTGTAAAAGGGGGTAGAGTTAAACAATCGTTTTTCTCTAATAAGAGTCTTTACTTCTATGGGGCAACGTCTCAAAAATGGAAATTATCAACCCATTCTTTCCCTTTAAAAAGCAGGTTGGAAAAATCAGGGTACCAAATGATGCATCAAGGAACGTGGAAACCTACTAACAGATGGATGTGTGTTAGAATAAAGAGAATCATATCCCCAATCTTTAAACCACTATCAGGCTTCCCAAGTGGCTCAGTGGTAAAGAATCCACCTGCCAATGAAAGGAGACTCAGAAGACACAGTTTTCGACCCCTGGGTTGGGAAGATCCCCTGGAGGAGAAAACGTCAAACCACTCCCGTATTCTTGCCTGAGAAATCCCATGGACAGAGGAGCCTGGCAGGCCACAGTCCACGGGGTCATAAAGAGTCGGACACAACTGAGTAACTGAACACACACACACATGCTATCATGATACAGAAAACAACTTGCCACTTCTCTGAATTAACGTCTTTAAAAACAAATCACAGGTGCTTGTTGTGGAGCTTCTTCTTGCTGGGAATGCCACATCCCCCTCCATGCCTTCTTCCCATGATCCGTCTCTGAGCACACCAATCTATTCTTAGTGTCCACAAAATGGAAAAACTACTCTAGCTTTGCAGCTATGAACAACCACTCTCTCTTCAGAATTTGAATAATACTTTAATCTATTCCTTTGCTCTTCATCTCTTTCTATGCTGCAATATACTTATTTCTTCTCAAGTAACATCTTCCATACTGGATGATAAGTTTCATCTAATTTCACTTTGAATTCCCCACAAAACAGAGTACAGTGCCTCACACAAAAATACATTTTTAGGTTCTTCCATGATGGTCCAGTGGCTAGAACTCCACACTTGCATTGCCTGAGGCACAGGTTCAATCCCTGGTTGAGGAACTAAGATCTCTCATGCCCCTGAGGCACAGCCACACACACACACACACACACACACACACACAACAAAGATGTTTAATAACTAGCAGAAAAAAAAAATTTATAAACTCTTCACTCCTGAGGTTTTAATTTCCTGTGTTCTTAAAGTGCAAAGTTCATAGTCTCTGTCTACATTAACTAATTTTTTTCCTTTTGCTTTTTTCCCAGTCCCTTCAAGTCAAAGAAGTTCACAGCTACCATTTCAGGGCTTAAGAAAGTCATTTGTGGAACTGCTGTTCTATGTGAACAATCAAGCCAAAATATAAAGATAATTATCTCTAGGCATAAATCAATCTGATAAAATAACTTGTCCAGAAAATTAAACGGATAACCCTCTCCTGCTAGAAAGTTTGAAAATTATAAAGGGTGATTAAAACTACCAATAGTTTTTCAATGGCTGCAGATAGTCAAACCATCTTCTATCAAGTGTTCTCTAATTCTGGAGCCATGATGTGGTTCAGCACTTTAATAGGAAAGAGGTTTCACTTAATCTCCTAATTATGCAAATTAATCACTGTACCTGTTTTCTAATCTGTAAAATTAAGATAACTGCGTATCTTAATACTATTCACAAAGGTGTTTAAAGATTTTTGGAAATCTCTTTATGTGGTAAGCTAGACCCCTAAAACAAATTTCCTTAGGCAACATTTCTACTATTTATTTTCCAACAAAACTTATGCTTTAAAGACAAAATTTCCCAGTGCACTGGGACAACCCTAAGGGATGGGATGGGATGGGGAGGGAGGTGGGAGGAGGATTCAGGATGGGGGACACATGTACATCCATGGCTGATTCATGTCAATGTATGGCAGAAACCACTACAGTATTGCAAAGTAAATAGCCTCCAATTAGAATAAATAAATTTAAAAAATTTCAAACTATTCACAAACACCTGGATGGCCTGAAAAACCATTTATACTATTTGTAAACATCTTATGTAACAGAGGAAAATCATGTATAGCTGAAATACTGTTTTATATGTACAAATATCTCTTCAAATAAACTCAAAGAGTTTTAAGTTTAAGGTGTTAATTATCACACAGATAAAAATTATCTATAAAGATATTAATTTTTCCTACATTAGTTAAGGTGGACAATTCACTAAATTCTCAAAGGAGATACAATTATAATTTTTAAAATAATATCCCAGTAGATGCCAAGATCTCTGAAATAAGAGAGAAAAAAACTTGCCTTATTTTCACTGTAGTTAATGGGTACAAATTTTCGTTAAGTGGTACTTTTGAAAAAGTTTTACACCTTTATCTAGCAAGGGTAATATAAAATTTCACAAAGAATAAACTTCTTAATTTGTAGACTCCCAGAAGAGACTGTCAGTATAAGTGGTCTGACTTGGTTTTTAAATAATAGGTGAAATCTGATCCCTCTTGTGACCAGTTCAAGTTTGTCTAGGAGCCCATTTCCACTTATCTGTTGATACTGGATACTGCTGGGTTATACCAAATTAAAACAAGGCTAATTTTTATAAATTATACATTCAGCTGGGATACACAGGATTTGAGGATGACACAGACAAAAAATTTTCATAGATCTTAATTATATTTAATCTGTTCCTTGCAACTTGAATTCTTTTATATAAAAAAATACTGCAGCACTCACAGTTGCTAGTCCAACTTCCTCAGGCAACACTTCTACCATTAGATTTCAAATCAAATCAAATCAAATTTTAAACTCCATTCAGAATCTAAAAATATCAGTACCTGAAGGTAACAGGCTTTCAATCTTTCATTAAAAATATTTTACAACTGACTACCTTCAAAAATCTCTTTCCAAACAGAACAAAAACTCAGAAAGTAAATATTTACATGAGGTATTTAAGAATTTAACAAATAAATGCTGACCTAAATTATTTTCAGAATTCTACATATAAAGTGAGAATTTTAATCTCTTTTAGTATATTTTTAATAAATATACACAGTTGCAAAGGATTCTCTATCCCACTTTTTTTTTCCAACTAATATCAATATATAAAACTTAACTTTACAGACTTGTAAATCAGGAATAAAATCACATAAACAAAAAGACTACAGAAAAAGCTCCTTGGCTATAAGGGTCATGACCTACCCATATTTGCACCTGCAGCTGTTAGCATAATGCTGTCACACTAATCACTCAAAAAAAAACAAAACCAAGTAGCTGAATTAACTATTTTTTCATTAGTTAAGAAACAGAAAACTTTCTAGGAATTTTAAATGCTTCTGATAAAAAAAAAAAAAAGCAGAAGGAAAGAAAAAACATACAACCAAATATTATAACTGAACTGAGACATTTACAAAAGATCACTAAAATTTTAAGTTATGCTCAAAAATTTTACTACTTTTCAGGGCACCAAAAAACACAAATTTGTTCTACTTGTCCCTTGACACAATGAAAGTTAACTTTTCTTAATTATCCCAAAAAAGACCAGCCTAGGGATTCATCCGACTACAATGTAATAAACTAAGACAGATAGCCTGGAAGCATTCTTAATGATACACCCAGGTTTTGTCAAAAGTAATGAACGCAGTGCTGACCTGGAACTTAATATGACTCTGAGTTTCTGATAACTAAAGCCAAAGCTATAATCACAAAACAGCAAACCTCTGAAGACAAGTACAATGGGAGTAAAAGAAGACTTACAGATCCTCGGAGAAACAAAATTGGAATCCCAATGCCAAACCTTCCTCCTAAGATGGTCACAGCAGATAAGAGCTGGAATGCTTGTGGACCAAAGTCCTGTAACATATCATCTGAGTCTTCAAGGGAAAAGCAGTGACCCAATCTAAATAAAAACAATATGTTAAGAAAGTTTAGTCAAGCCATGTACCTTTAGAAATTAAAAGTTAGTGTAATAATTAAATAAGTAAATTGTAAAAAAAAAAAAAAAAACCAGTAAAAAACATTTCAAATGTGCCAACTGCTTCAGAAACTACAGAGAAAATTCAACACAGCAAAGAGCACGTGAAGTATGTAGAACATGAAATGTAAACTGTAATACAGCATCACAGCTATGTCCTGTTGATGTTTCTCAAACCCTAGTGCCCCAGAACCCAAGTTTCACAGGAGGTACTTTGGCCCAAAAACAGATGACAAAAAGGTTCAAGCAGGCAGAAATGTAGGGTTATCGCTTGAAGCGCTTCACTTGATCGATTGTATAAAAGCTGGATTTTTTGTGTTAGGTTTTGGTGGAAGAAAAAGAGTTATTGCCCTCACTCCCCAAAAAACTTTTGAACTGAATAAACAAATCTCCTGTGCAATCAATTATTAGTTTAAAATCTAACCACTGTAAAATATGACCAAAGATGATAAACTGTTCACTTAAGACCATTTAGAAGTTAAATTCCTAAGCCATCCTTCAAGCAGATTTGAAATTATCATTAATACAAATGAAAATTCTTTAGAGCACGTTGAGAACAAAAGAACTTAAGAGAAAATCTACTAACACAGCTCAACTACCTACTTCAGTTGCTTTCTTTATAATAAATATCTTTGAAATAACAATAATAATATAATCAGTATTCTAGATATATTTGGGGGGAAAAGGCTACGCTTAGGTTTACTCTCTACAATAACTATTTTAGCAAGATACTTAGCTCGTTAATTTTCTTTTCTGCTATGAGTATTTAAAGTTATCAAATTCCCATAAAGTACCACCTATGCTGCAGCATACAAGTTGTAGTGTACATTACTATAATGATCACTAAGCTCTAAAAATGTTTTAATTTCCAGTTTGAGTTTTCCTTTGATTGATGAGTTACTGTAAAACAGCATTTTAAATTTCCAAATGAATGAGAATTTTTCTGCTTACCCTGTTTACTTCTAATTCAGTTGCATTCTGGCCAGAAAATGTAGTGCATTTGATATCAAGACACTAAAAATCTGAAACAGTCTAACACAGAGGTCAGAAAACTTTTACTATAAATGGTCAGACAGTCAATAGCTTAGGCTTTGTGAACCATATGATCTCTGTGTCACAGCTACTTAGCTCAACTTTGCAAAAGTCACAGATAAACTGTGGTGTTGGAGAAGACTCTTGAGAGTCCCTTGGACTGCAAGGAGATCCAACCAGTCCATTCTGAAGGAGATCGGCCCTGAGATTTCTTTGGAAGGAATGATGCTAAAGCTGAAGCTCCAGTACTTTGGCCACTTCATGCGAAGAGTTGACTCATTGGAAAAGACTCTGATGCTGGGAGGGACTGGGGACAGGAGGAGAAGGGGACGACCGAGGATGAGATGGATGGATGGCATCACCGACTCAATGGGCGTGAGTCTGAGTGAACTCCAGAAGTTGGTGATGGACAGGGAGGCCTGGCGTGCTGCGATTCATGGGGTCGCAGAGAGTCGGACATGACTGACTGAACTGAACTGAACACATAAACAAAAGTACACGTCTGTGTTCCAAGAAAACTTTATTTACGAAAACCGGCTGCAAGTGCATTTGGTCCAGGGGCCACAGTTTGCCAACCACTGCTTATAAATATGCTACCTATGTTTGAGAAGTAGTCTCTAATTCAGTGCTCCCCAGCCATGATGTTGCAAATGGATTATAGCTGTGCTAAAGGGTAATCCCTTCAGACCATAGGGTTCTGAACACAATCTAGACTCAAGTAGCCTCATGTGCTATACAAGTATTATCATTAACTATGTGGGTCATGAAGTAAAAATATCTGAGACACATTACCCTAACTGCTTGATACAGGCTTCTCTATATACCACAAATCGATAAATCAAACTTCTTACTGTATTGACCTTATTACCTACTGCTTCCTACTTTTTTATTTCTTAGCCTACCAAAAACTAAAAATTACATCAACCTCTCCTACTTTGGGGCATAGACTGGGATTATCGTGATATTGAATGGTCTGCTTTGGAAGAGAACAGAGATCATTCTGTCATTTCTGAGACTGCAAAGAAGTACTGCATTTTGGACTCTTTCATTGACTATGAGGGCTACTCCATTTCTTCTAAGGGATTCTTGCCCACAGTAGTAGACGTTAATGGTCATCTGAATTAAATTTGCCCATTCTGGTCCATTTTAGTTCACTGATTCCTAAAATGTCAAAGTTCACTCTTGCCATCTCCTATTTGACCACTTCCAATTTACCTTGATTCACAGACCTAACACTCCAGGTTCCTATGCAACAATATTCTTTACAGCATTGGACTTTACTTCCATCACCAGTCACAGCCACAACTGAGGGTTGTTTTTGCTTTGGCTCAGCCTTTTCAGTCTTTCTGGAGCTGTTTCTCCACTCTTTTCCAGTAGCATATTGGGCACTATTGACCTGGGGAGTTCATCTTTCAGTGTCACTATCTTTTGGTCTTTTCATACTGCTCGTGGGGCTCACAAGGCAAGAATAAGAAAGTGGTTTGCCATCCCCTTCTCCAGTGGACATTTTGTCAGAACTCTCCACCATGACCCGTCCATCTTAGGTGGCCCTACATGGCATGGCTCATAGTTGTATTCAGTTAGAGAAGGCTGTGATCCATGTGATAAATCTGGTTAGTTTTCTGTGTAATCCAAGTATATACCCCAACCACAAATGCTGAAAAGGTGAATTTGAATGGTTCTATGAAGACCAATAAGACCTTCTAGAACTAATCCCCCCCCCAAAAAAAGATGTCCTTTTCATCACAGGGGACTGGAATGCAAAAGTAGGAAGTCCAGAGGTACCTGGAGTAACAGGCAAGTTTGGCCTTGGAGTTCAGAATGAAACAGGGCAAAGGCTAATCGAATTTTTGCCAAGAGGACGCACTGGTCATAGCAAACACCCTCTTATAACAACACAAGAGAAGACTCTACACATGGACATCAGCAGATAGTCAATACTGAAATCAGATTGATTATATTCTTCACAGTCAAAGACGTAGAAGCTAGATACAGTCAGCAAAAACAACACTGGGAGCTGACCATGGCTCCGATCATGAGCTCCTTAATGTAAAATTCAGACTTTAACTGGTGGGCAAAACCATTCAAGTATAACCTAAATCAAATCCTTTACAATTATATAGTGGACGTGGCAAATAGATTCAAGGGATTAGAGCTGACAGAGTGCCTGAACAACTATGGACGGAGGTTTGTGATGCTATACAGGAAGGAGTGATCAAGAACATCCCCAAGTAAAAGAAACGCAAAAGGCAAAATGGTTATCTGAGGAGGCCTTACAAATAGCTGAGAAAAGAAGAGAAGCGAAAAGCAAAGGAGAAAAGGAACTATATATACATCTGAATGCAGAGTTCCAAAGAATAGCATAAGTGGGCCTTAGGAAACATCACTGCGAACAAAGTTAGGGAAAGTGATGGAATTCCCCCTGAGCTATTTCAAATCCTAAAAGATGATGCTGTGAAAGTGCTGCTCTCAATATGCCAGCAAATTTGGAAAACCCAACAGTGGTCACAGGATGGGAAAAGGTCAGTTTTCATTCCAATCCCAAAGAAAGGAAATGCCAGAGAATGCTCAAACTACTGCACAATTGCACTCATCTCACACGCTAGCAAAGTAATACTCAAAATTCTCCAAACTAGGCTTCAAGAATACATGAGCTGAGAACGTCCAGATATTCAAGCTAGATTCAGAAAACACAGAGGAACCATAGATCAAATTGCCATCATCCATTGGACTGCAGAAAAAAACAAGAGAATTCCACCAAAACATCTACTTCTGCTTCATTGACTATGCAAAAGCCTTTGGATCACAACAAACTGGAAAATTCTTAAAGAGATGGGAATACCAGATCACCTGACCTGCCTCCTGAGAAATCTGTATGCTGGTCAAGAAGCAACAGTTAGAACCAGACATGGATCAATGGACTGGTTCCAAATTGGAAAAGGAGTAAACCAAAGCTGTATACTGTCATCCTGTTTATTTAACTTATATTCAGAGTACATCATGCGAAATGCTGGGGTGGATGAAGCACAGCTGGAATCAAGACTGCTCGCAAAAATATTGATAACCTCAGATAGGCAGATGACACTATCCTTATTGCAGAAAGTGAAGAGGAACTCAAGAACCACTTGATTAAAATAAAGAGGAGAGTGAAAAAGCTGGCTTAAAAAAAAAAAAAGGAAAAGAAAAGCTGGCTTAAAACTCAAGGTTCAAAAAAACTAAGATCATGGCATCTGATCCCATCACTTCATTGCAAACAGATGGGGAAACAGTGGAAACAGTGAGAGACTTTATTTTGGAGGGGGCTCCAAAATCACTGCAGATGGTGACTGCAGCCATGAAATTAAAAGACACTTGCTTCTTGAAAGAAAAGTTATGACCAACCTACACAGCATATTAAAAAGCAGAGACATTACTTTGCTGATAATGTTCATCTAGTCAAAGCTATGATTCTTCCAGTAGTTATATATGGATGTGAGAGTTGGACCATAAAGAAAGCTAAGCCACTGAAGAATTGATGGTTTTGAACTGTGGTGCTGGAAAAGACTCTTGAGAGTCCCTTGGACTGTAAGGAGATCAAATCCTAAAGGAAATCAGTCCTGAATATTCATTGGAAGGCCTGATGCTGAAGTTGAAGCTCCAATATTGTAGCCAGCTGATATGAAGAACTAACTCACTGGAAAAGACCCTGATGCTGGGAAAGATTGAAGGCAGGAGGAGAAGGGGACAACAGAGAATGAGATGGTTGGATGGCATCACCAACTCAATGGACATGATTCTGAGCAAGCTCCAAGACTTGGTGATGGACAGGGAAGCCTGGCATGCTGCAGTTCATGGAGTCGCAAAGAGTCGTACACGACTGAGTGACTGAACTGATCTGAACTAAACTCCTACTTTGATGGTAAATTTGTTGATTTTTTTTCCAGCTATTATGTCAGTTGCATGCTTTACATATTTGTAGGGGTTTTCTTGTTTAAGGTGCCAATAAGAATTTTCAAGGAATTGGTCCATTTCATCTAAATTACTGAATGTATGTGCACTGAATTATTCATAGTGTTTTCTCGTTATCCTTTTAACGTCTGTGAAATTTCTCTTTCATTCCAGATATTGGTAATCTGTCTCTTCTTTTTTTTTTACCCCCCCCCTTTTTAGGAGTCTCTATCAATTTTATTGACCTTTCCAAAGAATGAGCTTTTGAGTTCAGTACTTTTCTCAATTGTTTTCCTGTTTTCTATTTCACTGATTTAGTCCCTTATCTTTACTCTTCCCCCTCCCCTTTTTTTTTGTTTCCTTTAAGCTTCCTTTACCCCTATTTGCTAGTTTCTTAAGGTAGAAGCTTAATTACTAATTTGAAATCTTTCCTCTATTGTAAGTATTCAATGCTCTAATTTTCCGTTTCAGTATCACTTTAGTTCTATCCCATACATTTTGCATTTTCATTTCATTCAGTTCAAAATAGTTTCTGACTTAACTTGTGACTTTCTCTTTGACTAATGGATTATTTAGTAGTGTGTTGCTTAATTTCAAAGTATTTGAAGACTTGCCTCTTATCTTTCTATTGATTTGTAGTTTCATTCCATTTTAGTTAGAAAATATATTCTTTATAAATACAATCTTTTAAATGTGTAAATACTGGTTTTATGACCCAAAATACAGTCTGTTTTCATGAACATTACACTTGCACCTGAAAAGAATGTGTAGTTCCTGTTGACAAATGGTCTATAAAAGTCAATTAGATCCAGATTTCAGATCTGTTAATCCTTACAAATAGCATGAGCCAATTCCTTGAAATCAACCTCTCTCTCACTTATTCTCATTCTCTGTGTATATGTGTGAATATGTGTGTGTACATAAATGTGATGTGTTTCTCTGGAGAAACCCGATGGACATATTCATAAATTGACCGTTTTATCATCATATAATACCCTTCTGTAACCCTGGTAACATTTTTTCTCCAAAATCTTCATTATCTGACATTAAAAATAACTACAGCTTTCTTTTGATTAATATTTTCATGGTATATAGTTTTTTATGTTTTTTTTTCAATTCTTATTTATTTTTTAATTGGAGTTTAACTGCTTTACAATGTATATATCCTTGTATTTTTAATCAACTTATATAATTATATCTGTAGTGAATTTTTTGTGGACTGCATATGGTTGGGTCATATTTTTAAACCAATTCTAACAATTTCTTTAAATGGAGTTTTTAGACCATTTACATTTAATGTAACTATTGATATGTTTAGATTTAGGTCTACCATCTTATTGGTTTATCTCTTTATAAAAGTAAAATGTTGTAATACTGCTTGCTTTGTTCTCTTTTTAAATAAATAAATCCATTATTTAGTTTTTTGAAAAAACTGCAATACATATCATTCAATAAAAAATCAATTTAAAATCATTTGAAAAGGAAAAGAAAGAAACAAAGGAAGATTTTTAGAATGTCCATCTAGAAGAAAAAGGTACCTGGACTTGCAATTATCACAGCAGTTTTCAGTTCCCATAATTCCTATGGAGGCCTTTCGTAGTTGTTTGTCTTCAAAATGAGACAAGATGATTCTACCCAAGAGAAAATTTTAAATTAAAAGAACAAAAACATATATGTTAAATTCATTGTTGAAAATAATGAGAAATCAACATTAACTGACTTAGCTGGGATCTCATTATTTGGCTTCACTTTACTGAGGCACAAAGAAAGTTGCCTTAAAAATTCAACACATATATAACACCAGCAAATATTTTCTAAGTATTTCTAATTATTCTGTAAAACATTTTTCTTAAGAGTATCATCTATATATCCTTGTTATTAAGTGATATAAAATAGACTATACTTACTGTCGCCTACACTTGCTGGAATAAAGATATTTTTCCATCTTCGCCATCATCTTTAATTTGTATAATCGAAACTTTTCAGCGCGTATCTCACCAAGGAGGTGCCTGTCAATTAAAAATATCACAGTAATATTAAAATTGTATTAGCAGTTTATTTCATTTATTACTGCTTATTTTTTGTACCCTAAAATATAGACACCACTAACAAGATAAAGAATATTTCTACCATCTCAGAAAGTTATTGGATCCCTTTCCAGTCAATGTCCCAAGAACTAAGCATTTTTCTGATTTTTATGAAAATTGCCTTTGAAAGAATGTCACCTATGTCCAAATATCAACTGCTTCATTGCCTATTAAAAACTGGTTAACACTCTATAAAGTTTTTCATTTTAGCTTATATGCTACTTCCTTTTTTGGCAATCATTCTACTGTTCACGAATTTTTATATTTTTCCAGCAAAAGATTATTCTTAAAGTTATTTTACATGAGAAACTAAGGCATCTAATCTATATAAGGAATACTGAAAACACTCATGATCCAAATATGAGCCTTTACTACTTCAGCTCTTCAGAAAACCTCTCAGCCTTCTAAAAACTACCTCTTTGTATCATGGGGTTTTATAGGACATCATTGCACATGGAACAACAGACTGGTTTCAAATTGGGAAAGGAGTATGGCAAGGCTGTATATTGTCACCCTGCTTATTTAACTTAAATCCAGAGTACATCATGTGAAATGCTGGGCTGGATGAAGCACAGCTGGATCAAGATTGCCAGGAGAAATATCAATAACCTTATAGGATGACCCCACCCTTATGGCAGAAAGCAAAGAAGAACTAAAAAGCCTCTTGATGAAAGTGAAAGAGGAGAGTGAAAAATTTGAGTTAAAACTCAACATTCAGAAAACTAAGATCATGGCATCCAGTCCCATCACTTCATGGCAAATCAACAGGTAACAATGGAAACAGTGAGAGACTTTATTTTGGAGGGCTCCAAAATCACTAAAGATGGTGACCACAGCCACAAAATTAAAAGACACTTGCTCCTTAGAAGAAAAGCTACGACCAACCTAGACAGCATATTAAAAAGCAGAGACATTCATTACTTTGCCAACAAAGGTCCGTCTAGTCAAAGCTATAGTTTTTCCAGTAGTCATGTATGGATGTGAGAGTTGGACCATAAAGAAAGCTGAGCGCCAAAGAATTGATGCTTCTGAACAGTGGTGTTGGAGAAGACTCTTGAGAGTCCTATGGATAGCAAGGAGATCCAGCCAGTCAATCCTAAAGGAAATCAGTCCTGAATATTCACTGGAGGAACTGATGCTGAAGCTGAAACTCCAATACACTGGCCCCCTGATGCAAAGAACTGACTCACTGGAAAAGACCCTGATGCTGGGAAAGATTGAAGATGGAAGAAGAAGGGGACAACAGAAAATGAGATGGTAGGACGGCATCACCGACTCGATGGACATGAGTTTAAGTAGGCTCCAGGAGTTGGTGATGGACAGGGAAGTCTGGCGTGCTGCAGTCCATGGGGTCACAAAGAGTTGGACAAGACTAAGCCACTGAACTGAACTGAATGATCAGACATCAGAAAATTATCAAAATTAAGTTCCTTCCTCAAACTTCTTTCCCAATAATGGTGAATTTATATAAACTTTTAAAATAACATGAAAGACGTTTTTCTTAAGTACTGCTGCTATAGCTTACGCTGACCCTCTTAATTTTACTATTCCATGAAGAAATTCCATAACTATCACATATTAGATGATGAAGGTGAAGGTGAAGTTGCTCAGTCGTGTTCGACTCTTTGCGACCCCGTGGACTGTAGCCTACCAGGCTTCTCCGTCCATGGGATTCTCCAGGCAAGAATACTGGAGTGGGTTACCATGTCCTTCTCCAGGGGATCTTCCTGACCCAGGGATTGAACCTGGGTCTCCTGCATTGGAGGCAGATGCTTTAACCTCTGAGCCGAGAATCTCCCAAACAGTCTTTGCATATCTTTCCAAGAATAAATATAAGTCTGAGTTGAACAGGTTACAAATACTTCAAAAGAAAACAACACAGCCTACAAGATCTAGGTGATAATACTTCTCCTCATCAAAAGGGAACTGACTCATATTTTGACTATACAACCTTCTGACTGATAAAAGTACTAATAGAAGTACAATTCTTAAGGATGATATCAAGAGGGAATCCAGTTAAGAGAGTTCTGAAAAGTCTGAACACACAAATGACCTCTGATTCAAAAACATTCTTATCCTTTGACACCACCAACCACCATGCCCTTCCATGTAATTTCTCTAAAAAGTCTCTTCCAACAACTGACTCTAGTTCCTAGTTCAGCCAATCAATCTCATTCCTAGCTCCTGGGCTAAAAATTCGGTCCCTATTTTGCCATGATTTAAGTCACCTCCTTTTCCTTAGAAAGAACAAAGGAAGCAAATGCCCACATTCTGACCAATATTTAACACATCAGTTTTGCTAACAAATTGAAGGAAATAAAATAACAAGTTTCTAACAATAAATCAAATGAATATTTGTTCTTCTTCTGGGACCACCGAAATAGCTAAAGCATAATATTCCATAGAATAAAAAGAAGTTGAAAAAGAATAAATATTCTGAAAGCAATACCCTAACTAGAAATCAGCTGGAGCCAGTGGAAGATTTGTTAAACTGAGATTAATTAGCAAATTATTCCCTTTAAACAAAGATTACAGTAACTATCTGGGTTTTGACTGTTTCAAATAATGACTAGCAGCTGTAGACATTGAGACTTCGCCAACGGTATGGCTTCTACAATAAAAAAAATTTTAGTTGCATTTTTACACTGATGACCAGACAAGCTTCTTCTCTTAGTCACAAGATTCTAGCATAAGACAGACTCTAAACATTTCATGAATTACAGTGATCTTTTCATTTGCAAATCAGCTATTCCATTTATTCTAAAACTCTCTTTTCTCTAATAGAAGAGGTTTGTCATAGGATAGCACAGATTTGGGCCTCGACGCTTGCTGAAATATTTTTTTATGCTGATTAACCCTACAGTTTTATTTCCTTTAGTATGGATACAAAGAACAACCTGTCTGTATTAAAGATTCAAGTATGGGTTTTCTGGCAACGTTATTTGATTACTACTCACTACTCACTGTTAACCTCTGTTAAATCTTAATGAGATAACCATTTAACATATCTTCGAGACTCAGATAAATAGAAACTGAATCCACTGATGAACCTGCCAAGCCACAATACAAAACTTGTTAAGTCTTCAGCATCTTTAACACAGTACACAAATAAAATCAGAACTGGTAGGAATAAACTTGTTTGATACAATCCCAAATGTTTCTAACAACCCCAAATTTAATAGTCGTATGCAAAGCTGGGTTCTATCCCAGCTATTTTAGTTTATAAAAAGCTTTACAAAGACACTAGTGTCAAAAGCAAAACAATAAGAAACAAAAGCTACTGACTACTCCTAAAAGGAGAAGCTTAAAATTTATAGCAAATATTCTTACCTAATTGATCCCTATTCTTCTCTCATACCTCAAGTTAACTCATTAGTTCCTCAAGGAAGCCTTACCTGATCTTTATAAGGGGGTAAACACACACCCAATATTACACTGGCTTCTCAAGGCAAATTTCCTTCATAGCACGTAATAGCTATACTGTTACACGTATTTGCAAGATCCTTTCCAAAAGAACTTTTGGTTATTGAAATTTTCAAACACAAAGAGAGCAGTAAAATGAACCCTAGGTACCCACAGTTGTATGATTCTGTGATTAAGATCTGCCAGTCCCATTACATAGTAAACTCTATAAAAACAGGTACTATTTATATCTGCTTTTATTTACCATTGGATACTCAGCACAGAGCATAATGCTTGCGACACAGTGTTAAAAAAAATTGCTGAGTAATAAAAATAAAAACTGTATTAGATAGGCACTCTCACCATTTTTATAAAATGGGCTAATAAGTCCACCACATACATGTTTCTTATCTTGACTTTTTTTCCCTATGGGTGAAGGGATAAATTGGTAAATCCTGCCACTAAAATTCTGCAAGATGAAGCTTTCCTTTTGACATCAATCTCACAGGACATAAGTGCCAACAAAATACCTGTTTAGTATTTAAGTAGTAAGGCTTTCCTGCCTCTAAACACTAAGCACAATATTTTTCCATGGCAGTCAGTCAGTACAGAGCAACATGATCACTCAGATGGGCAAGGAGAGCGGACATGCTCTCACAGAACAAACATAAGAAACAAAAGTGGCAATTAGAGCCAAACTGGAACTGACAGAAGTCATTTGGAATAAGCACGATGGCAGCATGAGAAGAAAAAAACAAAAACAAAATAAATGGTATCTAAAGTAACTATGGCTGAAGACATCAAAACTCGAGAACTGGAGAGAAAAACAAATCATCAATGAATAATATTTTGAAAGTGTCCCACAATATCTACGTGACATTCCCAGTATAGTTTAGTTAAATCTTCACACTAAAAGATGTATAGATGAAATTAGTTCATCTCCTCTGGGTGGCAACTCACCACAAAGCTTAAGAACGTCTTGGGTTTTCATTTTAAATGCACTTAAACATATTAATTTAAATTTTGAGTGTTGCCTCAAATACTTTTGAAGTTTATATGGAAAGAAAGAAATCTGCAAGAGTGAAAGTAATGAATATTTTTTACCTATTTAGGTTCATGTCTGCTGGAGCCCAGAGAACGTGACAAGAACTTTGAAGTCCATCTCGGCCAGCTCTACCAATCTCCTGGTAATAGGATTCCATTTCCTTAGGAGCACCATAATGAATGACTTGGCGAATGTCAGCTTTATTAATGCCCATTCCAAAAGCTACGGTAGCTATGACACACTGAGAATAAATAACAACATAGTTTGACAAACAGTTAGCAGAATTAAAACCTTACATGTTTCCCTTTGGTAAGTACAGTTAGTTCATTCATTACAGTCCCTGGCATTCTACTGAATTTAATATGAAAGTGAATTTAGAAAGATGGTAACAATAACCCTGTATGCGAGACAGCAAAAGAGACAAGATGTATAGCACAGTCTTTTGGACTCTGTAGGAGAGGGCGAGGGCAGGATGATATGGGAGAACGGCACTGAAACATGTAAATTATCATATGTGAAACGAATCGCCAGTCCAGGTTCGATGCATGATACAGGGTGCTCGGGGCTGGTGCACTGGGATGACCCAGAGGGATGGGATGGGAAGGGAGGTGGGAGGGAGGTTCAGGACGGGGAACATATGTACACCCGTGGCGGATTCATGTCAATGTATGGCAAAACCACTACAATATTGTAAAGAAAATAAATAAATAAATAAAACTGAAAGAAAAAAAAAAAAGAAAGTGAAAGTGAAATTGCTCAGTCGTGTCCAACTCTTTACAACCCCATGGACTGTAGCCTGCCAGGCTCCTCCATCCATCGGATTTTCTAGGCAAGAATACTGGAGTGGGTTGCCATTTCCTTCTCCAGAGGGTCTTCCTGACCCAGGGATCAAACCCAGGTCTCCTGTGTACAGGCAGACTCTTTACCATCTGAACCACCAGGAATTTAATATAATTTTGACAAATCACTTACAGCTTAAGAGATTATCTGCTCAATTTACAGATTTAGGACTGGTGACCATCAAATACGATTTGTTCCCTCTCTAAAAAAAGGAGCAAATATCATGGTTCATCTGAATGCATATAAATACAGGACACAAGAGAGACTCTTAAAATATTTATTATATTAAATGAGCCTTTGAGTTATTCTGAAGTTTCAAGATTGCATCTTAATTTTTCTAGCAGTATTCTAAGGTAGAAAGACAGGTGTGGGGCATGCTCAGTTGTGTCTGATCTTTTGTGACCCCATGACTGTAGCCCACCAGGCTTCTCTGTCCATAGGATTCTTCAGGCAACAATCCTGGAGCGGGTAACCATTCCCTCCTCCAGAGGAGCTTCTAAACCCAGGGGTCGAAACCCCAGTCTCCTGCATTATAGGAGGATTCTTTACCATCTGAGCCACCAGGGAAGCCCAAAGGTAGAAGGAAGCTGCTCATTAAAGAGATAGAATGAAATATGAATTTCTCTCTGCAAATTTAAAAGGATAAAATTGGTAGAACTGGAATGAATATACAGAGGTGAAATTTACATGACTAGAGGAAATTTTAGGGGAAAATTAGTGATAATTGTCAAAAAAGCTAAACACATTTCTTGAAAAGTATTAATTAGAATACAAAAAATACACAAGTACCTCTAAATATACTACATGCCTTACATATAAAAAGCATTTATAAAGAATACATAAACATAATACTTGAGTATACTGATCTAATCAGAATTATGACATTAATATGTTGGGAAAAGAGGGAGCAGAAACTTCTGGACACGATGAGAAGGGCAGGAAGGGATGTCAAAGAGCTATGCATTCACCTTTCATCATGGGGAATTGAGAGATAATGCCTAAATCTAACAGGCAAATAATAAGTAAACTAAGTAGTAGTAGTACAAGCAAATTATTGCAAGATACAGTGGCAAAAAAAAAAAAGATACAGTGGCAAACACCAAAGGAATAAGCTAAAAAAGCTGAGAGTAGGAAAAGGCAGCAGGAATGAATGATGGCTTATGCGTTTCATTTTAATCACCAGAGAACTATTTAGTTTGTTAAACTGTGTGTGTGTATAAGTGGTAAATATTAAAGTGCCATTTGAAACAAAAACGTGTTAAGATGTATTAAGAGTAGAAAAAAAAGAAAGGAAGGAAGGACAAATAAAGGGAAGTATGAGAAATATGAGAGAAAAATAAACACAGGAATGGAAATATTAAGAAAAAGTTGTGTGTGAATACAATTAGTCAGTTTTGCTATATTTGGGTAAAAGAGCAATCTAATAATAATTTCAATATTTATTTTTTAAATGTTATTTCTTATTTTTTTCCAACTTTATTGATATAACTGAATTATAACATTGTATAAGTTTACCATATATAACATGATTTTATATACATATATATTGTGACATGATTGATAACCTCAAGATTAATACCTCCATCACCTCACATGATTACTCTGTGTATATGTAAGTGTGTCTGTGTGTGTCTGTATGGTGAAAATTTTTAAGATCTAATTTTTTCATGATATTGTCTTTAAAAGAGATCAACCTATTCTACAGATATGATTTTCAAAATATCATTATAACCTCTCAAGTGTAAATGAAAATACTTTATCAAATAATTTACTCATAACCTCATCCCAAAAAGGAAAGGAATTCAAGCCATCTTGAAAAGGCAAATAAAATACAAAGGGAATAAAATTAAGTCAGGATTAAAAGACTGATCACAGACTCAAAACACAAATCTACATCCAAATGTGGTTAGATTTCATCATGAAAAATAGGAAAGAAAAAAATCTTACGTCTTCCTCATGTCTCTGGGAGATGTTTCTATCTAAATAAATAATTAGTAATCATACAACAAGACAGAAGAAACCACTGGTCAATTATTGACTCAAAGATCAATTGTTAAGATTTAGTAAGCAGCAGCTAATGAACTTTATCTGATAATTTTCAAGCTTCAGAGATAATACAATAAACATACAAGAATTTGGATAAAACCTCTATTCCAGGCAGCTGTGATAGCCGTTCTTGCCTTTGGAAAGATGAGGAAGAAAGAGAACAGACGCCTTCAGGCAGATATGCACTGTAGCGTGACAATGTACAGTGAGGGCATATGCAGAGTTCTAGATACATAGGAAATGGATGATCTATTGGACAACAAATGCAAAACGGAAGTTAAGTTCTTCTCAATTTGAGATGAGGACTATTCCAGGCATATATTGACGGGGGTGGATATGTTGATAGTGTTGATTTAAACCTACTTATATGTTTGAATTGAAATCCTTCAAAACAATCCGTGTGACACCCACTGAACCAGGATCCTAACCATAAGAATCTCAGCTGCAGCACCTCTTGTGAACTTCATCAATACCTTTCTTCTCTCCTTCAGATCAATCCTACTTAGTGCTCCCAGTCTAATGTTTCTATAATACTATTATCTTGCTCAAAAACAGAGGAGTCTGTCACAGTGGTTTTCAAGTTCTGTTCTGCAGAATTCTGAAGATTCTAAGACAACCCCCAAGACACTGACATAGAGACAGGGATGTTCCTGGACTTGGTTCTCCATCACATCAACTTCAACAAGGCCATTTCTACTTTAATCTGCTTTGCCTATTAGATGGAATGTCATTTAAATAAAAAGTCCTACAGCTTGTCTGGAAAAAATAAGGGAACTTCACACCAACTCCAGCTTGCCTCTCTGCAACTTTTAAGATCCTCTATAACCTGGCCAACCAACCAATTCAATTCTCTTCCTAAGTCTCCATCAGTTCCTGCCGTTTTACTTATACTTTGTGTCCCTCCTACTCCATACTTCCCTTTTCTCCAACCATTGCAAACTACTCACAATTCCTTGAACCCAGTATGCTCTCTTATATCAAAGTGCCTTGCACACATCAGTCCTTCTTTCAGTTCTATAATCAATTCCTTATCCTTCATCACCCACTAGCCATGCATACCTGATGAACTTCTATTCACTTGTTCAGATTCTACTCAAACTGCTTATTCCTGGGTGTACAACTCTATTTGACAATCTACCTTAGCAGCTTAACAGCTAGTGTTCCCTCCTCTGTGAACCTAAACACCATTCTATGTATAGGCTGCCATTTATACTAGCCTGCAACAGTTTTCTTACCTATCTATCTCCCATATTCTCCTGATTCTATCGGAGTGACTGCTTTATGCTCATCAAAATGGTACTCGAATGTATATGCATGAATGAATCACCTGGATATACAGCTAGACTTTTTAATATACATTGCTGTTTTTCCATTTTTGTGTTCATGCTCAGTCATGTTGAACTCGACCCCATGAACTGTAGCCCACCAGGCTCTCTGTCCATGGAATCTTCCAGGCAACAATACTGGAGTGGGTTGCCATTTCCTACTCCAGGGGATCTTCCCAACCCAGGGATCAAACCCGCATCTCTTACGTCTCCTGCAATGGCAGGGGGATTCTTTACCACTGCAATTTTAAACAAATATATTTCAGGATTAAATTATGAAGTTCAATTCCAACTTTAATGAAATTTTTGTTTAATTTTTAATATAGTTGACTTACAATGTTTTTTTTTTTTACAATGTATTAGTTTCTGCTGTACAGTAAAGTGAATCAGGAATACATATATCCACTTTTTTTTAAATTCCATTCCCACATAGGTCATTACAGAGTACTAAATAGTTACTTGTGCTGTACCATAGGTTCCTATTAGTTCCTATTTTATATATAGTAAGTATACCTGAAATTAACAAAACATTGTAAATCAACTATAAGATACACTTTTAAAATGAAAAAAAATTTTAATTAGAAAACAAAAAACATCACCCCTCCCTGGGGAGGCGGGGGCAAAGAAGTTAGGGAACACAAAGAAGATATTCAATAAAGACTTCATAAATAGCTATTACAGAAATCTGTGCTTCCAGTATGGGGAAAAGATAGTAAAGATGATCCATCTTCACACCTGAATTTCATCTCTCATGAACCTATGATGAACTTGTTTCCTTAAGTTAATACTCAGTCCTGCATGGTATGTTCCACAGGCTAAATTCAGTTTTTTAAGTTCAGCTGTAACTTGCTCTGTCATTTTTCTGGAAGGGCAGTAGATGATAGTTGGACCTTCAAATTCCCAAGCAGAACTAAAGAAAAAGAAGAGCAAAAAGACAAATATATATATATATACATATATATATATATATATGTTTGAGTTTTATGTGATTTAACTTCTCCTTCTTTTTAAATTTTTAATTTAATTTCATTTTTAAACTTTAACTTACATTTTCCTTTTAGTAAAAAACTGAAAAGAGCAAGCATATAAAAAACAATGATACATTTAACAAAAATCTAAAACATTCTGGACACTCAGATGTGGAAATAAATTATGTTAAACACAAACACCACTGACTTCATTTTTTGGTTCAAATTAAAACCAGAGACAGGCTTATTTATTGATGCAGAAGCCTTGCTAAAAACTGACAAACTAATGGAAATACAATTACCATCCTTCTGGAAATGCAGAACACTAGTTTAACAATTACTCTTCATTTATATAAGAAATGTAATATTTACATAGGAGAATAAAATTTTTACATTATTCTTATCTCTCTTATGATTGTAAAATTGAATATCTATATGTTTACCAAAAGAGCGAGAACTTTCATGTAATAATAAAAGATCATTTATATTGTTCAAAGAAGCATTAATTGGTAATCTTAAGGCTATGTTATGGAAAACAACATGTTAGAAAGTCTATTTTAGAAACCTGCACTTATTAAAAGTTTAAATGATGATTTCGTAAAATATTTAATTCCTCAATATATTCATTTACATAAATACATTCATTTATGCTGACCCAACAAATATAAAAGGAACATACCACTTAGATTTAGAAGGTTATTTTGTTTAATTTTTAATGCACATAATCTGTGACACAATTTTAATTTTAGCAATTTATTTTACAAATTACTTAAAGATCAGCCAAAAGATATATACAAATATTCATGGCAAAACTATGATAATGAAAAATTATCTAAATGTTCATGATCATACACATTCATATTATGAAAGTGAATCAAATATTTAAAAAGTAAATGTATAAAAATGTTTAAGAAGGACTACAGTAAAAATCATAGAAAACTTAGAAAAATAATGCAGCAATTTTACTCTAAGAGTCTTACTAAATAATCTACTCAAAGTAATTTTTGAGAGTGACCAAAGGGGCTTCCATGTCAAAATTTCATAGTAGATAACTCCATGGAGTGAAGAAAAAATGCAAATTATCTTTTTAATGTACAAGAATCTCATTAAAAAAATATTTTTCAAAGAAGGAAGAACTGTGCACCAAAACGTGAATACTGTAACATCTTAAAACACTAAGGCCTAATTTAAGAAAACACAATATACAGAAAGATAACAGAGATACCAAAAGGAAGAAAATTGCAGACAAAATGGACATACTACAACACCATTTCTGTGGCAAGCTAACAACAACAGCAACTGAGAGCACATATTTGCACTTAATAAGTACAGTCTAAGACAAAGAACAGAAGCCTATAAAGCTAAATGCAAAAATATTAACAATGAAAACTGAGGAACGGGAATGGAGAAATCTAAGCACTCTTCAGTTTACATGCATCTGTACTGTTCAAAATGATACTAACAATATGGATCCCTTTTTACATTTAAAAAAAGTAGAAAATATAAAAATTTGAATTTATAGAACCAAAAAATCAAAGCAGTGAACATTCCTATTAACTATGGCAGTGAAATGACTGGAAGAAGGGCCTTGGTCTTTGTCCTCTCTGCCAAAAGAATTCATAGGAGACCAGCAGACACAGCATTTATTGGAGGCAAAGCACGTGTGGAAGAAAACAAAGGCAAACTCGTAGAATGAGCTGCACCCAATAGGGGTGGCTTAGATTGCTTATATGAGGGCACTCTTCCAGGTTATGTCTGGCCAGTCATCTTGCTTGTTCCCATATTTGGCCTGTCTCAGGGTTCTTCCTTGGTCAGCTTGAAGGTTTCTGGGAGGTTGGCAGGACATATTATGAGCTGGCATCTCTTCCTTTCTTTTCCCCTCCCCTAGAGTTGCATTATGCAGAATTCCTTAGAGGACAACTGAGGACATTCTCTGCACACGTCAGGATGAGAAATCCCCTTGACCACAGCAAGAGGACACTGTGGTCTCAGGGCCCAGTGCTCCTGATGGCATCTTCTCTCAAAGTGTCAACAGGAGACTGCAGCAGCCCAGCCTGGGGCCCATCTATTGCCTACCTTACATCCCCTCTGAGGTTCCTGGACCCCAGGGAACTTTTATTGGGAGGGTGCAGGGCAGAGGTCCACCTTCTGTGGCTCCTTCCGGCTGGCATTGGGCTCGTGGACCCTACCTAACTGGGGCCACAGAACTCTCATCCTGCCTTGCTGTGGAGCCCCAGGGAGACCTCTGCTGTTGGTCCAGAAGAATCTGTCTCAGGGAGTAGCTAGGATCCCTGCATCACCATCTTCTTAACATGGAACTGCTGCTACCTCAAAGTAATAAACTTAACATACCAGATGCATGGCTTTTGTCAACTGGGAAGACTCAGAGCAGGAGCTCTGATGGATCTTCCTAGCCCAGTGACGGAGCCTGCATCTCTTATGTCTCCTACATTGGCAGGTGGGTTCTTTACTACTAGCGCCACCTAGGAAGCCCAAGGTGTAGAGATGTCTTTTTGTCTTTGAAGTATCAACCCACTCCAGTGTTCTTGCCTGGAGAATCCCAGGGACGGGGGAGCCTGATGGGCTGCCATCTATGGGGTCGCATACAGTCGGACACGACTGAAGAGACTTAGCAGCAGCAGGCCTAATACAGCTTATTTTCTATCTGGAGGTAGCTGTCTACTTCCAGAATTTATAATGTATTCCATGTATTTAACTTGTTGCTTTGAGATCTGTGCCTTTTTCTGGGAGACCCTATAACCTCGAGTTCCAAGGAAATTAAGAATTTCAATGGTGTTCTGATCTGAGGCCTCCATGGAAGGGCTACATATTAATATATCTATATACTGTAGAACAGCCCCTTCTTTTAGGCATATTTCCCATAGTTCCTTTCCTAGCACCTGGGCGAGCAAGTGTGGGCTCTCTCAAAACCCCTAAGGCAACACTGTCCAGGTATATTGAGTAAGTGATGCCATCCAACCATCTCGTTCTCTGTTGTCCCCTTCTTCTCCTGACTTCAATCTTTCCCAGCATCAGGGTCTTTTCTAATGAGTTAGCTCTTCGCATCAGGTGGCCAAAGTATTGGAGCTTCAGCATCAGTCCTTCCAATGAGTATTAAGGACTGATTTCCTTTAGGATGGACTGGTTGGATCGCCTTGATCAGTGCAAGGGACTCTCAAGAGTCTTCACCAGTACCACAGTTCAAAAGCATCAATTCTTTGACGCTCAGCCTTCTTAATGGTCCAAGTCTCATATCCATACATGACTACTAGAAAAACCATAGTTTTGACTCTACAGACTTTTGATGGTAAAGTAATGTCTCTGCTTTTTAATATGCTGTCTAGGTTATTCATCGCTTTTCTTCCAAGGAGCAAGTGACTTTTGATTTCATGACTGCAGTCACCATCTGCAGTGATTTTCGAGCCCAAGAAAATAAAGTCTGACACTGTTTCCATTGTTTCCCCATTTATTTGCCATGAAGTGATGGGACCAGATGCCATGAACTTTGTTTTCTGAATGTTGAGCTTTAAGCCACCTTTTCCACTCTCCTCTTTCACTTTCATCAAGAGGCTCTTTAGTTCCTCTTCACTTTCTGCCACAGGGTTCTGTCATTTGCGTATCTAAGGTTATTGATATTTCTGCCAGAAATCTTGATTCTAGCTTGTGCTTCACCCAGTCTGGCATTTCACACGATGTACTCTGCATATAAGTTAAATAAGCAGGGTGATAATATACAGCCTTGACGTACTCCTTTCCCACTTTGGAACCAGTCTGTTGTTTCATGTCTGGTTCTAACTGTTGCTTCCTGACCTGCATACAGATTTTTCAGGAGGCAGGTCAGGTGGTCTGGTATTCCTATCTTGAAGAATTTTCCACAGTTTGTTGTGATCCACACAGTCAAAAGCTTTGGCGTAGTCTTTAAAGCAGAAGTACATGTTTTGCTGGAACTCTCCTGCTGTTTCTATGATCCAACAGATGCTGGCAATTTGATCTCTGGTTTCTCTGCCTTTTCTAAATCCAGTTTGAACATCTAGAAGTTCTCTGTTCACGTTTAGTTGAAGCGTCGCTTGGAGAATTTTGAGCGTTTCTTTGCTACCACATGAGATGATGAGACCAAACACTGTTGAAACTGGCAAGTGTGATTCTAGTGAAGTAACAGGTGTGAGGCTTTTCACTGACACCTGTCACTGTGCAGCTTTTAGAGAAAAAAGGTCCAGAGCAAGAAGTCAGATCAGAGTCAGTGGCTTCTGTATCAATTAAAAAATCGATCTTCTTTCTGCCACATCAGAGATGACCCAGGGCTCCTTATGGAGATAGACATCTCAGGGTGGGTGTGGGGGAAGCTGCCAGGATACCTCAGGAGCGCAGCATGGTCATCTCAGAAGCAGGAGTCCCTCTTCCTCTTCAGGACCAAGAGTACTCCCATCTCCAATGATCAGTCTGTCTACAGACTGGGCATGGCCTGGGAGGCTCCTTCCAGCATTCACGGGCCCAGTGGTCAGTTGACTTGCCTTCGAAGCATTCCCCCTTGTTGGCCTTACCTCTGGACTGATGTTGGCACCTGCTGTCCCCTCTTGGTGGCCCTGAAGTTGCAAAGCATGTCTGACAGCAATTGCTATCAGCTGAGCTTGTTCTTTCCTTATCCTCAGCTTGATTTTTTTACCCCAAAAGCCACCTCTAGTGGATGGGGCATCAGCGTTTGTGGCCCTGATTGTAACATTTGAAGTTTCACCTAATGTCACAGGGGCGAACTGAATGATAAAAGGTAGTCCCAGTAGGGACTGACCCTCAGGAGTGGAGGTGTCTATGTTAGTGAATGTTCTAAAAGCCTCCACAAGTTGTCCCCAAAAGAGGGCTGGATTTTCTTCTTTCCCTTGGGTCACTTCCTTGACCCTTTCATAGCTCACTGGTTTTCTAATGCATTCCTGAATCATGTGGTTCCTGGCCCTCATGCCCACCAGGAAATTATCATCCCAAGCAGGATTCTGCATCCCCACCATATCATAAACGCTGGGTTGGGCCCCAGCAAGCTGCTCAGCGTACCCCGAGGTTGCCATCCAAACCCTCTGCTTCTCCTCGCAGGTAGTGAGTATTAGTTGGATGTCCTTCCAGGCTAGATCAAATGCCAGGGTTAGGGCCTAAAATCCTTCAGTAAACCTACTAGGATTTTCAGAAAACTGGCCCAGTCTTTGTTTGCACTCTGCTGAATCAGTTAAAGAGAAGGGCATGCCCACTCTGACTGTGTTTTGCCATTTGCCACTTCCCTGGGAGGACACAGTTTCCCTGATCCTGGGTGACTGGAAGTGCCACCTATGAGATACCTCAGTGGTGGGATTAGCTTTTTCATCCTGGGTTCACTTCAGTTCAGTTTAGTCGCTCAATAGTGTCTGACTCTTTGTGACCCCATGGACTGCAGCATTCCAGGCCTTGACTCACCTTGACTTACAGACGAGAAACTGCTTCAGATCCTCCAGGATGCTTCCTGTTTTTCGTCCAACTTCTAAATACAAGTTTGGTCGATCAAAACCAGTACAGGTTATCTGAGGATCCTTCAGTTTTAAGCAACGTACAATGTCTTCTCGGATCGAAGAACCTGCTGTAGCAGTCACGGCAACAATTGGAACCTGAAATAAGTAAAAGCGATTTTTAACAAAGGAGAGAGGTCGTTAATTCCCAACATTTCTACTGTCTTCTTAGAAAGCCACTAGAAGACAATTATAGGAAGAATACAGAACAGTGATAAAAATGAAACTTTAAAATTATTCTTTCAAAGAAGAAGAAAAACACTTTCTTCTTACTTGTTTCTCAGCCTTCTAAGAAATCATTCAAACACTAAACTCATAAGATTTCTAAATGCAATTCCTATCTTAAGTTAAATCCACTTATTAGCTATCTACCTCTCCAATTATTATTTATACATTTATAACAGTGCTGGAACAAATGAGGAATAAGTTATGTCTTATCTTTGATAATCTATAATTCACAAATTATAAACCCTGCACTCACTGAAAATTTAGCCATACAAAGCCCAACCATGGCTCTTTTCTTCACTCCTATACTAAATATATTGGTATACGGTTTTTCAGATCTAAAATAACAGTTCTCAATTACCTGGATAACCTCTCAACAGTTTTAAATGGTTAACTGTGGCATACAATATAAAAGAAAAATGCAGAATATAAGGCATATTACCTGATTCCTTGAGCAACCAAGTCATGTTCTATTTTCAGTACAGTAGACTTCTAGATTTAATTTTTTCATCACTATTATCATTGAGAGTATTAATCAACTATGCAATCATCTCATAATCAGAAAAATTGCTCCTATATAATTAGCTGCTTGATATCCAAAATTACAACTTTCTGAATACATTTTGGCTTATTATAAAATACGGTAAATAATAAGATGTGTATAAGAGACAGGGGTACGTAAGTATATTTGTCCAAACCCATAGAATGTACACCAAAAGTGAATCCTAATGTAAACTATGGACTTTGGCTGATGATGATGGGTCAATGTAGGAATGAGATGATTGGATGGTATCACCAACTTGATGGACATGAGTTTGAGCAAGCTCTGGGAGTTGGTGATGGACAGGGAAGCCTGGCATGCTGCAGTCCAAGGGGTCGCAAAGAGTCAGACGCAACTGAGNTCACTCAGTTTTATCAAGTTCACAACTCATGAAACTTGTTCTTTAAATTGGCAAATCTTGGTTTCTTTGGTAATAAGTACAAAGCTTTGGTGAAAAAAGCAATAAAATGTACATTAATCTTGTGACTATAAATCTAGGAATGCCTTAGACATATACTTCAATGGTGCTACCACTACAAATTCCAAGAACTGTTACCATTCCATTTGCCTCTGAATTTGGGTGCTGCTGCTCCTGCTGCTGCTGCTTCTAAGTCGCTTCAGTCGTGTCCGACTCTATGCGACGCCATAGACGGCAGCCCACCAGGCTCCACTGTCCCTGGGATTCTCCAGGCAAGAACACTGGAGTGGGTTGCCATTTACTTCTCCAACACATGAAAGTGAAAAGTGAAAGTGAAGTCGCTCAGTCATGTCCAACTCTTAGCGACCCCATGGACTGCAGCCTACCAGGCTCCTCTGTCCATGGGAGTTTCAGGCAAGAGTGCTGGAGTGGGGTGCCACTGCCTTCTCCATTGGGTGGTGCAGTTAATCTATACACTCCATAATATGCTTCATTCATTCATACACTCACTTACTCCAAATAGTTACTGTCTACCATGTGCTGATCTTTGTCAAAGGGCTGGGAGGAATGTCATGGAAAGATCCAAAATGTCTCATTTCTTACAGTTCCTCTTACTTGAATTTTTTAGAACTTTAAGGTTGATATAAATCTTTCCAGGGCTTCCCTGGTGGCTCAGCAGTAAAGAATCCACCTGCATTGCAGGAGACACAGGTTTGATCCTTGTATAGGGAAGATCCCCTGGAGAAGGAAATGGCTACCCACTTCAGTATTCTTGCCTGGAAAATTCCATGGACAGAGGAGCCTGGTGGGCTACAGTTCATGGGGTCGCAAAGAGTCACACACAGCTGAGCAACTAAACAACAACAACAAAGCTTTCAACAACAAAGTTGTTCTTTGGAGACTCATTTTTTCAGATTCTCTCCAAATGGGAATAAGTCAGTGATTTTTTTTGCTATTTTTAAACTTATTAAAATATAAAATAGTTCAGTGTGAAGCACTGGTGACAGTCAGCTGTAACAAAAGCACTGAGAAGAGTGAGGAAAATGAGAGTCCTATAGCCACCAGGGGGCACTTCTCACCACTAGCTAACAAAGAGATTTCATGAAAACACCAGGGAAAAAGGTTTCTCAGCCACTGCCTGTCAAACGTTCTGGGCTCAGTGAATCATCCCAAGAAATGAAAAGAATCCAATGGCGTCCACAGCCTGACATAATAAAAGACTAATTCAATATCGAGAAGCATTTCTGAACTGCATAAAACACTTAAAACTCCTCTAACACAATTCCTCTAGAATCAAAGGGCCAGGAAAGGATTACAGACAGCAATCTTCCTAATTTCCAAAAGCTTACTTTAAACCATTCTACATTAATGAAAAGCAGTCCTCAAGGAATCTGAGCCTACTGGATTTCACCATATCAATCTTCTTTTTCTATTAATATTACGGGTACTATTAACACTACTAACCTTTCTATATTATCCATACTGTTACATGTACTTCATTTGGTACTACTGCTTCCACTTTTATGGGTAATTCTGAATCTAAACTCCTTTACTGGACTCTGTGCTACTTCAGGGCAGAAACTGTTTTAAACTTCTTTCAAGTCATTTGCTCTGGAAGCCCGTATAGTATCCCACTATGTAGCACTGCCCAGCTCTACCACTCACTGCCTGTGTGGTAAAGTTACTTCTCAGGGTCTCAGCTTTCTCATCAGAATTCACTTATTCATTTAGACAATTATTTATGGAATACTCACAATGTGACAGGCACTGCTGTAGATTTTATCAACTAAACCAGCAAAAATCCCTCCCCACAAAGAATATTCTGATAGGGACTCCCAGGCCATAGACAAAATATATTAAAGCACGTTAACACTGCTAAGTGTTATTTAAAAGACAGCAAAGGAATATGAGGAATGCTGAGAGTTGTGGGAAGGGGGTTAATTTGAAAATCTGACTACAGTGGATAGGAGGCCTAAATGAAAAAGTATTCTTTCAGCAAAGACTTGAGAGAAGTAAAAGATACACCATGTTATAAAAAAATCTCCCCTGCTTAAAAATCAACCATTCGCCCTTTCATAAAAACATTTTCAGATTTTTGGCCATTCCCCAATCCTGGATCCTCCCTTGCTAAGCAAGTCATTTCAAGACATTGTACTTGGCAAAGCTTACCTTTGGGAGTACTGCCTTTAGGAAACCCAAAGCCCTGAATGAACTTCTAAAATCATGTCCCCACTCAGAAATACAGTGAGCCTCATCCACAGCAATAAGTGTGATACCTACCAAAAAAGAAAAACATGTAAATGGAGAAGATAAAGTTTAAAAAAGTAATAAACT
Organism: Neotragus moschatus; assembly: GCA_006410615.1. Lineage (NCBI taxonomy): Eukaryota > Metazoa > Chordata > Mammalia > Artiodactyla > Bovidae > Neotragus > Neotragus moschatus. The sequence goes on from SJYA01003206.1 coordinate 1,476,533, forward strand.
CATCTAAAGTTTTACCACCAATTTCACTTTGAATATGTAAATATAACAGAAAGGAGAAACATACTTCAAAGTATTGAGTCATATAAAAATATAAGCATAAATAATAGCAGATAATGCCAAAAACTGGGCTTCCCGGGTGGTGCCAGTGATAAAGAACAAATAGACCAATGCAAGAGACCTAAGAAACGGAGGTTTGATCCCTGGGTCAGGAAGATCCCCTTCAGGAGGAAATGCCAACGCACTCCAGTATTCTTGCCTGGAGAATCCCATGGTCAAAGGGGCCTTGAGGGCTACAGTCCATGCGGTCACAAAGAGTCAGACACGACTAAAGCGACTTAGCACGTACACCAAAAATTATTACTGAGAATAATCAAAGGGAGATATATGGATAAAAGAAAGAAATATTTATCTATTTTTCAAATAACATATTTATTCAATTTTGGTTTTCATCATTATTTCTCAGAGAAATTAATTACTACTACTCTGTCCTCAAAGCTATCACTCATCTGCAATGATAATACCTTAAAAAGAAGAGCTGTTCTAATTCTCATTCATAATACTTTTAATTTTATCTCATGGATTAGCTATCCAAAGAGAAAGAGTCAGCATATTTCTACTCAGATTACATTCATCACTGTCTATGAATGATCACTACAGAATTCCTCTGAAATGCCAGTTCTGAAAGACAGGATGACATCCACAGTTTCTAATATAAAAAGGGAAGGGAAGAACTATATCTCATTTTGTACAAAGTAGGTAAGAAGGAAGGCAAATTGTTCCTTCTTCACCTAGCAACCCCTTTGCTCAGCCCCCACTCCCACCCCGAATCAGAATCAATAATGTATAGTACTGCCTCTCAGAAAAGGGCTTTACTATATAATCATCCATGAAAATGTCTTCAGATATTGCAAAGTAATGACAGCAGAGCTTTTGCTCTTGATTACCAAATTAATCGCTCGGATAAGACTGAGCGACTTCACTTTCACTTTCACCAAATTAATATTTAAGAAAAAAATAATTTTTCCCCTCAACAGGGATGATCACAACTTAATGTTTATCTGCATATTTATGTTTTACCCATGTGTGTTAGCTGCTCAGTCGTGTCCAGCTCTTTGCGACCCCATGGACTGTAGTCCACCAGGCTCCTCCCTTCATGGGATTCTCCAGGCAAGAATACTGGAGTGGGTTGCCATTTCCTTCTCCAGGGGATCTTCCCGACCCAGGGAAGGAACCCAGGTCTCCCGCATTGCAGGTAGATGCTTTAACCTCTGAGCCACCAGTGAAGCCCCCAGGCAAGAATACTGGAGTGAATTCTGATTCCCTCTTCCAGGGGATCTTCCTGGCCCAAGGGAAGTTTTGCCACTGGGGCCTATTTAAAAACGTAAGACTACCTAGATGCATAACTTGGCTTATCATTTATATTACTTTAAGCTTGTTACTTAAGCTTTCAAGGGTCAGTTTCTTATAAGTATAAGGTAGATAATAAAAGTAGCTAACATTTTTTTAGTTACTTTGAAGATTAAGATCATTCACATAAAATGGTAAGATAGGGGCTAGCACTAAAAGACTGCTCAATTTAAAAATACATATATTATTATTATAGTTCTTGTGCTAGTCGCTCAGTCATGTCCAACTCTCTGCAACCCCATGGACTGTAGCCCACCAGGTTTCTCTGGTCCATGGGGTTCTTCAGACAAGAACACTGGAGTGGGTTGTCGTCTCCTTCTCCAGGGGATCTTCCCAACCCAGGAATCGAACCTGTGTCTCGTCTGTCTCCTGCACTGGCAGGCAAGTTCTTTACACTAGCGCCACCTGGGGAAATGCATACTATGTTCCAAACACTACCCTAGGAATAAAATAATAGTAAAATGCAGTTCATGATCTTGAGGAGCTCACATTTCTAAAGGAAGAGACACAGAAACATGCATATAACTACAACTCATTGAGATTACTGATTACAACAGGGCTGGAGAAGAAAAAGAAGGAAAGAAAAAAAGAAAACCCTGCTAAAGAGCAAACCCAGGTTGATTCACATCAAAATTCTATTAACTGATGAGTGGGAAAAATTCAATATTACCACTATACTTAGTTGGCTTTAGAAACTATATGACCCAGATTTTAAATTAAATAGGTTAAAACAAAGAATGACAGTTCCTTCATTTTAAAACTCTCCTTAAAATCACAGGTTTGATTAGCCAGCTTTTGTACTTCCCCGGTGGCTCAGTGGTAAAGAAGCCACCTGCAAAGGAGGAGACGTGGAAGATGCAGGTTTGCTACCTGGGTCAGGAAGATCCCCTGGAGGAGGAAATGGCAACCCACTCCAGTATTCCTGCCTGCGAAATTCCATGGACAGAATAGTCTGGTAGGCAGGGATAGGAAAAGACTCAGACAGAGCTGAGCAACTACAACAACAACAACTACTATTTCTTAATGGAGTTAAACTTTGTCCCTCACAACCAGCTGACGCAAGCTTCTGCCAACTTTCCCATTAAATGTGCAAGTCCAAGTGTCTGCCGAGGTCCAGGATATACTTCATTTTGGCACACCAGTCATTAAAGCCTTATGCCCAAATTTACAAGTCAATTACAGATACCTTTGCTTTTAAGGTGTCTCTATATAAAATTCTGCTTGCTGCTTTTGTTATAAATCCACATTATTTAAATAATAACATTTCATAAAAATCATAAATCAGAATAGCTAAATGTCAAAACTACCGTACAAATGAAATTCTGAGTATATTCACTGCTGCAAGCATTATAAAATGAAAGTTAAATAAAAATACTTGAGAGAATTTATCCTATTTTGTTCAACATTGACGGTCACCCAAAAAGAGCATTTTCATCCATCTTATGCAGATACTCAGCTCTAATAAGTGCAGTGTTCATAATTTATTCCGTTACAAAAAATTAAAATAGAGAATTAAAACAACCTGTCAAGAGACTCTAAGTAAATGTTGGATTAAATCCATCACAGAAACAAAGCAAATGTTAAAATGGAACAAAACATATCCAGACCACTAGGTACACAGACCCTAACTTTTGCAATACAACCATGGAGTTTATATATCTACAGTTGTTGATTTTAATCTGAATTGAAATATTCATAAGAACTTTATACAACCTAACAGGATATACACCAAATTTGTTTTAAAGGCAAAAATATAACATGCCAATAAGGGAGTTTAACAGCTGATGGTTGCCCTTTTTGATAATATATTTAATCAAATGCTAATTTCTACCCTCACTCTTTTGTTGATACTTAACACATATTAAAGGAGAAGGCAATGGCACCCCACTCCAGTAGTCTTGCCTGGAGAATCCCATGGACGGAAGAGCCTAGTGGGCTGCAGTCCAGCAACTTCCCTTTCACTTTTCACTTTCCTGTATTGGAGAAGGAAATGACAATCCACTCCAGTGTTCTTGCCTGGAGAATCCCAGAGACGGGGGAGCCTGGTGAGCTCCCATTATGGCATCACACAGAGTCAGACACGTCTAAAGTGACTTAGCAGCAGCAGCAGCAACACATGTTAAAAGATAAATACTTGTTTTCATTATATTATGAGAATAACTGCTAAATGCTTTCCCAGAGTTATCTGCAAGTAACCATTAAATGAGACACCACAATGTTTAAAAAAAGTTTACATGCCAAGAATTATCTTAACATATAAAGTGAGATCATATTACATTAGAAAGCAAAGACTGTCTGGTTTAACTTAATGTTTGAAACATGAACAATTGCAATAGAATCTGTGATTGTAGCTCTTAGATAGCTGAGCGTGACCATCAAGAAGTGAAAAGACAAGACAAAATGTTTTTAGCACACACATCAAAGACGATACCAGCTTTTGACCAATTTTTTATTTAATTTTTTCTAGGAAATAGGCTATGACATATTATGTAATTTTAAAAATTAATCGTACTCACTGATAACAAATAGCCAAAGGTATTGTGGTCTCCAACCTGAAAGTCACACATCAGAATCACCAGTGATGAAAAGACTACAGCTGCCACAACCTCATAGCAAGTGCATTAAATCACAATTTTCAAGGTTGGAGGATCTAAAATTTTCTAAACTTTGAAAGGCGATTCTCATGAACAAAAGAGTAGAGAACCATTACACTGATTAAGATTCAGAATACCAAAAAAAGGAAATTATAATATCATAGAATCCAAGATTCAACATTTATTCAATAATATATTTAAATGCCTACTATGTGCCAGCAACATACTGCTACTGCTAAGTCGCTTCAGTCGTGTCCGACTCTGTGCAACCCCATAGACGGCAGCCCACCAGGCTCCCCCGTCCCTGGGATTCTCCAGGCAAGAACACTGGAGTGGGTTGCCATTTCCTTCTCCAATGCATGAGAATAAGAAGTGAAAGTGAGGTCACTCAGCTGTGTCCGACTCTTAGCGACCCCGGACTACAGCCCACCAGGCTCCTCCATCCATGGGATTTTCCAGGCAAGAGTACTGGAGCGGGGTGCCATTTAAGGAAATATAAATAAATAAGAAGAGCATTTTCTCCTAAAAAGTTTATCGTCCAGTAGAAGAAAACAGGTATACAAGTAGGCAATTATAATCCAGAAGCTTAATTTCTAGGGCAAAAGGAATCGTGGGACAGGACAGGAGAGGCAGAGATTTCCTGTATCCATCCACAAATTTCAAGAATATCTCACTTTAAGAAGTACTTATAAAGATTCTATCATCCCACTTACCAATATTAGCCTCAAGCTGCCGAAGCAGGTCCAAATTACCTGAACAGAATTCTGGAGTTAGGTATACAATCCGGTATTTGCCTCTGTAAAAACAAACAAAGAAATAGGAAATTTAAAAACAATCACCCAACGAATATAACTGAAAACCATAACACATTATAATATTTTTAAATAATGCATTACACCACTTAATAAAAACAAAATGCATATTATATGTGTGGACATATGCACATATATTTGTTCTCTGATTTCATTTCAATTCATCAAAACAAACATGGCAACACCAGTCAGAGAGTACTCAGTATAAGATGCCATTAGAAGCCAGATTCTGATTTCTAGCAGTCTAGCCCCAAAATTGCAGCGCTTGAGTTAACTGATCAAGCCTACAGTAAACCTTCTATACGTTAGCAATCCACCTACATGCCACCTTCCTTGGAGAATGACAACCCCATTACCCTGCATAATTGATACCATCTCCACAATTAAACCCGCAGCACCCACGTTTCTCCTGTATATTCTGCTCTATTGCCCACATCTTCTTGGGCCAGTGATGAAAAGCATACTAAGGTCAAGTTAGTCAGTCTCCATCCTAGAATTTGAGGGTCTAACCAAGTAACAACCAGTCAGTCTCCAAGCAGCAAGGTCTGTAACATGTAAATGAAAAATACCTGCAATCTACTTTGTGACTAGAAAAGCAGAGAATGCTTACCTTCTGAGAGAAAGCAAGAGGAAGACACACAGAGAATTTAGGTTAAAAAAAACCGCCCTATTGTATTTTCAATACTGATTCCAGTCTCTTCCTGAGGGCTGGCTAATTTCTTTTCATAGGGATCCACAAGCCATTCCTGTATCCTTACTATAAAATTTCATATTCGTTTAAACTAGTTTGATTGATTTATATTCTGTGCAGACAGAATCCTAATTAAGACAATGTTCACAATGAAGGTTAGGGCTAGGGCAAAATAGGTACAGTCTCTTTTATACTCCACCAAATAAAGATATAGATCAAATTAAATAAAATGAAATAATGTTCTTTATGAAACCACTTCAAAATATTTAATCTACTGTGTGCTAGGCATGGTGCTTTTACTAGGAATGGGTAGAAAACAACTAAGAAAAACAGTTATGCTTTTCATATCATTAAAAATTAACTCAGTAGTCTAATTAACACAGGAAACTGTATAATTAGTTCTGATGCCAGACTATCTCGGTTTGAATCTCAGTTCTACTTCTTACAAGCTAAGTAATCTTAGGCAAGTATTTAACTTCAGTGTGAATCAGTTCTTCAGGGTAAAACAGTGATAAGAACTATAAAGACAGCTGATTCTTTAGATATCTAGATTCAAAGTAAACCTAATCAAATCCCAATTGGCAGTTAAAAAGGTGATATTGAAATACAAAGGAGTTAGAATAGATCCCAAAAAACTGGAAAAAAAAAACCTACTTTGAAAGAAAAGAAAACAAAAGTGGAAGACCTGTACTACCTGATTTCAAAACTTATTATAAAGCTACAGTAATCGAGACACCAATCAAGGCAGACAGAGTGACAAAATAGAAAATAAACACTGTAACAATAAACCCATGTATATTTAGTCAATTTAGTTTTTACAAAGGTGCAAAAGCAACAAAGTGGAGAAAAGATAATCTTTCCAACAAATGGAGCTGGAAGAAATGGATGTGCCTAGATTAAAGAAAAAAAGAACCGCAGTCAATACTTGATATAATATACAAAATGGGCCATAGATCTACATGTAAAACATAAAACTGTAACATTTTTTGAAGAAAATATAAAGGAAAATCTCTGTGACCTTGAGTGAGGCACCAAAAAGCAATAGCAAAAGCAAAATCCATAAAAAAACAAACTGAAAAACTGGATGTTATAAAAATAAAAACCTGGTACTTCCGAAACTGTTAGGCGAATGGTCCGCCTTCACCAAAATCTTGTATGTTGACCTTCCTCCCACTGTCTCTTTGGAGCAGCTTCTAAGAACTATCTGAGATGCTGCCTCCCATGCTGCAGTCCTCGTTTTGCCCCAAATAAAACTTAACACACACACACACACACACACACACACACTCACAGACATACAAATCTGTCAGGAGAATGAAAAATGGAGTCATAAACTAAGAAAATATTTGGTAACCACATAGCAAGTGAAGGATTTATATTCAGAATGTATAATATAAACTATCGAAATTCACAAGAGAAAAAAAAATAAGCAAAAGATGGATATACACACTTCATCAAAGATACACAGATTTAAAAATAAATAAGTAAACAGATGGCTAATAAGTATATATAGAGATGCTCAACATAATTAGTCTTTCAGTTCAGTTCAGTCACATCCGACTCTGCGATCCCACAGACTGCAGCACACCTGTCCATCACCAACTTCCGGAGCTTGCTCAAACTCATGTCCATTGAGTAGGTGATACAATCCAACCATCTCATCCTCTGTCGTCCCCTTCTCCTATGCCTTCAATCTTTCCCAGCATCAGGGTCTTTCCCAATGAGTCAGTTCTTCACATCAGGTGGCCAAAGTGTTGGAGCTTTAGCATCAGTCCTTCCCATGTATAACCAGGACTGATTTCCTTTAGGACTGACTGATTGGATCTCCTTGCAATCCAAGGGACTCTCAAGTCTTCTCCAACACCACAATTCAAAAGCATCAATTCTTTAGCACTCAGCTTTCTTTATGGTCCAACTCTCACAACCATACACAACTACTGGAAAAACCATAGCTTTGACTAGACAGACCTTTGATGGCAAAGTAATATCTCTGCTTTTTAATATGCTGTCTAGGTTGTTCATAGCTTTTCTTCCAAGGAGCAAGTGTCTTTTAATTTCATGGCTGCAGTCATCAGCTAAAGTGATTCTGGAGCCCCCCAAAATAAAGTCTCTCACTGTTTCCACTGTTTCCCCATCTATTTGCCATCTATTTGCCATGAAGTGATGGGACCAGATCCCATTATCTTCGTTTTCTGAATGTTGAGCTTTAAGCCAACTTTTTCACTCTCCTCTTTTACTTTCATCAAGAGGCTCTTTAGTCCTTCACTTTCTGCCATAAGGGTGGTGTCATCTGCATATCTGAGGTTATTGATATTTCTCCTGGCAATCTTGATTCCAGCTTGTGCTTCACCCAGCCTGGCATTTCACATGATGTACTCTGCATATAAGTTAAATAAGCCGGGTGACAATAAACAGTCTTAACGTACTCATAGGGAAATGCAAATGAAAAACACACTGAAGGGCTTCCCTGGTGGCTCAGTGGTAAAGAACTTGCCTGTCAATGCAAGAAACACAGGTTCAATACCTGATACTGGAGGATTCCACAGGCCATGGAGCAACTAAGCCATGTGCTCAAACCACTGAGCCTGTGCAACAGAGCCTGGGAGCAGCAATGACTGAGCCCACATGTCACAACTGCTGAAGCCCCCGCACCATAGAGCCTGTGCTCAGCAACAAGAGAAGCTACTGCAATGAGAAACCAACACACCGCCACTAGAGAGGAGCCCCTCTTCTGCAACTAGAGAAAAGCCTGCACAGCAGCAGAGACCCAGCACAGATGAAACTAAATTTAAAAAAAATTTAAACAAACACTGACATTGTATTAAAATGGCTAAAATTAAAAACTTGGCCATACCAAGTGATGGCTGAGATGAGGAGAAATTAGAATTCTAAGACACTGCTAGTAGGAATGTAAAATGGTACAACCACTCGAAGTCTGGCAGTTTCTCTCAAAAACTGAACACAGAATAACTATGTGATTCAGCACAGGCCTTCCCCTGGAGCTCAGTGGGTAAAGAATCCTGCAATGCAGGAGACCCTGGTTTGATCCTTGTGTCAGGAAGATCTCCTGGAGTAGGGCATAGCAACCCACTCCGGTATTCTTGCCTGGAGAATCCCATGGACAGAGAAACATTGTAGGCTGCAGTCCACGGGGTCACAAAGAGTTGGTACAGACTGAGCAACTAGGCACAACAATACATGCAAATGCTCACAGCATCTTTATGTGTAAAATCCCCAAAGTGGAAACAATCCAAATGTCTATCAACAGGTGAACAGATAAACAAATTATGGCATAATCACATAATGTAATCTAATAAAAAAGAATGAACTACTGGTACATGTAACAACGTGGATGTATATTGGGTAGGCTAATAAATTCAGTCAGGTTTTTCCACTAAGAAAAACACCATAGACACTTGATAACATAATCAGGAATCATATAAATAACTTACAATTTAATATCCTCTACAACATTTTTTGACTGTGCTGATCCAAGAAAACAAGCTGGAATACTGGATATTCTGTAAGAAGAAAAACAAATATCCTGGAAGCATGTGCACACTACAAATATCAGCTTCATTTTTAAGTGAGAAGAAACAAAAAGTTATGATGTACATTTCTCTTCTTTGCAATCTCTTTTTGTAACTCACTAACTTGGTAAATAAATTCCTTCAATGGCTATAGTAGAAGACTGGTTGTTAAGGTGGATTTTCAAAAAGACTGTAAGCACAGGTTGAAGGAATTTAAATGTTTTTCATAAATGAAAACTACACCTCTATGTATATACTTCATATCAAGCTAAAGAAGAAGGGTAACCAACAGAGAAAAGAATTTTGTGATACGTAGTATTAACCGGCATAAAATTCACTTTTTAAAAAAAATTTGGGGGCGGAGGGAGTCGGGTCATCTGGTAGCCCTAAATTACAAACAACTCAACAGAGAAGATAAGCTGTTCCACTAAAGTGTCATATATTACTAGTAAAGACAAAGCAACATTTATAGAAATGTGTTAATAGGAACTAGATTTTAACATACATCATAAATCAAGTATTTCCTTCACAGGATGAGGGTGGCAATGTGGCTCTGAAAGCCTTACTCACTCAAGCTGAAGCACTTGGTCTTCCATCAAAGAAATAAGGGGAGAGATGACAAGGCCAATCCCACCTACATAAACAGGTGGATACTGGAAGCACAGACTCTTTCCATACCCTTAAAATAAAAATAATACATTCAGAGAAATAAAATTAGAGTGTTGGTACTCCAATTTCTTCTTACAATGTACCTGCATGAGATGAACAGTCACTACTAATGTGTTACCTTCCTAAGAGTTAATTCGTGCAAAATTCAAGCATCTACTCTCAGCTCATTCTCTTTTACAATTTACACCACTTGTATACATACATACCTTATGGAAAGATTAAGTATTTCAAAATCTTAAAGCTTTATTTTTTTTAAAGGATAAGGTTATTTGCTTAAGTACAACTTACCAGTTGCCATGACAACAACATTATCTCTTCTTTCTTCCAGTACAGAATGAATCACTTTCCACTGAACCCTGGAGGATGAAAAGCAAATTGCTGCACTGTTTTACTAATAAGAAATGGGAGAGACAAGTTAAGTCTAACCATTTCCTTACATGTAAATTTTAACTTAAAAGTAAAATAAATAAATAAACATTTAACTACAGTTAATGATTTACCTGCTGAAGTAATTACAAGGGAATGTAAGGATGTCTACAATTTATCCCGAGATGCACTTTACGAATAAAAATTGAATGGATTAAAAAATGGATAGACAGACAATTGATATGTGATAAAGCCATTTTATTTTTTCATTTCCTCCAGAATTTCTTTTATATTTCCAAGTTTTAATAAAAATACGTGAATTCTGGAGCTTTAAAACAGAACCCCCCGCTTGACCAACTTCCCATTCAAGGTGACTGAACAACTAGGATTTCCATTTATATTTGCATTAAATTTTATTACCTATATCTAAAATATAAAGTAAATCCAAGCTTCAATCTAGATACCCAACAGAATCACTCATTTAAATAAATAAGAGAAATGCTCTAGGTACAAGAACTGAGTAAGAAGGGAAATGAGGGAACTTTTTGGAGTGATTGTAACGTAACATATTGTAAAAAGGGTTTAGGTTACATGCGGGTGTGCATGTACACTTAAGACTTGCCAATGTTAAACACTTAAGTTTAACCATTTCCTTACATGCAAATTTTAGCTCAAAAGTAAAATAAATATTTAACTATAGCTAATGATTTACACGCTGAAGTAGGGCAGAGGGTAAAGATGCCTACAATTTACCTTGAGATGCATTTATTAATAAAAATTGAATGGATTAAAAAGTGGGTAGACAAGATAATCAATATGTGATAAAGCAAGTATACTGAAATGCTAATAGTGAATTAACAGTGAATATACAGGTATTCATAGTGAAAAAACTACTCTATCTTTGAAATTTCTTTTAATAAAATTTTGAGGGAAAAACAACTGGAAAGGTGATCTTCTGGTATGCTGATAATGATCTATTCTTTCTTATCACAACACTGGATACCCAGGGTGTCTGGTTTGTGAAAATTCATTGATATGTACATTGACGTGTACTATGTGTAGAAAACAGTTAAATCTAAAAAAAATGTTTTAAGGTCAGAACAGAAAAAAAAATAGTACAGATTTTTACATTCCTATTACCAACAGTTTTATTCAAATTTGCTTGTTCTTTATCTCATTTGTATTCCTCTCATTTTAAAACTTAAAAGTGTGCTCCCTTGGATGTAAATACATTTGACTATGTAAAAACAGCAGCAGCAGCATGTAAAAACAGATATGATTATTACTGTTTTTCAAACTACTGTTTTACGAATTTCTATTACACCAACATGCATTAGACAGTAAGATGCACAAAACAGGCACACAGATACTTTTGTAATAAAATAAAACAAGATTAACTTAAGATGAATTTATTAATGTATTTAAACTCAGAAATCTATCTTAAGGAAAACCATTTGTCCTCACTTATAAAAACAATATGCAGATATGAATTTTATATAAATATTACTTCAGAATAATTCTGCACTTAAAAAATTACAGTGTACCATGTATGAACTATAACGAAGTTGTACTTTCACTGTTCAATGGATGGATTATTTGCCTTTTTAAGTTTGTAAAGAAAACAGTAAACATACAATTTAATTTACAGAGACTATACTCACGGCTTAAAACTAGAATGGCCAAAGTAGGTCTTGAGGCAGTTAATTTGTTTTTCAGTAGGTCTTGGTAACAGACAGTCTTAAAATAAAATAGGCATTTATGTTAAAATAAAGGTACACAAAGTGAGAGAAAGTTTTATTTTATTGACTTCTTTTAAAGAATCTAGTTACTGTGTCGTTGTTCAGTCACTCAGTCATGTCAAACTCTTTGTGACCCCAAGGACTGCAGCATGCCAGGCGTTCCTCTCCTTCACCATATCCCAGAGTTTCCTCAATGGCAGAAAGTGAAGAAGAACTCAAAAGCCTCTTGATGAAAGTGAAAGAGGAGAGTGACAAAGCTGGCTTAAAGCTCAACATCCAGAAAAAGTAGATCATGGGATCTGGTCCCATCATTTCACGGGAAATGATGGGGAAACTGGAAACAGTGGCTGACTTAATTTTTCTGGGCTCCAAAATCACTGCAGATGGTGACTGCAGCCATGAAATTAAAAGACGCTTACTCCCTGGAAGGAAAGTTATGACCAACCTAGACAGCATATTAAAAAGTAGAGCCATTATTTTGCCAACAAAGATCCGTCTAGTCAAGGCTATGGTTTTTCCAGTCATGATGTGTGGATGTGAGAGCTGGACTGTGAAGAAGGCTGAGAGCCGAATAATTGATGCTTTTGAAGTGTGGTATTGGAGAAGACTCTTGAGAGTCCCTTGGACTACAAGGAGATCCAACCAGTCCATCCTAAAGGAGATCAGTCCTGGAGGTTCTTTGGAAGGACTAATGTTGAAGCTGAAACTCCAATGCTTTAGCCACCTAATGCGAAGAGCTGACACATTAGAAAAGACCCTGACACTGGGAAAGATTGAGTGCAGGAGGAGAAGGGGACAACAGAGGATGAGATGGTTGGATGGCATCTCCAACTCAATGGACATGGGTTTGGGTGGACTCTGGGAGTTGGTGATGGACAGGGAGGCCTGAGGTGCTGCAGTTCATGGGGTCACAAAGAGTTAGACATGACTGAGAGACTGAACTGAACTAAATTGAACATATCCAATTGAGTCAGTGAAAGAATATAATGGTAGGTACCAAACATAACTGTGGTCTTTTAAATACACTTACACTAAAGGACAGAAATGGTATGGACCTAACAGAAGCAGATATTAAGAAGAGGTGGCAAGAATACACAGAAGAACTGTACAAAAAAGATCTTCACAACCCAGATAATCACGATGATGTGATCNCCTTCTTCAGCGATCAATGCAAAGAAATAGAGGAAAAGGACAGAATGGGAAAGACTAGAGATCTCCTCAAGAAAATTAGAGATTCGAAGGGAACAGTTCATGCAAATACACAGAAGAACTGTGCAAAAATATCTTCATGACAAAGATAATCATGAAGGTGTGATCACTCACCTAGAGCCAGACATCCTGGAATGTGAAGTCAAGTGGGCCTTAGAAAGCATCACTACGAACAAAGCTAGTGGAGGTGATAGAATTCCAGTTGAGCTATTTCAAATCCTGAAAGATGATGCTGTGAAAGTGCTGCAGTCAATATGCCAGCAACTTTGGAAAACTCAGCAGTGGCCACAGGACTAGAAAAGGTCAGTTTTCATTCCAATCTCAAAGAAAGGCACTGCCAAAGAATGCTCAAACTACCACACAATTGCACTCATCTCACACACTGGTAAAGTAAGGCTCAAAATTCTCCAAGCCAGGGTTCAGCAATACGTGAACCATGAACTTCCAGATGTTCAAGCTGGTTTTAGAAAAGGCAGAGGAACCAGAGAAAAAATTGCCAACATCTGCTGGATCATGGAAACAGCAAGAGAGTTCCAGAAAAACATCTATTTCTGCTTTTTTTATTGACTATGCCAAAGCCTTTGACTGTGTGTATCACAATAAACTGTGGAAAATTCTGAGAGAGATGGGAATACCAGACCACCTGACCTCTTGAAAAACCTATATGCAGGGCATGAAGCAACAGTTAGAACTGGACATGGAAAAACAGACTGGTTCCAAATAGGAAAAGGATTGCATCAAGGCTGTATATTGTCACCCTGCTTCTTTAACTTATATGCAGAGTACATCATGAGAAACGCTGGGCTGGAAGAAGCACAAGCTGGAAACAAGATTGCCAGGAGAAATATCAATAACCTCAGATATGCAGATGACACCATCCTAATGGCAAAAAGTGAAGAAGAACTAAAGAGCCTCTTGATGAAAGTGAAAGAGGGGAGTGAAAATGTTGGCTTAAAGCTTAACATTCAGAAAACTAAGATCAGGGCATCTGGTCCCATTACTTCATGAGAAATAGATGGGGAAACAGTGGAAAGAGTGGCTGACTGTATTTTTTCTGGGCTCCAAAATCACTGCAGATGGTGACTGCCGCCATGAAATTAAAAGACACTTACTCCTTGGAAGAAAAGTTATGACCAATCTAGATAGCAAACTGAAAAGCACAGACGTTACTTTCCCAACAAAGATCCATCTAGTCAAGGCTATGGTTTTTCCAGTAGTCATGTATGGATATGAGATTTGGACTGTGAAGAAAGCTGAGCGCTGAAGAATTGATGCTTTTGAACTGTGGTGTTTGAGAAGACTCTTGGGAGTCCCTTGGACTGCTAGAAGTTCCAACTAGTTGATTCTATAGGAGATCAGCCCTGGGTGTTCTTTGGAAGGACTGATGCTAAAGCTGAAGCTCCAGTACTTTGGCCACCTCATGCTAAGAGCTGACTCATTGGAGAAGACTCTGATGCTTGGAGAGTTTGGGGGCAGGAGGAGAAGGGGACGACAGAGGAGGAGATGGCTGGATGGCATCGCTGACTCAATGGGTGTGAGTTTGAGTGAACTCCAGGAGATGGCGATGGACAGGGAGGCCTTGCATGCTGTGATTCATGGGGTCCCAAAGAGTCAGACCTGACTGAATGAGTAAACTGAACCAACTTGAGCTCTTACTGTATGCTAAGCATTAAGGCATTTAGACATGATCATTCATATAATTACTACAACTTCAATCTCTAAATGCTCTGTTAGGTTAAAGAATTAATTCAAATTCAATGTAGGGAAAATGGAAACTATAGAAAAGTTGAAAGAATAAAATGATTAACAACCAAAATTGCACTACCTAGGAATCTCCTTTGTTAACTTATGTTAGGCTGCATAGAGCTTTTCCTTATGCTTCTTCCTTAGCACAATTTAGTTCTTTTTGATGTGAGTAAGTATGCATCCACATCTTTTCTAGCTATTACTTCATTGTTGTTTCAGTTACTACTTTACTACATATTATGGACTTTAAGATTATTAAATAAAAATTCAGCTCCAGTTTACTATTCTAGCAGCAGCCTATGAGAATTATAATACCTTCTGTGATTGAAAAATTTGTTTTTGCATGGATTCTTTACCATGCTTACTGAATTTGCTATTCCAAAGGATTCTGTTTTGTTTGGCCTCCAATACATAAAAATAATTTGGCCATATACATCCTCTTTCTTGGTATTACCTCTACCAATTTTGGAAAATCTAGATAATGAAAAGAATCTGAGGAAGGAAGTCATAGCTAGGACAATGATCTAATGCATCATTTAAAGTAAGACATTTGTGAGAATGACAAAGAGCATTATTAAAATTTATACTAAAACAACAAGCCTAAAACAAGACTACCCAGAGAAACCAGAATGAACCTACCTATAGCCCTCTCTATGAAGATCACCCTCTCAGACCAGGCACTTCTGAATGATGGTGATTGGCAGAGAATTCAGTGGATCTACCCTTTTCGTTTCTGTATGCCCCTGTTCTGCTCTTGGTCCTGTTTCCCCTTAGATCTAGGTCTCACTCTTTCCTGCTACTGAAATGCACACTTCTACATTACCTTGCTTCTGCACTGGGTGGTACAGGCAGGGGGGAATCTCAGAGGACAGGAATAGGGTGTTCCAGAGTATCTCTACTCCTTCCTCTCAGTTTCTGGGGGCAACTGGGAGGAACTGCATTCCACAAATGGTTCCAGTTCCTTCCAAGCAGTCCTGCTGTGGTATATTTTTCCTAGTTGTCTGTCCTTAGCAAAATATTTGTGACTGATTTAGGTGATGTTATCAGAAGAGGAAGATGAAGATGTGGTCTTAGGGACAGGAGCTTCATTATATTAAAGTTATGGAAAACCAAGGATCTTCTTCACTGGGATGTTTCTATTTACTTTAATGTGAATAATCTAGGTTCTTTATGGAAAGAATACAAAACACAAATAAGCAAAAAGAGTTTCATAGAGGATGTCATACATGCTTTTTTGTACTTTGTTCACATATTGTGATTGAAGCATCTTTCCCATCTAATCAGATATAACATCATTTTGAATAGCAGGAATTATTTCACAAAAATGATTCACTGTATATTCAATAACTTATTTAATGTCCCGTATTAGAACACTTAACTATTTCTTTTTTCCCTGTTGCAAACAATACTATGAGCAATATATGTTGTAACAAACATACGCAATTGTGCACTCATAAAATTAATTTATCTATGATGACAAATTCTTGATAGTAGATTTTTGTCTTAAAATTTATCTTATTTTTTAAGGCTTTTAACTTACATTGCTAAATGATTCTTCAGCACACCTATGTACTAATGATTCTTAGGCAAATCTATGTATTATTATTTACTCAAAGTATGTTACTTGGCCATATTTCTTTTATGATTTGCCTATAAATGTCCCCAGACCATCGTCTCTCATATGCTGTTCATTGCTCATGTTTTCCTTTCACAGTTAAAATAAGCTAATTACATGTCTGGTTGTCATATGTCTTACATATGTTGTTCTCAGTCTTTCAGCTGTAGTTTTAGTTTTTTTATGATAGAGACTTTTACTTTTATAAGAAGAGTTAATAACATTTTCCTCAACCTAGAGTCAACAGCCCTTGTCCTCACCATCTCTCCAGGCTTGCTAAGTTAAGCTCCTAAACTCTAACTTTCTCATATGTAAACAGAAGAAGATAATAATGTCTACCTGATAGATTTGCTATTAAGAATAACTGTATTATGATGAATGAAAATTGTGTCTAATAGATAAATGCTATATAAGGCTTGATGTAAATTCTCAATCTATTCAAATACAGCACCTATCTCATAGTTTTCTTAATTTTTATCTCTGTAGTCTAGCTCAAGTTTTTCCTATATTTAACCAATTCAATTTGCCCTACTATCTTGTGCTCTTACTTCAATGTGACAGTTAATGAAGTTCTTTTATTGTTAATTTTCTAGCAGTTCTTTCTTTCTTCCTATTCATTCGTTTTCCTACTTATCTTGACTCCTGTATTTCACCTTTTTGTCCTCTATGTTTGTTATACTACTGTTATTGAATTTCCCTGAAGGTATAAAAATATTTTCTTCTGTTACAATAGATTATTTTCAGAGGTATCTATTTACTCTGAGTTTTAAGAGTAAGACTTTATTGCTTTTATATTGTAGTATTTTTCCCTTAGTACTACATTTTAACTTGCTTTGTTTTCTTTCTCTATACTTTTCCTCGAATAAAATAAGTTTTGCCTAAACTAAAGCCTTGTGTTTGCTTGTAAAGCTGCTCTTGTTTCTACTTCCTGGGCTTTTGGATGTTATTTGAATCTGTTTTTCAGTTTTACAGCTTGAGGACTGAATAATGCAAATAATTCTATGTTTTTGGAAGATAATTTTCTAATGCAACTCTGGTCTGTTAGCTGTCTTTCATATCTAATTCCTGGTTGTTGGATTTTTAGGAACTGATGAAAAAGCTTTTGAAAATTTCTACATAAACTATTACCAGGGTTTTCCTGTCTCTGTCACACAAACAACATTTTAATTGTGGAGAGTTCACCTGTCTGAATACATCACCAGCCATGTCCATCTCCATGTTTGCATGCCATTTCCACTACCCACAATGAACTCACTCACTGGAAAAGACCCTGATGCTGGGAAAGATTGAGGGCAGGAGGAGAAGGGGGCCACAGAGGATAAGATGTTTAGAAGCATCATCGACTCAATGGACATGAGTTTAAGCAAATTCTAGGAGATAGTGGAGAATAGAGGAGCTGGTGTGCTACAGTCCATGAGGTCACAAAGAGTTGGATATGACTTAGTGACTGAACAACAACCACCACCACCTACTTTACTCTCATCATGCCTCAGATGTTGCTATGTTTGGGTTTAGAAATTTGACCAGAAGAGGAGACAAAAAGAAGAGAAGGGATGAAGTGGCAGGACAATAGTTGCCATATGAAACTATCGTCTGTCATTTGCTAGGAAAGGAATTGCTGCCAGTTCTCAGATTGCAGAACCTCTGGTATTCCAAGTCAGAGCATGTAAACACCATTTTTCTTTCTTTCCTCATGCAGTATCCAATTCTGGAATTAAAAACCAAATACAGGACAAAAAGTGTTTCACAGATGGAGAGAGCCCTTCAATGGAAATGAAGTGGGAAAACAGAAATAAATGTATTAGGGTTAAAGGAAGATGAGTCTGATAAAGTAGGTTGGGAATAGACTATAAAAGATTTTATATACCAGGACATTTCATTTGTGTTTACAATGTAAGTTTGTATTGAGGAATCATGGACTATTTTAACTGAGGAATTGTCATAATTATATTTGAGTTTTACAATGATTACCCTGTTAGAACCATGGTATATGATATATTTAAGGAGAACAGAGTTAGAAGTCAGGGAGATAAATTTAGAAACTATTACCATATCTAGGTGAGGGATGATAAAGGGCAGAATAAACTTCAAAAGTTGATATGAAGGAAAGAGAAATAAAATGGATTTTGAAAACTATAAGTTATCAAGTTTGAAGGATCGACTGGGGAAAAGCCTCCAATACATTTTCCCTCCACCTTCACACTAAAACAACAAACAGGACACAGGGAAGAAAAAATAAAAAGTCACACCTTCAACAAAAGGTGAGATGTAGAACGATTTTCATTCTGACAAGAGAAACTGGAGACATCTAATGAGGTGATGTGTAGCAGGCCTATTAAAGAGGGATGAGACGCAGGGTGAGGGGGAAAGCTATGGATGCAGGAAGAGGACCAAAGAGCATTATCAAAGGACAGTGTGATTTCCATCGCTGCTTGACCTCAGGGCTATTATACAGAGATTATAATAGCTGTCAATATTTTAAGCAGTATGTGATTTAGCCTAAACTATTCCGAAACTATGATTTATTCACACCAGACACACACATATGGAGTATGTGGGGGAGAAGGAAAGAGAGAGGGAGAGAAAGAGCATAAATACTTTGACAGTGTGGTCTGACCACATTTATAGGTAAGTTATAAAAGAAGAAAAATAGCCAATTAGCATGATTTTAATAAACCTATTTGGATCATTCACATAATGACTAGGGAAAAACAAGTCCTACATGGGAAACTATGTGAGTATTAGATAATTCCAGTTTAGTTCAGTCGCTCAGTCATGTCCGGCTCTTTGTCACCACATGGACTGCAGCATGACAGGCCTCCCTGTCCATCACCAGCTCCTGGGGTTTACTCAGACTCATGTCCATTGAGTCGGTGATGCCATCCAACCATCTCATCCTCTGTCATCCCTTTCTCCTCCCCCCTTCAATCTTTCCCAGTATCAGGGTTTTT
The DNA here is from genome assembly GCA_006410615.1 of Neotragus moschatus. NCBI lineage: Eukaryota > Metazoa > Chordata > Mammalia > Artiodactyla > Bovidae > Neotragus > Neotragus moschatus. The sequence continues at coordinate 1,495,862 of SJYA01003206.1, forward strand.
TCCAGTGAATCAGCTGTTACATCAGGTGGCCAAATTATTGGAGTTTCATCTTCAGCATCAGTCCTTCCAATGAATATTCAAGATTGATTTCCTTTAGGATGGACTAGTTGGAGCTCCTTGCAGTCCAAGGGACTCTCAAGAGTCTTTTCCAACATCACAGTTCAAAAGCATCAATTCTTTGGTGCACAGCTTAAATATATATGTGCCTTTTGACCTTAAATCTTAAGAAAAATATGTACAAGAAACAGTGCCAATCCCTTTAGTCACAAACATTTTCAAGCATGTTTAGAATGCAAAGCAAACCTGACAACTGGGTGAAATTTATATATATGCACACATATATTTCAATTTGTTTCTCTTTGAAATTATCTTCCATAATTGGACACTTGAAATTATCTTCCATAATTGGACCCTCTAAAGGCCCCAGTTTCTCAAGTTGTACATGAGTCAGGTGAACTTTCTCCCTTAAAACTGGAGATTCCAGGTACCTTTTTGAGCAGTGCTTTCTCCAAAGGGAAATCACACCTATTCTGGGTTGTCAGGTACTTTGAAGTTTTTATTCTTAAATGTAGTATAGAGAGTGTAGGCGAATAAGGAGAGATTTAAAAATCTATCTTAAACATCCAATTCTTCAAGCTCTGTTCTGGCTCCTCATCTTCTAACTAGGACTATCCCCTGCAAGTGAAGCAGGCTTTCATCTAATTCTAGCTGAAACTTGACAGTCTCATTAGTTTTTTGATGACATTTCCTGTTCCTTCCATCACCAAGGCCTTTTGCATGACAGACACTGTCTGACTGGGGCCCTGAAGTTTTCTTCAGAACTTCAACCCTCTGGTTTCCAGATGGAAATTCTTTTATATGCACATCAGCTCTCTGCCCAATTGATCTGTCTGAGATATTTCTTTTGTCCTGGTTAACTATTTTCATGCTCAGCATCACTACTATTACTCCCTGGAAATAATCTCTTCTGTTGCCCACATCCTGTACTGTCAGGCTCTAGGAAGACTTACACAGAGGAGAGAAAGGGGCAAAGCCTCCTTCTACGACTCACATGATTTCAGAGACATCTCTGGGAAAGATGAGACTATGAATTAAAACAGAATTTCAACAGCTCCTCCATCCTCTTTTTCCTCCTCACCTACCTGAGGTTTTGTGGAGTTTCTGTACAACGACTTTGGAGACTCACTCAAGTTCTGAAAGAAAGTGCAGGGGAATTCAGACGCAACTTAGGCAGTTCTGACTCGGTGCGTCCAAAGCGGTCAAGATATCAGCTGGGGTTATAGAGATCGGAAACGCTGACTGAGGCTGGAAGATCTACTTCCGGGATAGCTCACTCACACGGTTGGCAAGTAAGCCCTGGCTGTTGGTGGGAGGCTGCTTTCCACGTGGGTATCTGCGCCGGGCCACGTGAGAGTCCACGCCACATGGCGGCTCGCTTCCCCTGAGCGGGTGATCCCAGAGACAGAGACAGAACCTGTGGTGCCTTTCACAATGCCAGGAGGAAGCTGTAACCCCATATACGCGTGCGCTAAATCATTCCACTTATGTCGGAACTCTGTGCGACCCAATGGACTGTAGGCTTTCAGGCTCCTCTGTCCATGGGATTATCCCACATCAAAAGTTTCACATCAGTCTCGTATTTTAGCTCACGCAAGCCAGAGAGTGATTCAAAATGGGTGGGAACTACAAAAGAGCATAAATATCCAAAGGTAGGCTGGTTGGTGGCCATCTTGGAAGCTGACTGCTACTGGTATCCATTATTCAGTCCTGGTCCTGTCATAAAGAAGTCTTCATTAAATAATGGTTTCCTCAATTTAACATAAAATTATGTTTAATGACATATGAATTTACTATACTATATTCTCTTACGTTTTCTTCATTTGTTCTTCTTATAAATTTTCTGTCTGGCATAACACAACATAATGTGTGTTCCTAAAACATTGCTTTCTTCCTATCTTTTTTTACCTGTGCTAGTCTCAAACCCTCAATGGTAAGCCACCAGTTCTTAGCTGTCAGAAGTTGTCAAGTTTAGGAAGATTTCTATGATGTTCCTGTTAAGTGCAGAAAAATAAACCCTATAGCTTATTATTACCTAAAATGCAACTTTGAAGACAGTTGGCTCTTTAGTACAACAAAATATGAAAGCTAAAACAAAGTGACTAAATAAACAATGTGAATGTTCTCTACCTTAATAAATCTGACCCATGCAAGTTTTTAGAAGAGATCCAATAATTGCTATGCAAATCAAGGAGAGAAGAGGTTTATTTATGTAACACAAAAGTCATATATTATTTTTATCAATTTGAATTTTTAGTTTGCTTCTTTTCTACTCTACCAAGAGGATGAATTAGAAGATTATGTAAACTTGTATAGGCTTCTCTGGTGGCTCAGATGGTCGATCACTAGGTTGGGAAGAACTCCTGGAGAAGAGAATGGCTACCTACTCCATATTCTTGCCTGGAGTGTTCTGTGAACAGAGGAGCCTGACAGGCTGTAGTTCACCTTTCAAAGAGTCGGACACAACTGAGTGACTAACACAGACACTATATGTACACATATACATGTAAATGTATTTATATATATATGCATTACATGTGTGTGTATATATAAAGTTTATTCAAGATTTTTCTGTATTATAGTTGGTGATACCAGATGTTCTGGGAGTTTATTTCTGACAACATAATCATTTGATGAAGCTATCCTGAGGAGAAGAGAGATTATATCCTTTGGTTCTTTCTGGAACCATGGCACACGATGAATTGCAGAGTTACTTCTATCCCTTCATCCAGGCAGTTCCAAGGCTTTACTCCTCCAGGAAGTCTTCTATGATCACTCCTGCCTAAGGTAATGCCTTCTTGTTATAGGGTCTTATTATTGTTGCTATTTGTACCAGTCATGATACACAACATTCAATGCATTGTACTGCTAGCTATTTTTCCCATGTGTATTTGTAAGCTACTCTGAACACATTATGAGATTCTTATATGATTTTCTATTTACAAAATGAGTTGAAGAGAGTAAAAATCTTGGCACATACTAGGTGTTCAATTCCCATGTATTTCCTGCCTAGACTACCAAACACAAGGCCATACACCCCAAAAATATGGATTAAATGTTCATGCACTGGTTGGAAATCACAATATGATAGCCTCTATGTGGGTATATTATATTATGTTCTGCACAAATGAGATCATCATGTACAATATTCACATTAACCTCAGGTTCCAACATAATCAACTCAACTGCAGAAAGTTAATAAGGGGCATAGGGAAGTGAGTGTGTTCTCACTCCAACTAGACAGATGTTTATATTCCATATACAAGTTGACTTGCACAGATTCCCAATGAGACTTACTTCTATTATGAGTCCGCAGTAATATACATATGGCTAGGAAAGTGGATATATTTCTTTTGGGGCTGTGCAACATTGCTTGTGGGAACTTTGTTCTCCAATCAGGAATTGAACCTGGGGACATGGCACTGAAAACGCTGAGTTTTAACCACTGGACCACCAGGGAATTCCTCAGTTCAGTTCAGTTCAGTTCAGTCGCTCACTCATGTCCGACTCTTTGTGACCCCATGAACTGCAGCACGNCTTGGAATCAAGACTGCCAGGAGAAATATCAATAACCTCAGATATGCAGATGACACCACCCTTACAGCAGAAAGTGAAGAGGAACTAAAAAGCCTCCTGATGAAAGTTAAAGAGGAGAGTGAAAAAGTTGGCTTAAAGCTCAACATTCAGAAAATGAAGATCATGGCATCTGGTCCCATCACTTCATGGGAAATAGATGGGGAAACAGTGGAAACAGTGTCAGACTTTATTCTGGGGGGCTCCAAACTCACTGCAGGTGGTGATTTCAGCCATGAAATTAAAAGAGGCTTACTCCTTGGAAGGAAAGTTATCACCAACCTAGATAGCATATTCAAAAGCAGAGACATTACTTTGCCAACAAAGGTCCGTCTAATCAAGGCTATGGCTTTTCCAGTCATCATGTATGGATGTGAGAGTTGGACTATAAAGAAAGCTGAGCACCGAAGAATTGATGCTTTTGAAAATGTGGTGTTGGAGAAGACTCCTGAGAGTCTCTTGGACTGTAAGGAGATCCAACCAGTCCATTCTAAAGGAGATCAGCCCTGGGTGTTCATTGGAAAGACTGATGCTAAAGCTGAAACTCCAATACTTTGGCCACCTCATGCAAAGAGTTGACTTATTGGAAAAGACTCTGTTGTTGGGAGGGATTGGGGGCAGGAGGAAAAGGGGACAACAGAGGATGAGATAGCTGGATGGCATCACCAACTTGATACACATGAGTCTGGGTAAACTCCAGGAGTTGGTGATGGACAGGGAGGCCTGGCGTGTTGCGATTCATGGGGCCGGAAAGAGTTGGACATGACTGAGCGACTGTACTGAACTGAACTGACACATATTTCCTTTGAGCACCAGGCACAACTCCAGATAAACTGTTTGTTTAATTTCTTAATACTAAAGATAAGAACTTTGCTATGATTCACACTTTTGCCAGCTTCATAAAAATACAATGTTTTGGAATTTGTTATACTTCTAAAAACTAACATTTACAGCCAACTATGGCAAACAAAATAGCAATCCTAATTTTATAATATAACCAATTTTCAGTCAACGATAAGCAGGAATTAATTACTGTCACAAATAAAATCCATAGGTAAAACCTTCATTTTAATTACCATTCCACCAAAAATCTCTGATCAAAATTCCAACTGCAAAGCAGAATGGAGTTATGTTAACTTCACCCCACTGATTTTCATTTTTTCCTCAAGTTGAAGGATTCATGAGTTGCCAAGAAGCAAAGAGTCAAGAAAACCCACCTCTAAACAAATGAATATTTGTCATTTTTATTTATTTTTTTTTTTAATTTATTTATTTGGCTGTGCTGGGTTTTAGTTGCAGCCCACTGGCTTCAGAGCACGTGGGCTCAGTTGCTGAGGTGCTCAGGCTTCCCTGCCCCATAGTATGTGGGATCTTAGTTCCCCGACCAAGGATAGAACCCACATCCCCTGCATCGGAAGGTGGATTCTTAACCACTGGACCACCAGGGAAGTCCCTTTGTCCATTTTTAATACAAGAAAACAAAGGGAAAAAACTTAAACACTTTCATATATTTTCCATCTATGAAATGTATTTTAAATTTTCCATATTACAACATTGAAGAAATCTAGCTCCAGAGAGCATTCTACTCTATGAGAAGATGCCTACGGCTTGTCATAATGAATACCATCACTTATACTTAAATGAAAGAAGATTCATTTAGCAGATTCTTTACTAGAGTTTGCACATACAAGATGAAAATTAGTCCATTTTGCTATTTGACACTTTGCCACTTATTTTAAGTAATAAGTACCTGAAGGACAGATATTTATCAATGCCATTTATAATAATGTTTCATATAATTAATTTCTTATTTCTGTAGTGTGCTCAGTCATGTCTGACTCTTGGCAACCCTATGGACTGTAGTCCACCAGCCTCCTCTGTCCATGGGATTTTCCAGGCAAGATTACTGGGGTAATGGAGTGGGTTGCCATTTCCTCCTCCAGAGGATCTTCCTGACCCAAGGATTGAACCCATGTCTCCTCTGTCTCCATCATCGCAGGTAGATTCCTTACTGCTGAGCCATTGGGCAAGCTCCTGCTTCTTATTAAATAATTCTTTATCACTTTTGACAAAAAATAAAATTCAGGATGAACAGTTTCACGTCACCATGTTCACTAAATGACACAACACTTTTATCACTTACTTTTCTAAGTAGTATGACTGTCCTTTATGAAGACCAAAGCACTATAGGATTTAATGACAAGTCTTCAGGGCCTAATTAACTACATGCCACAGAATCCTTGATGTCCAAAATGTTTAAAATTACAACCTAAATTAAAATCAGTGATAGGTATCAGAGACGAGTCAGTTCAAACACACGACAGTGCTTACCTTCCTCAACTTCTTTTTCCTCTTCAATAGCTTCGTTCTCATCTTCATCATCTTCAGAAGGAAGATTCAGATTTTTTTCCACTTCTATGCATTCTGAATGATTTGGATCTACCATGCCACTTTTGAGGTTTTCTAAAGACTGAACATTTAGAAGAATTTTTCAAAGCAAAAGCATTCAGAGTGCTGTATCTTTTTCAGCAAACACAAAAGGAGTATTATTAACAGAGCCTACAATTTTGTTCAAAGCTGGCAGATGCGCAAGCAATACCACAAAAGAACATGTGTGCTTCCGTTTAAATATGTGCTCAAGAATGGTTTCTCAGGCATAAGGCCAAAGATGGAATACTGCCAGCACAAACAGGTTCATTAATAGCATACAATGAACTGGCCCTAGGGAAAGTTTTCATAAATTTTGCATTTAGATTATTTAAAACATTTTTTTCTTTATCATACTTCAATGCTTCCAATTTCCCAAGAGGTAACTGTGGGCTTTAATGTGATTCTTGTAATGAGTTTGTCTGTATCATGTGTCATCGACATTATTTTCGAGGAAGCATAAAGTTTAAACTATAAGCCAACAATAAATGTGTTTCTGGAGTTGTCAAAGCAACAACAAAAACACTGAAATAATTTTAGGAAAGGAATATAAAACAAATGTAAAACAAATGCTTTCATGTCGGCTTGGTATCTGATTTCCTCCCCTAAATGAAGATTATCTGCTTAATGAATCTGCAGGTATTTCAAAATTGTTTCATCTGTAAAATTTCTTAATGAGAAATAACAGGAAGAATTATTAAACCACAGTTGTCATTTTCTCTTTATATTAAAACTTCTATTCAGTAAGTCTTACTTAAAAGGTTTTTTTAAAAGTATTCGTTTCAGGCCTTCAAAAGGGAGAAAAAGATTTTCTTTCATATTTTTTTATTCCAGTCAACAAATATACTTATAAAAAAAAAAGTACTTTTATTCATGCATCCAAGTTGCCTTCTAAGAGGTTCAATATATAACATAAATTTGTAGAAGTCCACAAGTATCCTATAAATCCACTACTTTAATAGGACTTTTCAGAGAAATGTTTCATCAATAAAGATATGATTTAGTATTTATATCCTTTTATTACTGTTAGCTAATATTTATTACACTTAGGAAATGCCAGGCTCTTTAGTTAAACCCGTCACAAGTAACACCTTAATAATAAATACAACTGTTAATAGAGTATCAAAAAGCTAAGAAACATGCCCAAAGTCACACAACTAATTAAGGGAGAAGTTAGACTTTAAACCCACATTCACATTCAGAATCCACTTTCCTATCACTACCCAGCACACTGCCTCAAAATTCAAAGAATCAGGAACTTAAATCTCATTTCATAAAAAAAGAAAAATCACATTGACCTAAAAATGAGAACTAAAAAGTATGCATAATGGTGAACTTCGATGTTTTTCTTCATTTTCCCTTAATTTAGCTAAGTTTATGCTTTTCTTTCTAATTGTCCATCCTTGATTCATAAGACTTGATGAAGAAACTGGAGGTCAGGTGAAGTAGAATACACATAAGTTATAAAATACTATTTTCAACTTGGTAATAGGGGGAAACTGAATCATTTAAAACATTAGAAAATTATGTATAAAAGAAAACATCCACAGCAAATAAAACCAAAGTAAAGAAGATGGAATGTATAAAAACTTTCCAAATAAAAGTGGACACACATGGATGGGAGGAAAGAGAAACCTGTTTTAACACTGGAGAGCTGAACCACTACCCATGTTCCAGGAAAAGATTAAAAGAAAGTGACCTAATTAGTATACTATGGAAATGAGAATCCGAGTTCCTATTCACAGAGCCAAAGAATGAACTTCGTGAACACTCAGAATACTCACAGTAACAAGCAAACAGGATTTATTTCATAAAGAAAAGTAAAAATCTCTCAGGATAGACACTGAGAGGGGGTAAAGGTTCCCACAAAGGTGGGACTGAACAGCAGTTTATATCCTTACTCCTAACAATTTGTACACTTTTGATTGGTTCTTACTTTTAACATATGTTGTTTCTAACCAATCAGCTTAAAGACCACAACGTTTGACTTGACATCTTTATGGCTTCTTTTGATCCTTGGATTCTTAGTTTTCTTAGACATTAAGTTATAGTCCACAACCATTTCTCATGACTCCCAGCCATTTTACAATGGACCAGATGTATGCACTAAAGATTAATGATCACCAGTTGTTTTTCCCTCAGGCATATGGAACACAAGTTAGTTACTACCCTTCCTGGGTCTGAGTGCTGATAATTTATCAGACTAAGTACACATTCCTCTAAGAACCAGGAATTCAGGACAAAGGAGATAGGCTTAGTTTAATGGAGTGGGATGCTTATTAAAACAGGCCGAGGTCTCAGAGTTGCTACACGAACTGCCTAACAACTTCTACTTCACTACTGCTAATAAATTATGCATAGGCCATACAAAGACATAAAGAAATATGAAAAGGAAAACAAAATCTAATGCTACATAAGTGACAGCAATCTCACTGTGGTAGGACCAGTTTAGAATCAGGCAATACTTTACTTAATTAATGTCCATTGTAAAGAACTGAAGTAATTTTCCGTAATGGTAAACATACCTTAAGCATCTCCATTTCTAAATCTTCATCACTCTCAATTATGTAAGATAGATCCTCTTCATTATCCTTGGAAGATGAATGCTTTAAAAAAAAAAGAAAGTATGTCAAACATTAGTTTCCAGTATAATTGACCCAATACCCTCTTTTCTACAAAATGAAGTTCCTTTACATTAAATATCTTTAGATCACCTCCTATTCTTCACTAATAAATTTATAATATATAATTATATGTTTATGTGACAGGTAGATAGAAAGGAAGGGAAAGAGGATGGTAGGAAGGAAAAAGAGATGGAGGAATAAATATAGAAACAAAGCAGCAAATAAAAAAACTACCTAACCTGTTTACCTAATAAACAAGATAGATGAACAAGTTTGTAGTGGTACACACTCTCTAAATGAGAATACAAATGACAAATTCATTTACAGATTAAAAAAAGCCCAAACTGTGGTTCCCAAAGTTTTTGAGTACAGGAACCTCTTTGCAATATTGAGAAATTCTGTACAAAGCCAGGAACTATACTTGTTCTCTTATAGACACTGATTTTTAAAAGATCACAAAAAGTTACAATGGCTAATAATACCTTTAAATAAATTGGTATTTTACAAATAGCACCTACGGGTATTTGAAAAATAGTGTCAGATAAGTCATTTATTCAGCTATTGCCAATGTGGAGATATGACGACTACAATAATCTGGCAATCCTTTCAAAGCAAATGTCCAATGATAATAACCTGTATGAAAGAAATCCACGAAAGAAATACAGAAGGACCCCAAAAAAGTCTAAAATTTAAACTGGAAATAGGAAAAGGAAGTATAGACTTAATTAACCTCAAAAATTAACCTCTAAAAAAGATCTTAAAATAAGTCATATGCTTTTATTTTTTAAATGGGGTCTCATGAATTTTTAAAATGCTAATAATTATTACACAATAAAAAATGGCAATAAATGGGGTAAAAAATGTGAGTCAGATCATGAAATCCTGATAATTCTATATCATTATATAAAACCTATCACTTTAAAGTGAATATGTAATATGAAATTTCTAGAAAATCAGAAGGTACTACAGAATTAGCAAAAGATATTTCCCAAAAATGGAGTCCACTTTACAAATGGTTGGTATGAAAATAGTTTGAAAACAATGCTAAAATCCATTGGTATACCGATAGAAGTGACTACTAATATAGTTACCAAATACAAAGAAATACTGAGAATCTGTCCTTAGAAAACTGAGGAATTAATCCTATAAAATAACTTTCAAATCTAATTTTAAAACTTTAAAATGCAGTTATTATTTTTAAAATGTATACAATTCTACCAAATATGGGCAATACAGATAATTTTTTAATTAATGAAAAACAAATGAGATAAAAAGTTTACCACTATATGTCTCTTTTGTCTTAAAGAAACACCGTAATTCCGCTAATACAACTTCACTATTTCAAAAAATATGCTTAAGTTATTAGCAAACAGAAAAAAAAAATTTAATAAAATTAATTTAATCAAATTAAATTAATAAATTAATCAAATCAGAACATGATTAGAAATCTAAACATGAAGTTGAGAAAAAATATACAACCTTTAACAATAATCTATCAAGAACAAAATGAGGTTTCTGACTCTAGATGACATTATAGGTATCAAGTAAAAATATGGGTTTATTAGAAACCCTCTCAGATATCAAGTAAAGAAAACCCATATGAGGAAACAAAACTACCCTCAAGAATCACGTTTGGAAAAGTAAACTCTAGTAGGTATGCAGGGATCTACAAAAAGAAGAGGTATATACTAGGTGAAAAAGCGGGAGAAATATTATATGCTTAGCAAATGATAACAAATGTGTACTGACACTAAAAATCTTTCCACTATAAAACGCTGCTGATCATACTAAGTCAGGAGTAGCAAACAACAGCTCACAAGACAAACTCAGCCCACTTTTTTGCTTCTGTAAATAGTTTTATTAAAATACAGACAGGTTGCTGGTCTATAGCTGCTTTCACACCAGACTGGCAAAACTGGGCAGAAACCAGGTGGTCTGCAAAGCCTAAAATATTTACTATCTGCCCATCTATAGAAAAAATCAGCCAACCACCTTCATGAATGAAAACTGTTTGCTCTTTACTGTATTCAGTACCTCAGGAGATGTGCAAGTAACATCAGTAAGATCCTTTTCCTGAGCCTGTTGTTCCAAAAGTTGGAGTTCCTCTTCTGTAATATCTAATGACATCAAACAATTTCTTTCTGTATTCTCTTTCAAGTTATTGCCTTCCAGCCCATCTTCCAATCCATCTTCTTGTTTCATTTGATTTCCAAGTGCCTTTTCTCCATCATGTTCAATTAAATCATCAGGTGTTGCATCCCATGCCTCATCTTTAACTTCAGGAAGAATGTTATGTGCTCTAATTTGCTTCTCTTGTGCTTCAACAGCAGCTGGCTCTTCCAGTGGTAATAAGTGAAAATTACTGCTAGGTCTCAGTTCCTTCTCAGTAGAGCCAAACAACATCATCCTCAATGAATACAGATTTTCTGAAATACCCTTCAATAGTAGGGAAACTCTAAAAAACAAAAATTTAAGAAAGGTGAATTCAACTTTGATCGTGTTAACTCTAAGGACAAGTTTTAATGCTTTTTAATAAGAAGACCTTCACTTAAAGGATACACTGGATTAAAGTCGCTCTTCATGCCCTTCATGCTTATAGTTTCTGGGCTCCTCACTAATACAGCAAGGTACTTTTACACTCAACACCTAACTTGCATGCTTACTAAGTGTCAGAAGTGCTTGGCCCCAAACTAATTGTTTATGGTGTCACTCCTTATTCATTCTTGATTTTCATGTTAAGCATACATCCAAGCTTGTCAAACTGTGTCATAAATGTAAAGCAAATATGCCCTGAATGTGGCCTCATGCACTCCACTAGAACTGAACTTAAGTGGATGTGAATTCATGCTTATGGCATGTACTTTAGCTATTCACAGATCTCTTGTTCTCCCCCAGTTCAGAGATGTATCTAAATAAGTGAAGCATAGACTTGTTAGAGAGAATCTGAAATAAAAGATCTTAACTAGTTCTTGTTTTGACCCACTAAAAGTTTATAAGATCTACCTTTATTAAAAATGAATCCAGGGACGTGGGAGGGAGGCTTAAGAGGGAGGAGATATATGTATACATACAGCTGACTCATGTTGTTATATAGAAGAAACTAACACACTGTTGTAAAATAATTATATTCCAATTTTTTAAAAAATGAATCTAATATTACCCATTCTCAAAATTTAAGAAAACCTACTTAGCTTTGATATTATAAAGCAAAGTATTAAGCACATGTAATTTATACTCAATAGTTATTTTAATTCCTAGAAAAAAAAACCTGAAACGCATGTGAATAGTAATTTTTCATATAAATGGTATTTTCTTCTTTCATGGAGGGAAAAATGTAAAAATGAATATGAAATAGCTTTATTAGTACCTTTCTCCATTTGACAGTTATTTCTTTCAGATATTCTCAAAGTTACACAGCAACTACTAAAACAAATTGCCAGGAGGAAAATTACTTTGAAAAAGAGCTGAATTTCTATCTCATTCTTTGAAATCTATCAAAATACATCATAAACCTCATCCAAAAAAGAATATATTAACATTACATTTTTTTCAGTCAGAATTCTATTTCAATTAACTGCTTCACATTTCTACAAAGGATTTTAGCCTCAAAGTGTATTACCATGTTATACTCAATCACTGTTCAAGAGTACTCCTGTTTTTAGAGGTTTTATAAGGGAGTCATTCATCCATTAAGGACAGAGCAAAGCCAGACCCCAAGAAGTAGCTACTGGGAGCTACAGTCCATGGAGTCGCAAAAGAGTCAGACACAACTGAGTAACTAAACAACAACCAGTAGTCCAATACCTGTTAATTCAAATATCAAAAGTTATCTAATGCTTGGCTCAAACCGTAAAGAATCTGCCTGAAATGCAGGAGACCTGGGTTCAATCCCTGGGTCAGGAAGACTCCCTAGAGAAGGGAATGGCAATCCACTTCAGTATTCTTGCCTGGAGAATTCCATGGACAGAGGAGTATGGTGGACTACAGTCCATGTGGACATGACTGAGCAACTAACACTTTCACTTGTTTTTCAATGCTTCAGCTATACAAAACATTCTTTAAAATCTAAATGCCTCTTGTTTTAATAGTCTACTGATTAGGCAGAATTCTCATATAATAATCACTTAATAAACAGAAAAATGAGGTTATAGGTTTAAAAGTTGCTATTTACTAATTTCAAGTAACCAAACTGTAAATATAATTAAATGAAAAATGCCCATAAACAGAAAGAAAAAGCACACTGTGAATCTTCAACATTTCATTCAAGTGAACTTAAGAGTTTTATTTGGCTTCGCTTTGTACAGCATCCTACAAAGCAGAGAAGCCTCCAACTTTTGTGCACAATTTCACAATTAGAAGATATTTCTTAAATTTATACATCAGTCTGTGTGCATATATTCAAGCAAATTTATGAGTCCACCCTAATGAACTTCTTTACTGTATTTAGAAAAATGCAGTAAGAACAAACAGAATGGATTTTATAAAAAAGAGAAAACAGAAACATTTAACCTCTGTGGATCTTTCAGTTTTCTAAAAGTATCAGGAAGAGACTCAGCCAAATCCATCATCTCCTTGGAGATCGAAGTCAATTGTTTCTTCACATCCCTAGGTAGTATTTCCTCCTCTGGAATAAAAGAATCAGGACTAATTTTCAAATTACAAAGCAGAGATATTTATTGAAACACTATTAGGGCTTAAATTTTCATTGTTTCTTTAAATGAATTGCAATAAAAAGACTTCCTTAACCTATCCCAAAATCACCTCAATCACTTATTTCCCTTCCAAATTTCTGTGCTTTAAAATTTTAGACTAAATTCTAACTGATCTACATTCATACATATTACAGCCCAGTGGTTCTCAACCTTGGCAGAAGGTGAAGGTAGAACTGAGACTCTGATCTCACCTGTACTGTTTCAACATCGGAAACCAACAGAACATCACATGGGACGCTACTTACTAGAACAGCCTGGTAAACATAACCTTACCCAACAACAGTCCTCACTGTCCTCATTACCAGTCATCACAAAATAAAATGCAAGCCTTTCTCATTCATAAGTGATCACCTTCCGAACTTTCAGCCTCATTCTGTCTGACAGTGTCTCCGCCAACACCACCCCACTTGCCCACCTTTCCCAAACCCCTCCCCTGCTTATAATTTCTACTCTTCATCACCACTTCTTGTGTCCTTCAACAAGTCCAGCTCCTCTGAAGCACTAGACATTGGATTACGTCATCAGCTATTCCTACTAGTTGCAGTTATCTTGTGATCTCAAAATCACATGACTGAAGATTTCAGCACTTGGTTCACCGTCTCTTTCTTCCCTCTATTTCTGTGATAACTCCTAGTGATTTCAACATTCACAGAAACTCTCTGCCTAAGAATGTGGCCTTTTCAGTTCCTCAATCCCTCCATTTCCAGCCATCTTTTCCTCAACGGATCTCAGCCACCCTTCCCATAACCACGTGCTCTGCTTAGTCGCTCAGTTGTGTCTGACTCTTTGCGACCCCATGGACTGTAGACGGCACGGCTCCTCTACCCGTGGGGATTCTCCAGGCAAGAAAACTGGAGTGGGTTGCCACACCCTCCTCCAGGGGATCTTCCCAACCCAGGGATCAAACCCAGGTATCCTGCATTGCAGGTGAGTGTTTTACCATCTGAGCCACCAAGGAAGCTCAAGAATATTGGAGTGGGTTGTCCTGCCCTCCTCCAGGGGATCTTCCAACCCAAGAATCAAACCAGGGTCTCCTACATTGCAGGTGGATGCTTTATATCTCATCTGAGCTACCAGGGAAGCCCATAACCATACCCTTGATCTTAAAATTGTCAATAAAGTCATCACTTCCAAACACCAACTGCAAGCATTCCATCCTCTGAACACCAGCATGATTTCTGCAATACAACCATTCCTGCACACTTTCAGAACCAAGCCCACTGACCTTCTGCCTTTTCCCTACCCATTATTCTTCTCGCCGCTCCCCACACCCCCATGCCTTACTCTCCTCCCTTACCTATATTAATCCTTCGCTCCTGTGGACTCAACTCTTTTGTTCCTTCCTTCTTCCATGGCACATACTGGATGCCTATACCCAAGCAGCTGACTACAGTCAAAAATAAAACACAATTATGAGGGTGATATTTTGCTTTCAATTCATGCACACACCCCATGAACCCTCAGTAATGACTGTTCATTATTCTCCATTTCCCACTTTCCCACTCTCAAGAGGACTATATCATACTTCTTTCTTTCTCTACATGCTTCCAACACCTCCAACACTTGTCCCTCCTTAGTCAAAGAACAACTTTATATCTTACTTCACTAAGAAAACAGAAACAAAAAGAGAACTATCTAATTTTCCCGCCATCCATCTGCTAATTGCTAATTCATATCACAACTCCCATTTACAGCAAAATTCCTTGAAAGAAAGAGCTGTCCACACTCACTGTCTTCAACTTTCCAGTGCCAATTTCTCCTAAGCTGACTGCCTGCCACTGAGCTTTTTCCAAAAGCTGTTCGTGGAAAGGCTACCAATGGCCTTCACATAGCCAAATCTGTTCATCCAAGTTGTTCATCTCACTCTTTCATTGGAATATTCACTGGAAGGACTGATGCTGAAGCCGAAGCTCCAATACTTTAGCCACCTGATGTGAATGGCCGACTCACTGGAAAAGACCCTGATGATGGGACTGAGGGCAAGAGGAGAAGGGGACGACAGAGGATGAGATGGTTGGATAGCATCACCTTCTCAATGGACTTGAGTTTGAGCAAACTCCGGGAGATGGTGAAGGACAGGGAAGCCTGGCATGCTGAAGTCCATGGGGTCAAAAAGAGTTGGACACAACTTGAGTGACTGAACAACAACATCTCAAACTCTCAGAGGCATTTAAAATAGTTGATAAACTTGCTCCAGCTCACAACATTGGCTGGCTTCTGAATACCACCCCTCCTATACTTCCTCCTTCATCACTGCCCCTTCACAGGCCTCTTCGCTATACACGCCGTGTCTTCCTGACCTCTAGTGGCTGGTGTGCCCTTGATGTCAATATGTGGGCCTCTTCTAGTCTTTATTCCACTTACTTTCTATTTCATCTTCTCGAGCTTAACTACCATCTGTATACTGATGACCTTCAAAGTTACAGCTCCAACCTGTCTTCCCTCCAAACTCCAGAGTTACGTTCCCACCTAAGATATCTCCTTGGATGACAATAAACATCTAAAATTTAGCATGCATGTGTTCTCAGTCTCTCAGTCATGTCCCACTCTTTGTGACCTCATGGACCATAGTCCATCAGGCTCCTCTGTCCATGAGATTTGGTTGCCATTTTCCCCTCCAGGGGATCTTCTCGACCCAGGGGTCGAACCGGCATCTCCTGCATTGCAGGTTTCTTTTACCACTGAGCCATCTGGGAAGGGACCAAAACTAGAATCCAGATTTTTCTTACCCAAACCTGCTCTTCTCATTATCTTTCACTGTGACTGACCCTTGCATTCGCTCAGTGGATCCAACCAAAACACCTCTACATCTCACTCCCCATGGAGAATTCATCAGCAAATATATACATACCTATCACTTCTCACCCCCTCCGCTGCCACCAGCTCAATCCAATCAGCTCTTGCTTGGATTATTACAATAGCCTCCAAATCGATTTCTCTGCCTAAATACTTACCCTCCTGTAGCAGCCAGAAAAACCCTTTTGAGATAAATATTTAATCACATCATGCTGCTATTCCAAATCCTTTAAGTATTCCCATCACTCATCCTTGTATTTAATTAATAAAATATGAAGTCAGATTCACGGCCTAGAAGCCCCAAATGATCTGGCCCAAGCTACCTTTCTGGCCTCACTTCCGACTCCTCTCACCCTGGCTCATGTCATCTCGGTCACATTTGCCGTCCCTCACAGCTTTGCTCTCTCTTCCCCTCACGCCTCCTATGTTCTCCCTTCAGGCAATCCGTGTGGCTTGTTCCATCATTCGGATAAACAAAGTCAAGGTCTGGTCTGCTTGGTTCAGTGCACTTTCCTCAGCAAGTAGCACAGTGTCTGATGCCTAACAAACCCCCAAAAATTCTGTTAGATGAATCAATGAATGAATAGTCCCTTTCTGAACCAAGCTTCTTTACCAAAAAAAAAAATTGTTTACAGGTATTTTCTCACTTTCCTTAGATCTCAGGCCTCTATTCACGCTAATGCGATTTCCACCCATGCCTTCCACCACTCCATTCTGGTTCCGGTTATGGGACCTGCACGGTACCCAAGCCTGCAACACTGTTTTTGTGTCCCAGTGACCACTGTCCCCTCAATACAGTCTTTTATCACCCAGTCTACCAAAGCGGCTGTAGTAAAAGGTTACCAACGACTGCCACATTGCCAAACCCAAGAACTAACTCTAAGTCCTCAGTTTTTCAAACTCGCAAGAAAATTTAAACAGTGGGTAATGCCCTCCTCTGTAACACGTGTCCTTTACTTGGCATGTCGCATGTCCACTTCCTCATTTCCCTCCATGCCCACGGCAACTCCTCTAGGGTCCCCTCCCCATGCAAACATGGAATACTGAGAGTTCCTTGAGACTCAGCCCCATTTCTTTACCTGCTGCTGCTGCTGCTGCTAAGTCACTTCAGTCGTGTCCGACTCTGTGTGATCCCATAGACGGCAGCCCACCAAGGCTCCCCTGTCCCGGGGATTCTCCAGGCAAGAACACTGGAGTGGGTTGCCATTTCCTTCTCCAATGCATGAAAGTGAAAAGTGAAAGTGAAGTCGCTCAGTCATGTCCGACTCTAGTGACCCCATGGACTGTAGCCTGCCAGGCTCCTCCGTCCATGGGATTTTCCAGGCAAAAGTACTGGAGTGGGGTACCATTGCCTTCTCCAGTTCTTTACCTAGAACCCCTAATTCTTTAACTCCAATCATCCTCTGAGTTAACAGGCTATATATCTAAGAGCCTACTGGCCACCACCTCCACTTTGCTATCTCACAGACTTCCTTCCATTAACGTGTCTAGAATCAACTATACAACCCCTTGACCCCAAATCTGGCTCCTTGCCCTCAATGTTTCTCATCCCTGCTGCTCACGCTGACAACACAGGACTGATCCATGCACATGGCTCACATTGTCACATTAAATCCTGTGGATTCTTACTGCTCTGTTAAATGTACTTTGGATTATCCACTTCTCTCCTTTCACAATGCAACCAGCCAAGCCAGGTCACCATCATCTTTCACTTGGATTGTGGACACATCACCCCAACAGGTCTCACATTGTGACCCTTGCCCTCCAGAATCAATATTTTGCTCAACAGCTCAAGTTCTACGTTTTTTAATGTAACGCGTGTCATTCTTGTTTAAAACTCTCAACAGCTCTTAGGAGGAATTCAAAGGCCCTGCCTCTCCTCTATCCCTTACCCTATCATGTTCAACAGCTGACTATACCAAACTGCTTTCAACTGCCTGTAGACACCTCTTCCTTCTCAAACTGGGTCCCTACCACTGCCTGGGCCTTTGACTCTCTTCCTCTACTCTTCCGCCAGCTAACTCCTGCTCATATTTAAGACCTTGCCATAAACAGCACTTTTTCCAGAAAATATTCTCTAATACCTCCAAAAATTCACTGGGTGCCTCTATATGCTGGCCATAACATCTTTCTCCCCCAACATCATAAGCCTCATCTTCCTACAGTGCCCCGTTTTTTGGTGTTCACCTATATCCCACATAAAACTGCAGGTTTCCCCCCTCAGGACACAGATCATGCTTGTCTTGTTCACTGCTGGCTCTCCATTTATACTGGGCTGAATAATATTATGTTCTAATCTTCTTCTATTTTTTAGTAAAAGAAAAAAAATACAAATGTAATAAAAACCAAAGGTTTTGAAAATATCATTTGAAAATATCATCTATATATACACCTATATTTGAGAAAAGTGAGGTTGACCCTGCTGGTTTAGTAATAAGAAGGAAAGAAGAGAAAGAGGGAGGGAGGAAGAAAGGAAAGAAAGAAGGAGGGATGAAAGGAGGAAGGAAAAAAAGGAATGGTAAAGTTGGTTACAATTCACCGGAATCCTAGTCAAGTTATTTCCCTTCAGATGTCACAGCACACTTAAACAAATAACAGAGAATAAAAGTGAGGGTCAAAGAATGCAATATTGCAATGACAGGTATCAGGACTTCCATAAAAACTTATAAAACATATGCAACTTGACTTGAGAAATATCTTTCAGTCCTCAGAAGCATTTTTATCAGAGACCAAATAGCAAGTGTAACCTACAAGCAATCCTGTAAACCACAAAATCAGCGAATCACAAATCCCTCTATTGAATTATGAGTTAAATAAGCTCTTATATATTGTTCTCTACACCAGCTTCAAAAACATATCATCTGCCTCAGTTATCAAGGTAACTTCCAGCCACCATATGATTGCCAACAGAGAGCCAGCAGGCACTCAACAGATGTGGCCTTCCACCGAGAGAAAGTATAAGAAATCTTCCTTAACGTGTAAAGGAGGGTCACCCGCAGAGGGTATGGATCCCTTCTCAATAACAGCTATAAAGGGTATTATATAATTTTTTATAAGGAGGTCATGCCATATTTTTAAAAATTTGGCAAAATGACCTTATTTAACTAACACCTTAACAAACACAATTATTTAAAATCTCTAAAAGGAAGCTACAAAAACAACAACTATACAGAGACCAGTATGGGTGCTTAGTATGAGTTCAACAGCTACTCTATGAAACAAGCATCACGCCAACACTCACTTCCCAAACACAGGAAACAAGTAAATTCCAGGTCACATGGCTGGGATTCCACCACTGGCCTATGTGACACTATAAGCAGCTCTGCCATCACTGACCTAGCAAGAGATCTGAGAGCTGAACCTGAAAGCTGCAAGCGGCCACTCTTTTAGCAGAAGAACAGCAGAATTATCGCCTCCTGGGGAAAACTTAGAAATTTAAACCAGGGCACTCTGTGCTCAGTCACTCAGTCATGTCTGATTCTCTGTGACCCCATAGACTGTAGCCCACCAGACTCCTCTGTCCATGGAATTTTCCAGGCAAGAATACTAGAGTATGTTGCCATTTCCTTCTGCCATTGCCTTCTCTCGTGGGCATCTTCTCAACCAAGGGATCGAATCCCCCATCTCCTGCATGGGCAGGTGATCTTTACCAACTGTGCCACCCATGGAGCCCAAATATTTATAGCAAAGATGTATAATCTCCAGGCTGAGAGGCAGCTGTTTGTATCACTGATGTTCTCCAAGCTACAAAAAAACCAACTCTAGAACCCTAGTGAACGGCAATGCTACAAAGGATAAGTAGTAAGTCCTGCTTTGACACAGTAACATGCTGGAAACACTAAGCTTTGGCCAAGCAGACCTCATCCTAATTCTCAGACAACCAACACACGGTAATAATGCTAAATACACGTGTGAAAATTTGTGCTTTTGGAGCTTAACTCACAAATGAGCAAATTCAAATTTTACCTTTTATTTTCCGACCATAACATACCTTTACTCTTGACAAATATTTGTACAGGATCACTCAAATTTGCTAATTTTTGATAAATGATGAAACCAGCCTGTAGGAAAACAGAAAGATGAAAACAGTATGCTAAAATCACCAGAATAAAATCCAATGCCTCACCTTTACAAAAATTAAAAACAATGATTCCCAAAGCACCCAAGAAGCTGAATGCAACCCTTTAAGTTAAACAAAGATCTGTCTTCATTTATTCACCATACCCATTGTGAGAACGGAGAAAGTGGCACACCTTTAAAATAAAAATTTTCTCATTTTATATATTATGAGCAAGTACCAAAATGAAATACCTTATAAATGGAATCTAAGAAAATATAATCAAGTAAGAGAAAACTGTATGATACAGATATCCATTTCCCATCATCTCATTATTAGCTGTTAAGCAGTGTATATACCGTCTTCCAGCTAGCGACTGTAAGTAGGAACAATCAAGTCATACAGATTTCTCATGATTTAAAAATGCTACAGAACTTGGATTAGTTCTCAACAAGGTTTCTATTTTAAACAAAACATAAAGGAAAATTATCTTTTTATTTCCCCACACAGATGAATTTTCTTCTGGTTATAAGTAAAAGAAACTCCCATTTCTTAAAAAAGATGCAAAGAAAAGAAACAAGATACTAATCTACAAATAAAAGTACAAGCTGGGGGGGAAGTCTATTAGGACATAAAATAAGACTTTTTGGAAAAAGAAAAGAGTGTTATATATACATTTGTATGTATAGATAGATAAGCCCTAATTTCACTATGTACAAATAGGTAACTATAAAAATCATCTGACTAACAGCAATGGTGAGCTAATTGTGGAGCCAATTTTCTAAATTTTTCCCACATTTTAAATATAAACATAAGAAATAAGGCCAGTTTTGATACAGAAACTGCATTGTAGTTATTTTTATTCTGAAGTGGCTTATAATCAAATACATCATCAACACCACTTGTGCTTTTTCAGTCTGAGCTTACTGTCCTCTCATGTTTTCAAAGAACTCATTTTTTTTCACATAAAAACTGGACATTATTTTTGCTTCATGATGATAAAAATAACTAGCATTACAATCTATTGATACTTGCAAATTAATATTTAGAATTAACACTTTCACTAAATTTCTACCTAAGCATTTTTAATACCCAACTGACTTAAAACATTTTAGTTTACACAATAAAAATTTTATAAAGTAATTTATAATAAAGTTTAGAAAATAGACTGTAGTCTAAAGATCTTGGAGGGGGATGGGATGAACTGGAAGATTCGGACTGACACGCATACAGTACTGATTTGCTGTTGCTCAGTCGCTAAGTCGTGTCCAGCTGTTTGTGACCCCATGGACTACAGCGTGCCAGGCTTCCCTATCTTCTGGAGTTTGTTCAAACCCACGTCCATTGAGTCAGTGATGCCATCCAACCATCTTGCCCTCTGTCGTCCCCTTCTCCTCCTACCCTCAATCTTTCCCAGCATCAGGGCCTTTTCCAGCAAGTCGGCTGTTTGCATCAGGTTGCCAAAGTACTAGAGCTTCAGCTTCAGCATCAGTCCTTCCAATAAATATTCAAGATTGATTTCCTTTAGGACTATGAGATGACTGTGTTCATCTCCTCACTATCCATGAGACTCTCAAGAGTCTTCTCCAGCACCATAGTTCAAAAGCATCAGTTCTTCAGTGCTCAGCCTTCTTTGTGGTCCAACTCTCAAATCCATATATGACTATTTTGGAAATACCATAGCTTTGCCTACATGAACCTTTGTTGGCAAATGATATCTCTGCATTTTAATACACTTTCTAGGTTCGTCATAGCTTTTCTTCCACAGAGCACACGTCTTTTAATTTCATGGTTACTATGTATAAAACAGATGACTAATGAGAGCCTATTGTATAGCACAGGAAACTCTCCTCAGTGCTCTGTGATGACCTAAATGGGAGGGAAATCCAAAAAAGAGGGGATATGTGTATATGTATGGCTGATTCATTTGCTATACAGTAGAAACTAACACAACATTGTAAAGCAACTATATTCTAATAAAAATTAATTTTTGAAAAAGATCTTTGGTACATACATAAGCATCAGTGGCTGCATACACTTTCTGGTCCTCAGTGAGGGGAAACTCACTCCAGTTGCTACAGCGGATAGACCGGTCTTTCAGAAGCTGTTTACCAAAGAGGTATTTAACCAAACCATTGAGGCTCCAGGTCTCTATACATTTCAGCTAAAAATAATGGAAAAATCAACTCAGCAAAAGTTATTTCTTTCCTTTTATTCTTAGATATTTCTAACTGATACCAAACGACCATGTCACACATAAAGTTGAAAATGTTACACCAAAATATAAGGCAGAGATAGTCCTTAGTAGATTTCCAGTCACTAAAAACCTCATTTGCAGTCTACCTCACAAGAATGTAATCCTATCATTTCCTCAATGTAGGTATTAAAATTCTTGGATTGTCAAAGTATCATTCACGGAGAAAAGTTGAATAGGTTGGTGATTTTCCTACTTCTCAGCCAAATGAACACTTGGCTAATGTGAGAATGTAACTTAAATGACTACATTAATAAAATATGTGAGATACGGGCCATGGAAATGATGGTCAAACTTCCACTAAGAGGATCACACCACAAGAGCTGTGTTATGTTCCCGTCAAAAAAAAAACAGGGGGGATACTGATATAGATGGGTTAAAGAGAGAAACTTTAATATAATAATTAAATTTGCAAATATATAAAACAAAGTAACACAGTACCAAATATGGGAGAGGCTGCTTGCTTAAAGAAACTATCCGCTAAGGCAACCGATTAGAACTGAAAGTTTTCATTATGAGACATGCATTAAGGACTTCTTTTTTTATAAAAAACATTACATAGCTTAAAATATTCTCTCAAAAAAAAAAAAAATCTAACACTCAGAAGGGACATTCTGTAAAACACAAATTTATTTTGTTTTTATTCTGAAATTAATATACGTATTATATCTACCTTTTCATTGGCAACATCTGCCAGCTCCACAATACTCTTCAACTTGATATCAAAGTCACATAGAAGTTTCCATTGATCTTGTTCAATTCCCACACCTGCCTTTTTAATTGCTTCATTTTCAAGCAACATTTTTAGTCCCTGAGGGAAAGCTATAATTTTTTATATTAATATTTATATAATAATATATGATTTTATTTCCATAGGTTCTATCAAACATGACAGATTTATGTTCTACTTCATACACATTCTATGTTTATATTTAAATTTGTGTTTAAGCTTAAATTCAGAAACCAACACTTACCTTGAATGTTTTTGAGAGCTGCTTTTTTTTTCACCTAGAGGAAAAAGTCCTGACTGATAAATGACATGAAAAACAACTAATTTACATGCTAATAACTGTATTATCACTAACATTTAGCCCCTCTACACTTTAGTCTCTACCCTGTGAAACAGGAATAATAGTATCATTGACTGACAGATATGACATGAAAATTAAATAAAATAGGGATATGAGTGAATACTTAAAATATAAATACTTAAATATAAGGTGATGAGAGAGGCACCCATTAATTCAAGAGCTTAATTTCATGTGGACAAAGTTGGCATAATACAATTATCTACCATACAAAAATGAAACAAATACAAGAGACACCAACCTGACATAGAAGATACGTGAAACAAGTAGCACTTGCTCCCTGACACACACAGCTGAATGAGGGCCACTCTGCCCAACGCCCCTTTCTTGTACACTGGTGGCCACTCCATGTCAAATCCTACCACATCTCCATCAGAGAGACTCATGCTAAAGGGGGGCAAATAAAATAAATTATTTAATTAAAATTCTAGTTTCTGCATCATTGAAGACATCATTCAACATGTTAAAATACAAGCCACAGACTGTAGAGGATATCGTAATACATACAACTGATAATGAATAGTCAGAAAATATTGGGTTAGCCAAACAGTTCATTCTGGTTTTTCCACAAGATGTTACAGAAAAACCCAAATGAACTTTGTCACCAACCCAATACTAAAACATTCCTTGAAAAGTCAATACAAAAAAGATAAATAATCCAGTTTTTAAAAAGGGGGGGGCGGAAATATGAACAGGCAATTCCCCAAAGGAGGGTTTCCCAGGTGGTGCAGTGGAAAAGAATCTGACTGCCAATGCAGGAAATGCAAGAGATGGAGGTTCAATCCCTGGGTTGGGAAGATCATCCCCTAGAGTAGCAAACAGCAACCCGCTCCACTATTCTGGCCTGGAAAATTCCATAGACAGAGAAGCCTGGTGGGCTACTGTCCATGGGGTCATAGAGTCAGACACGACTGACCGACTGAGCACAAGATTCCCCAAAGGAAATCCAGATGGCCAATACATTCAAATATATATATGAAGACACAAAATCTCTGAAGTCAGAGAAATGTAAATTGAACCTTTACAATTTCACATCTATCTGAATAACAAAAATTAAAGCTCTACAATACTGAATGCTGATAAAGAAAATTGCCAGTGGGATCACTCACATACTGGTGAATTTTTAAACTGATAATCCTCTTGGAAAAAACTCTGATGATATCTAGCTAAAGATGTATGAACTGTATGACCTGACAAGATTTTCTTATAAATATATGAAACTTATATGTGCATAATTAAAAATGTTTAAGAATGTTCATTGCAATACTATTCCAACTAGCAAAAATGGAAACACTACATTTCCATCAACAAGAGTGAATAAATTATGATATACTGAAATAATGTAATACTCTATAAAAGTTTAAAGAGAACTTCACATACCAAACCAAAAAGAAAAATTCACAAGAATATAAAGTGTTGAGTGAAAAAGACAAGTGGAAGAATACACAGAGTTTGATACCATTATTTTTAAAGTTTCTTAATGGGCAAAGTAATAGTATATGATATTGAGGGGGACATTAAATTATGAAAATTACAGAAAATATGTGAGGGAATACTAAACACTGAATTCATGATAGAAGTTAGCTCAGAGGACTGCAAAAGAGAATCCGAAAGAGATACACGAGGCTTCAGCTGTATTTTATTGTTTTCTCTTAATAAAGATTTGAAGAAAAGGAAGATTAAGCTTTGACAAAGCTACTGGAAGGATTATGCGTGTGTGTTAAATTATTGCTTATATTTCCCTGCTTCACAGTTTTTAAAAGTGAAAAACCTATTTCATAAATTAAAAAAAAAACTCAACCTCTGTTTCGGGCTAAGATGAAATAACACTGATCAGTCATAACTTTCTCCCATGAACAAATAGGGAAGATTAAACAAAATGCATAAACAAGAGTTTCCAGACACAGGACAACAGGCGCTACAGGACTGTGCTCTCTGAGGGGAAGAAATCGAGTGTAAGCCCAAATGCTGCCCCAGATTTCCGCCTGAAACATTCTAGACAACAGAACAGGAAGGAGAGTCCAAAGCAGAGCATGGAATTGGGAGGACATAGTTCAGAGCCAGAGAGGGGAAGCAGCTGGAAGGTGTGGGCAGAGCCCCAGAGAGAAGGGAGCTAGGCAGGAAAGGACATGCAAGCACAGAGAGAAACTATGAGGCTGGACAAAGAAAACCCAGGGAACTGCAATCTGGACAACTCCTACGGCTTACACAGAGGTTAAGAGGCACTGAGTTCTGCAAAACTGGAGTAGAGAGATTCGTTTTGATCACTTGGGGCAGTCAGCAAACACTCCAGAAAGGTCACACTCATTACAGACTAAATCATGCCCAGAATAAAGGCTACTAACAGCTGGCCAAAAAAAGTTAAAAATAAGCCTCAAAATGTAAAACTGATTTTCAGGTGACTTTACTGCCCAACACAGCAAAGCTCCTTTCTTTGAAGGAAGACAACAAAATCTAACATTCAACCAGTTAAGATCATAACATCTAATCAAAAATTGTCAGTCATGAGAAAAGAAACACGAAAACATGACTTATAAGCAGGATAATAGTCATTTAATAGAAAAATAATTAGTATAATGGAATTAACAGAAGAGTATATTAATACAGCTATTATAAATATGCTGAATATGTTCAAAGATTCAAAAGAAAATACAAATATCAGTTCAGTTCAGTCGCTCAGTCGCGTCCAACTCTTTGTGACCCCAGGGACCGCAGCACACCAGGCCTCCTTGTCCATCACCAACGCCTGGAGTTCACCCAAACTCATGTCCATTGAGTCAGTGATGCCATCCAACCACCTCATCCTCTGTCCTCCTCTTCTTCTCCTGCACTCAATCTTTCCCAGCATAAGGGTTTTTTCCAATGAGTCAGCTCTTCACATCAGGTGGCCAAAGTATTGGAGTTTCAGCTTCAACACCAGTCCTTCCAATGAACACTCAGGACTGATCTCCTTTAGGAAGGACTGGTTGGATCTCCTTGCAGTCCAAGGGACTCTCAAGAATCTTCTCCAATACCACAGTTCAAAAGCATCAGTTCTTCGGCACTCAGCTTTCTTTATAGTCCAACTCTCACCTCCACACATGACTACTGGAAAAACCATAGCCTGGCTAGATGGACCTTTGCTGGCAAAGTAATGGCTCTGCTTTTTATGAATATGAACATGGTAAGAGCCAAAATAGAAGGTATTTTTAAAAAGAAACAAATAGAGTTTCCAGACATGAAAAATACAACAAGAGTTTAAATTCACAGGATGGCATAATAGCTGATCAGATACTACAGAATAAAAAAACAAGGGAACTTGCAGACAGAGCCCAAGCACAGAGAATAAAAAGAATCAAAAATTTTAAAGACAAAGAGCCTCATGACCGAGAACACAGTCACGGAATTAAGCAATGTAACCTACACACATACAGAGTGGCAGAAGAGAAAAACAGGATAAGAGAGAAAACACATTTTAAGAAATTATTCAAACATGATGAAACTGTAAATCCACAGATCCAAAAAGCTGACTGAACACCCAAGCAAGACAAACACAAACCACACTACACAAAGGCACATCGTAATCAAATTGCTGAAAACCTGGAATGAGGTGAGCAAAAAAAAACCAAACCCAAACTACTTGCTTACCTTCCATAAAACACAATTCATCAGAACTACACCCTTCAAGACACTCAGGCTTATTACCTTCAGATAGGACACTCTATAGCATTGTTAAAGGTAAGATGGTAAAGTTAATACATAATCATAAACAACAGATTTTATTTTCTCTGTAAGACAAACTTAGTTCTATTTGATGAGACCCAAAAAAAGCCAGCGAACTATAGTGGAAGTGAGCTCACCTGACCACTCTTTCTACAACATATCTACCAGGAGACCATTAATAAACAGCTTAACTTTCTTCTGCTTCTTTCAAGCCAATGTGTGCTATGGCTTGAGTCCTAAACTCAGTCATGTCTGACTCTGCAACCCCATGGACTATAGTCCACCAGGCTTCACTGTCCATGGGGATTTTCCAAGCAAGAATACTGGAGTGGGAACCATTCCCTTCTCCAGCGGATCTTTCCAACTCAGGGATTGAACTCAGGTCTCCCACATTACAGGTAGATTCTTTACCACCTGAGACACCAGGGAGGTCCAATATGTAAACAGTAATTTAAAAAAAAAAAAAAAAGGACAAGTATAGTAACATCAAAGATTTGAATGAATCTCCTACTACTTCTTGTAAAATGCTTGAAGAGCTTTAGACTGGATTATTACAGAAAACTAATTTGACAAATTTAAAAAAATATGAATAATCATTTTTAAAGTTCTTTTAAAGGATCATTTGCTATAATTGTTGCTAATTAAATGCAACAGAGACAGTCACAATCACTATTCAATATTACAACATTGGTATTTTTAATGAAAGAGAAAGGGCGTTTTAGAGGTTGAATAACTTTTGCATGTTTTTCCTAAACTGGTGTGTTCAGTATTCTATATATAATATCTTAAATATTGAAAAGATTAAAAATTAGCTAAAGTAATACAAAGGTTTATGAATGAATAAACAGGGGCATTACATATTTAATTCAGAAATTTTAAGTTTTTATTTAAAAAGTAGAATTAGTGATATTTTACATGCACAACTATGTACTAAACACACCTCCATTATAAAACTCAGTACACTTACAAATACTACCATAAGGCTTATAGTCTAAGGGTCCAAATTCAAATGAAAGTTGGAAATTTAAATCTTTACCTAATATCTTCTGAGAGCAAAGAACAATCATTAGCTTCATAACTGTACACAATGGATCCAGTGAATTCTAAGAAGGGCAGGTGATCTTCCAAAACACTCTTCTGAACAGATGCCTTGAGTTAAAATTCCAAAAAGGCACAAATAAAAGTCACATTAAATAATAAATGTTCATTGAAATAATAAAATTCACTGAAATATGGCAAATTATAGCTCTAAGTTTTATCAACTAAAGCTTTATAGACTAATGAGTCATATGGACAATTTAACAAAGAGGAAGCTATCTACTATAAAATTATTTTTCTAACAAATTTACTTGCAAACTTCTACCCTATTTTCATAAAAGCATTTATTTTGTTAATGCTTTTCTGCAATTAGATTAGTATTCTAGATGCAATAATGTTGCCTTAAAATGCTGAAGACTAGTTGGTGAAGCTTAAATCTATCAGGGCTTAAAATTCACTTGACCATAAAAAAATTCACAAAAATAAATATTGCCTAAATTACAGTCTGAAATGGAACAAATTGGCAAGGCCAGCCATGTGAACTAGATAAAAAGAGAAAATAGAATAAGAATTATTATATTGTAAATCCAATTAAAATTTAATCCCACTCATCCATTCAATGACTAGATTCTGGTTCATTCACAACAACTCTAAAAGTAAATAATGGCTTGAAGTTTATAAGTGTGAGAATGAACTCAGTTTACAGTCAAAAATACATTAAATTTTCCATCTAAAAGAATTACTGATGAACTGCATACCTTTTTTCCTTTTACTGTATAGCTCTTCTGCACAGACATCCATTCAGGAAGTTTCCGCTGCTGTCCTCTTTCCAACGTCTGTTCACTCATCTTTAAAAGGTCCTAGTTGCAAAACCCAAAGAACAATTATTCTGTGAATAAACCCAGTCTTTGTAAGAAAACGCACAGACAGACCAATCAACATGACTGAGGAGCCAAACACACACATTTAACGTAAGCTATGGCATCTGGGCCCAAACACAGGATGTAAGAGCCAGAATCGCAAAAGAAACAACAGGCTAGCTCTACA
This sequence comes from Neotragus moschatus, assembly GCA_006410615.1. Classification (NCBI taxonomy): domain Eukaryota; kingdom Metazoa; phylum Chordata; class Mammalia; order Artiodactyla; family Bovidae; genus Neotragus; species Neotragus moschatus. The sequence continues at coordinate 1,525,237 of SJYA01003206.1, forward strand.
AGCCATTCATCTAGTATTTCTTCTTTTTAAAAGAAGTGAGGCAGTTTAATAGAGTTCTAACTTCTAAGCTTCTAGCAGTTTCAAAATTCTATTATTCTCTGACTTTGATCTCTTCAAAAAATAACCTTTATCTCATTCACAGTGAGAATCTCTGGGTATATAATTTCTAGACATTTTTGATAACTTGAATTTTCTTATCATATTTCCTAAGATCTAAGTAAACTCATGAAACTGTTAAATTGTTCACAAATCTACTTGAAAAGACAGAAAAGCTTTTCTATATTAAGGGTTTTCTATATTTAAAGAAAAACCTATCTTGACCTATCAAGTGAACTAGTCTCTCTAGTTTCGTTGGAAGTATTTTTTTTTAAATCTGTTATGAGCTTTAAGGGCTCTCCTCAACGTAAACTGCACTTCAAGAATGGTTATAGAAATGCAAATACTAGGAACACTATGACATACTCTGTTAGGGGTAAAACAGAGCCATCTCCTCATGTCACTTTATACAATAAACTGAAGTGGCCTTAAGTTCTTAATAAAGCTCTTCAAACCCCAACCTTACTTCCTGACATCTCAAATTTCTAGTAAATGCACAGCTAATTTTAATATATACCTGAAGATTCTTATGATGAAAGATGATATTAACATGAAATAATCAAAGCAATTATTTATGATTATGGGTTAGCTTGTCATCCCTATTGATATTATAAACGCTGGAATTAAACAGCATCCAGCAAGTATCCATTAAGTTCTCATTTTCCCAAGCCGAGAACACTAAAACTGATAACACTAATAATGTATGAAAGAAAAATTTTAAAGATTACTCTGGCAAACAAATCTGCCATACAGAACAAACTCACTCTTATACCTTGAGAAGGAAATAGTTAACAGTAGTAGAAGGTAATTCACTCACTCTATTGAGGAAGTGGGAATGAAAGACCTCAACCACTGAGCCACCGGGGCTCACCTATCAATGGTATCTACTAGCCAAAAAATATCAAAGAGCACCTATCTAGAAAATGTTGTTAGCCAGCTATAACTAACCTATCTAGATTGCTTCTCACAAATAAGCTTGGAATGATGGATTTATTAATTTATGTCTGGAAAATGGGAGGTAGTCAGCAAGCTGTACAATTAAGATAATATAAAACAGAAGAGTTCCAAAATGAACACAAGCTCCTTTGTGCAATTTTTTTTAACTGCTCAAAACTATTCTGCTAATCCAAAACCATAACATGTACTAATGCAGAAGAAAAGGACATTTTTGGAATCTGTGTGTGAGTTTGGGGTTCCTCCAAAAAACAAAAAGAAAATAATATACCATCTGCACTTCATGCTTGTCTGTACTCTTCGAGTCATTAGTGAAGTCTGGCACTGGGGAAGATCTATGATTCAGTCAATCAGAATTAACAACTTGAATGTTATTAGCACTATCACCTGTATTATATGTCATAAGATAAAATATATGCTGGATGAAACACAAGCTGGAATCAAGATTGACAGGAGAAATATCAATAACCTCAGATATGCAGATGACACCACCATTATGGCAGAGAGTGAAGAAATAAAGAGCCTCCTGATGAAAGTGAAAGAGGAGAGTGAAAAAGTTGGCTTAAAACTCAACATTCAGAAAACTAAGATCATGGCGTCCAGTCTGATCACTTCATGGCAAATAGATGCTAAAACAATGGAAACAGTGACAGACTATTTTTTGGAGCTCCAAAATCACTGCCGATGGTGACTGTAGCCATGAAATGAAGAGGCTTGCTCCTTGAAAGAAAAGTTATGACCAACCTAGACAGCATATTAAAAACCAGAGACATTACTTTGCCATCAAATGTCCGTCAAGTCAAAGCTATGGTTTTTCCAGTGGTTATGTATAGTATGAGAGTTGGTCTATAAAGAAAGCTCAGCACCAAAGAATTGATGCTTTTGAACTATGGTGTTGGAGAAGACTCTTGAGAGTCCCTTGGGCTGCAAGGAGCTCCAACCAGTCAATCCTAAAGGAAATCAGTCCTGAATACTCATTGGAAGGACTGATGCTGAAGCTGAAACTCCAATACTCTGGCCACCTGTTGCGAAGAACTGACTCACTGGAAAAAACCCTGATGCTGGGAAAGATTGAAGGTGGGAGAAGGGGACGACAGATGATGAGATGGTTGGATGGCATCACCAACTCAACAGACATGAGTTTCAGTAAACTCTGGGAGTTGGTGATGGACAGGGAGGCCTGGAATGCTGCAGTCCATGGGGCTGCAAAAGGTCGGACACGACTGAGTGACCGAACTGAACTGACAGACTGACACATTGCAAGGCAATTTATAAATGTTAATGGTTATTAATAAGCTTATATTTATTTCAAATCCTAAAAGATGATGCTGTGAAAGTGCTGCACTTAATATGCCAGCAAATTTGCAAAACTCAGCAGTGGCCACAGGACTGGAAAAGTTCAGTTTACATTCCAACCCCAAGGAGAGGCAATGCCAAAGAATGTTCAAACTACCACACAACTGCACTCATCTCACATGTTAGTTAAGTAATGCTCAAAATTCTTCAAGTGAAGCTTCAACAGTATGTGAACCAAGAATTTTGAAATGTTCCAGCTGAATTTAGAAAAGGCAGAGGAACCAGAGATCAAATTGCCAACATCCAACGGATCACTGAAAAAGAAAAAGAGTTCCAGAAAACCATCTACTTCTGCTTTATTGACTACGTCAAACCCTTTGACTATGTGGATCACAACAAACTGGAAAATACTTCAAGAGATGGGAATACCAGCCCACCTTACCTGCCTCCTGAGAAATCTGTATGCAAGTGTAGAAGCAACAGTTAGAACCAGACATAGAACAACAGACTGGTTCCAAATTGGGAAAGGAGCACACCAACACTGTATATTGTCACCCTGCTTATTTAACGTATATACAGAGTACATTATACAAAATGCCAGGCTGGATCAAGCACAAGATGGAATCAAGATTGCAGGGAGAAATATCAATAATCTCAGATACGCAGATGACACCACCCTCACGGCAGAAAGTGAATAAGAACTAAAGAGCCTCTTGATAAAAATGAAAGGAGTGTGAAAAGGCTGGCTTAAAACCCAATATTCAAAAAACTAAGCCATGGCATCTGGTCTCATCACTTTACAGCAAAAAAATAGAAACAGTGAGAGACTTTATTTGGGGGGGGGGGGCTCCAAAATCACTGCAGATGGTGACTGTAGCCATGAAATTAAAAGACACTTGCTCCTTGGAAGAAATGTTATGACCAACCTAGACAGCATATTAAAAACCAGAGACATTACTTTGCCATCAAAGGTCTATCTAGTCAAAGCTATGGTTTTTCCAGTTGCCATGTATGGGGGTGAGAGTTGCGCTATAAAGAAAGCTCAGCACTGAAGAATTGATGCTTTTGATCTGTGGTGTTGGAGAAGACTCTTGAGAGTCCCTTGGACTGCAAGAAGATTCAACCAGTCAGTCTTAAAGGAAATCAGTCCTGAATACTTATTGGAAAGTCTGATGCTGAAGCTGGAACTTCAATACTTTGGCCACCTGATGCAAAGAGCTGCCTCATCGGAAAAGACCCTGATGATGGGAAAGATTGAAGGTGGGAGAAGGGGACGACAGAGGATGAGATGGTTAGATGGCATCACTGACTCAATGGACATGAGTTTGAGTAGGCTCCGGGAGTTGGTGATGGACAGGGAAGCCTGGCATGCTGCAGTCCATGGGGTCACAAAGAGTCGGACACAACTGAGCGACTGAAGTGAACTGATTTGCCACAAATCCAAAGCCCTTAACAGGAAAGTCGAAAGGTAATCCCAAAGTATGTGTATATACACACAAAACACATAGGAAAAGAATCTATTCTTAATCTTAAAAAACATTTTTATTAAACTGGAAAATAAGTTTTGCTATATACAGAGTAGATCATTTGTAAAACTGCCAGAAAATTGTTTTCTGCAAATAATAAACTCTATTAAAACTACTATAAAATCTTGTAATTCTGTAAGTAATCATTCACACTGCCAGAACAGAAATAAACCTCAGTAACTCTTCCATATAGCCAACTATATGACTGAAATCATTTTAATTTAAAATGTCTAATTTTTAGATGTACATACTCTTTTTTGCACACAAAATTCTGTCTAGATGCCTCCAGGTTAAGAATTTGAAAGTAAACGTGTTTACAAACCTAACATTTTAATCAAACTTATTCATACTTACATCTTGGGCCAGATAAAAAGCACACAGAAAAGGAAAGTTGGAGAATAATTCACAGCAGAGAAATTCTGCATACATGGGGCTTTTAATCATTGATCAGATAAAGGTTATTCTTGGAAAGGATCTAAGTCATTGAATAATAGAATTTTTAAACTATATATTGAGCTGTTACCTTGTTGAGTATGAACAATGTTCACACATCTTTTTCCAAAACCAAATCTTATCAATTCTTATTTGAGCCATTAAAGGATCCCAAGTTCCTCTTTAAAATCAATAATGTATTTTGATTTGCTTTGGATTTTTCTAGAATAATCTCACCTATCTATCCACCACTATCTACCACTTTTCACCTTTACCACTTTTTTCAAGGCTGGCTTTAAACAACATACACCTGGGATTTTTGTTGTGGTTTATTTTTCTGGTTTTGGTTTTGAACAGCACCAACTTGAACATGCTATCTTTCAATAAGGAGACTCATCTCATTAACAGTATAAGAACTTGTGCCTTCCCTTTCATTTTTGATTAACATCTTCCTTTCTTTGGTTTCCTCTTACTCTTTGTCCATTTTTTCCAACTGGGTGAAGTTTCTATTCATACTCTTGTTTACCATTGTCAGTGTTAAAACTTCAGTTTTTATACATCCTACTATTACTCCACTCTCTGGGCAAAATAATAAAACTATATCCCTTCCCCATCAAGACCTGACATTTACACTGTCTCTCCATCCAGTAACGGAAAACTCTTAGACTGTTTTGACTTCCCCACCCTTAACCACTGTTTTTGCCGATACAGTTTTGGCTATTACAGCCTGTTAGCTTTCTAGTACTACTTTTCTATTTCAAGAATCCTTACTGTTTTCTGAACATTTTTGTTACAAATTTCATCATTTAATGTTTGAATAAATGTTTCATCATTTTAATGTTCGAACTGAACTGAAGTCACTCAGTCGTGTCCAACTCTTCGCATCCCTGTGGACTGTAGCCCATCAGGCTCCTCCATCCATGAGATTCTCCAGGCAAGAATACTGGAGTGGGTTGCCATTTCCTTCTCCAGGGGATCTTCCCAATCCAGGGATCAAACCCAGGTCTCCCGCATTGCAAGCAGACACTTTAACCTCTGAGCCACCAGGATATGTAAGTGTTTATATTGCTTACTATGGTTTCCTTTTCAATTCATCCTGCCCTATCCTGGATCTCTGTTCTGAATTCAATTGTTTGCTCAGAGGTTCTTTTCAATTGCTTTCCTCAGGTAGAATATGTAGGGGATAAGCGCTGATCCCTTGCATATATAAAAACCTATTTTTTCAGACAGGTAAGAGAATGATGTGTTGACGGAGCATCTAACAGTCTCTCAGCAGTTTGTAGACGTTCATCTTACAGTCTTCTGCCATTTTACGTCACAAGTAAGAAGTCCATTGCTTTTCTGCTGCATTCTTCAATTATGAGTAACATTTTTCCCATCTGGGAGCCTTAGAGACTTTAAAGGATTTTTATATTTTAAAGCGCTCCACTCTATTCTTCTTGGGATCAGAGAGTCCTTGGAAAGAATTCCAAGTCTTAAGATAAGAAAATTTGCCTCTTGTTATAGGATGAACATATTCAAAAGCAGAGACATTACTTTGCCGACTAAGGTCCATCTAGTCAAGGCTATGGTTTTTCCTGTGGTCATGTATGGATGTGAGAGTTGGACTGTGAAGAAGGCTGAGCACCGAAGAACTGATGCTTTTGAACTGTGGTGTTGGAGAAGACTCTTGAGAGTCCCTTGGACTGCAAGGAGATCCAACCAGCCCATTCTGAAGGAGATCAGCCCTGGGTGTTCTTTGGAAGGAATGATGCTAAAGCTGAAACTCCAGTACTTTGGCACCTCATGTGAAGAGTTGACTCATTGGAAAAGACTCTGATGCTGGGAGGGATTGAGGGCAGGAGGAGAAGGGGACGACAGAGGATGAGATGGCTGGATGGCATCACTGACTCAATGGGTGTGAGTGTGAGTGAACTCCGGGAGTTGGTGATGGACAGGGAGGTCTGGCGTGCTGCGATTCCTGGGGTCGCAAAGAGTCGGACACGACTGAGCGACTGAACTGTATGCCTCTCCAGTACAAGACAGGTTGGGGTCCTAATCTCCAAGTACCTCAGAATGCCACTTTGTTGGGAAACAGGGTCATTACAGAGGTAACCAAATTTAAATAAAGTTATTAGAGCCGTCCCTAATCCAAAATGAGTGATGTCTTTATAAAAAAGGGGAAATCTGGACACAGAGACAAGACCTGCAGAGAAGACGATGTGAAGAAACACACTGTGTAGGGAAAAAGTCCTCTACAAGACACAAAGGCAGGCCAGAAGCAAACCTTTCCCTCACAGCCCTCAGGGGAAAAAAAAAAAAAAAAACTCTGCCAACAACGTGATTTGGAACTTCTAGCTTCCAAAACTGCAGAATATTAAATTTCTGTTAAGTCTTTCAGTTTGTGGTACTTAATCGCGGCAGCTACAACAAACTAATACACTCCTATGACTGGTTTAGTTATTAATTGCTATAACCTATTCTTTTTTTCCTTCTATACCACTTATTCACATTCCAGTGAAAACGCGCCTGAATTTCTTCTGTTAATGTCTATTTTTTTCTACCTGATGATGACTTCCTTAACTTTGTTCATTGTTACAAGACATCTCTTCTACTTGATCTCCAAGGTGCTAATTTCATTCTCAATATTCTCCCCTTCATTTCAAAGCCCTATGACAATTTGCCTTACTGAACTGTTACAATGTTAAGATTTGGACTATTAGTTTCAGAAAGTTTCTTTGCACTCTAGTTGAGACTCCCCAAATGTGCTTGTAATTTATTTCTTTAGTTAAAAAGTTATGATTTAATTATTTCAAAGACCTGTTTCAACAGGAGTTTCCTATTCTGGACGTTCCTCATGCTGAATTCCTTGGGTAAAATGTTACTTTACCCGTGTAACTCTATTTACCATCAGCAGTCTCAGCGCTTAGGGTCCATCAGAAAGCTGCAAGCTGAGCAGGAAGAGAATATATTAAGTCTTCCACTGAAGTTCTAGAAGACAGTTTCTTGATTCACAGGTATCCAGAGCTGTAATCTCAAGCTCTAGCCCACCAGCACACAGAACCCACCAGAACAACTCCTCTAAGTCCTGTAAGACAGGAAATAATCAAGTAGGCTTCCTAAGTCCAATTGGTTATTCAGTACAGTCAATACCAATCTAATTTTCAGCCACATTTGTTTTACCACAGTAATTCTAACGAGTACTTTATTTAGGAAACAATGTTTTAATTCCTCTCCTAACCTCCAATATTCTCTTTCTATTGAATCCACTGAATCCATTTTTACAAGGACTCTAAGTTATTTTTTGTGGAGAAAATTATTTTTTTATCAAGGGTCACTATTCAGCTAAGTGATTTGACATCTGTTGATTTTACTCAAATACATGATGACTCTCAATTGTCCGATTCATTTATAAATGAAGTTCTACACCAGAAGTGGACATTTTCAAGTTCATGGCACATTCAGAAAATGAAATTGTTTTCATGGCATGCTGGGAATGGGATCTGGGAATGTAAATCTACTGTGAAACTTCTACCTTCTCTATAAAATTAAAATTTTCAAACTTTTAAAATAACAAACTTGAAATTATTTAGAAGAAACAACTTCTGTATATTAGGTTTTGTGTTTAACATAGTTACACAAAATTATTGACTTAGATCTTTAAACAACACATTCTTAATACTCCATAGAGCAACCATCACAAACAAGCTTTGTCAGTACCAATGGCAGCAAATGACAAAAGGGGAAACTTTGCTCTGACATAATGAAATCTCCTTTTTCACTGTTAACCAACACTCCAACAATTCGATCTTAAACTGACCTTCAAGCCTGCTGGAAGTCTTTAATGCTTCTCCTGTTCCTCTACTGAGAAATATGTTAATTTCTTCTGATGATGTTAAATAAGCTTCAAATACAAATGAATGTTTTTATACAAAGAATTTCAATGCTAAAGTTCTATCAGGCACACACTGGCTTTTCTCTAATAATATTAATCCTTCTGTAGTATTCAAATAACACCAATTAAACAATAACTTCTAAAAGTTATTTTAACTTCACTCCGCCAAACCTTAATTTTTACTCTGAATCCATAAATTTTGTCAGTACACATTAATATATTTTCCACATGATCACTACGGTGATGATTAAGTTAATTCAAGTGCTCAAAATGTCAGTTAAGGATATCATTTTTTGAAGCCAATAATTAGACTTCAAAAAACCTGCAAAGTAAGAGTCATTCACACAGAATAATTTGAAATTTTTCCCTTTAGCTTATAAATCTTCCTTTGGACTGTCAACCTATTTCAGTAATGAAATAGCTAATAAGATTTCTTCACCTAAAGCTGAAAGGATGGCATTGTAGCCGCTTGGATTTCAGTAGATTCACCATTTTTATGACATCATTTAATGCAGAATTCAGAAGGTAACTAGCTACAGGTAACTAGCTTCTTGAGTTCAATCTGATTATTTCTTTTATTAGTCTCTTAAATATGTTCTTATTTTTTGCTCATAGACACTTTTAAACATCCAGATCTTTTATTTAGTAAAAAAAAATGTTTTATGAAAAGATATCAGAATATTCTGCCTGACACCCCTACTCCATTTGATTTCGGCTAAAAAGTGAAGAATTCTGGCAACACCAAATCTAATTCTGAGATAATCCTTTACTACTTAATTATTAATAAATATTTATTATGTTCAACTCATAAAATGGATGACTTTCCAGCTTTAATTAGTCTTACACATCAAAATTGGGAAAGTATGTAAGGAAATTAAATCTATTTGCATATAAAGTACTTAAAATACTACAGGTCCTTAATTCCTCAGGAAAAGTTTTCTGTTGTTTAGACTGTCTGTATTCTTATGAACATTTCTAAACAAATCTTATCCAAAAATAGAATTTTTTTAAATTAAGGAGATTAAACAAAAACTAAGTGTGCTGAAATAATTATTTTCATTTAGTTTAGTAATTAAAAAATTTTTAAGTAAACAAAAAACAATTCAGTTCAGTCGCTCAGTCGTGTCCAACTCTTTGCAACACTATGAATCGCAGCTCGCCAGGCCTCCCTGTCCACCACCAACTCCCGGAATTCACTCAGAGTCGCGCCCAGTGAGTCAGTGATGCCATCCAGCCATCTCATTCTCGGTCATCCCCTTCTCCTCCTGCCCCCAATCCCTCCCNCACTGTTTCCCCATCTATTTCCCATGAAGTGATGGGACCAGATGCCATGATCATATTTTTCTTAATGTTGAGCTTTCAGCCAACTTTTTCACACTCCTACTACTGATTTTAGTAAACTAATTAAAACAAAAATCGCATCCACCCTTTAATAGTCCTTATTTGCTGGTGCAGATATCTTGCAAACATTCTATTCTTTCTAGACCAGGATGTCTACGGCCATGAGTATTCTCTGTCTCTCTGAGGTGTCCAGTGATTTTTCCTGGTGATTCATAGCTTCTTGTTCTTAATTATTAACTCTTGGTTTGATGGCAGAAACTTAAAAGCTGAAGAATTATCTACTGTGAAACATGTTCATCAGAATTTAGGTTCATATTTTCTTTTGCCTGTAGTTCTTGCTTATTTTCTTATACAAGTCAGAAATAAATTACAGTTATGATCATGGTCTATTAACTTTTGACAGTTTATTTTACAATGTTTTCTGTCCACATTTGTAAGGAAATAACTTACCTAAATGATTGGGGATCTTTTTTCCTCCTTTGATTACAGCACTGTCAGTTGTAGTTTCAGTTGGTTTGTTGAGTGTCTTAATGTAAGAATACAACTGTTATCCATCATAAAGACTTTTCAGAATCCTTTTAGGTCAAAAGCTCAAATATTCAAATATCCACTAAAGTTAATTCATTTATGAAAATAGTTTTTTTATCTCAAACTTTGTATAAGAATCAAGTATCAGACAAGCTGTTTTGTGTCTCTTGTTAGTAGCAAAACTGTAGCTTGTTTTAATTAAAAAATGTCATTGATGAATTATGCAGGAAAAGAAAGGAATTAAAATAAAATTCGTGAAACATTTTCCCTAACCTATTTCATTTATGCATTACACTGCTGCCCATAAACCAGATTTCTGTAATAATATTTACTTCACCCTGAAAATATGTGTAGCATCACATGTTGTGACAGTATAATCAAATTATATGTAATATTCTTATTCTGGGGCTGTGATGTATATTGCTCCAAATTTGAAGTCTGCTTACCTTTCTTTGCTTCAGAGTCTTAAATCAACTCAGATCTATAAGTGCGTAGCTTCATTTATTCTGAACCAAATATAATTTCCTTTTCAGGGTCGTAGTGTCTTTAAGAGGCTCATTAATAAAATCCTAATGAGGTATCCTGGACTCAGGAGAATACTCATGTCATTTTTATGAGTTAACTACAGATAGTTATATACATATAAGATTTCCTATCAAACACACAATAGCAAAATGTTCCTGACAAAGTCAGAACATTCTAAAATAGCTGAAAACTTTTCAAATACCTTTGAAAAATACCAAAGCAATTATGCTGATATCTTTTGAACCAAAAGTTCTATTTTCTCATTGTGACTGAGTTTAGCTGACACACCTTTAAAACAAAGTGGCACTCCTCACTGGATCTGTAGCCCAGGTGGCCTTACGACTTTAACTTTGAGGCTACAAATACCCTACTTCTAGAACTGTGTAAATACACAAGTAACCATTCCATGCCAATTTAAAAAATGAAAGGACTAGTTGAAGAAATATATAGGTACATTAATAGAAATCACTTCATGGGAAATAGATGGGGAAACAGTGGAAATAGTGTCAGACTTTATTTTTTGGGCTCCACAATCACTGCAGATGGTGACTGCAGCCATGAAATTAAAAGACGCTTACTCCTTGGAAGAAAAGTTATGACCAACCTAGATAGCATATTCAAAAGAAGAGACATTACTTTGCCGACTAAGGTCCGTCTAGTCAAGGCTATGGTTTTTCCAGCAGTCATGTATGGATGTGAGGGTTGGACTGTGAAGAAGGCTGAGTGCCGAAGAATTGATGCTTTTGAACTGTGGTGTTGGAGAAGACTCTTGAGAGTCCCTTGGACTGCAAGGAGATCCAACCAGTCCATTCTGAAGAAGATCAGCCCTGGGTGTACTTTGGAAGGACTGATGCTAAGGCTGAAACTCCAATACTTTGGCCACGTCATGCAAAGAGTTAACTCATCGAAAAAGACTCTGATTCTGGGAGGGATTGGGCACAGGAGGAGAAGGGGACGACAGAGGATGAGATGGCTGGATGACATCACTGACTTGATGGGCGTGAGTTTGAGTGAACTCTGGGAGTTGGTGATGGGCAGGGATTTCNGGAGGAGAAGGGGATGACAGAGGATGAGATGGTTGGATGGCATCAGTGACTCGATGAGTCTGAGTGAACTCCAGGAGTTGGTGATGGACAGGGAGGCCTGGCGTGCTGCGATTCATGGGGTCACAAAGAGTCGGACACGACTGAGCGACTGAACTGAACTGAATAGGAATCCATGGCTAAAACTAAATATGGATAGATAATCATTGTATTTAATAAGAGCACAATGTAAACCCAAGAACAATAAAATTTTACCTATTAGTTGGCATCAAATGTAGGATCAGTGATCTGGAAGCATCAAAATTTGGGAGACTGTTAAAATTGTCAAAGCTCAAAATGCTTTTTCTAAATTTAGCAACAAATCCATCCTCCAACTAGGCTCATACATGGCCTTATGCCAACTGCGGTTTTAAACTAGCAGCTTACAGTTTATTACTGGGATCTGTAATACCGAAAGAAATAATCAAAGAATCATTGATCTGCAAAGAAACTCAAGAAATTATCTCTTCTGCTCCCCAAACAGGAAGACACCTAACCCATTTAAGACAAAGTATCAACCTGCTAGTTTTAGAGTTCTTCAGGAGAATTGCTGCTGCACTTCTTTCTGTTCAAAGGTGATCTAACACATTTATCTGTTTTGCTTTGTGGCCCCTGAGTTCAGAACATAAACTACAATTATGTTTAATTAAACCAGCTTAAAAGTTTTGCTTTCTGCAATTTCTCTTTATCTAATCCTCAAAACTGCTGAGCTGATTTTAATATTAAAAAAAAAAAAAAAACTTACTCCTAGGCTGTAACCCTGCATGACGAATTCCAGCCCAGAGCAACATTTTATGATCCAGTGTCAAGTTCTTGAAAAATGAAAACTGAGAGGAAAGAGAGGTTTAACTATAACATGGATACATTTTGGACTGGATGTTAGCCACTTGAATAAGGTGTATGTGTTTAATCATAAAAACTTACTATATTTTCTTTTTCTGGTTTGAGCATGTAAAACCTGTTATTTTCATAATCGGGACCAAATGTATTTTGTACTCTGAAATTGAGCCAGAACTCAAAAGGGGGATGAACGAACACTACCCATGCAAGTAATAGATTTGAGACAAGGTTTAATTGAAAAGGAAAATCCCACCACCTATTCACTTTTAAAGCGTGAGTTGCATTCAACACACAAATCCTTCATTATTCATACATGGAAATATGTGCTTAATGATTAAGTCTCTAAGGATTTGCTTGATAGAATAATCTAAATTTTTTTTTTTTAAGAGGCAAATGAAATGTAGTTTTTAATTCTTTAAAGGACAAGTCACAAAGCATGTAAAAATATAACACAGGCTCTTCGTTTTTAAAAGTATATCTATAATTTGCCTATCCATTGGTTTGTTCATCTGGATATCAGTAACATACAGACTTGATCTAATAATGGCTAATTATGCAGTTGTTTATCAGCTCATTTGAAACATTTTGAGATTCAGTCTAGCTCAGCAAATTACTGTGCTTAAGGCAGTTCTATATTCTAGAAAATTATAATATCCCCAGAAGGCAAAGAATTAATAAAAATCCTCTTTTGTAAAAGATTATCATTGCAGAGCAAATGGAGCAGATCTTCTCTATCCTACTGCATTTAATATTCTCATTTTTCCCTGAAACTTTGATGGAGAGGCAATGAGAATATCTCTGTTTTATTAACTTATTAAGAGGCACATTTATAGAACTCATGCACCATATTGATTTCTAAAGCCGCAGTGCTGCTAAGAGCCAATAATCACAGAAGAGCAGGAGGATTCTGTTTATCCCAGAATGTTTCTGAAACTTGGTAGAGCCCAAATTTTCACCCAATTCAGAAAGCCTGGTTATTTAACTTCAGTACAGTCCATGGGGTTGCAAACAGTAGTACACGACTGAGCAACTGAACTAAAGCCTCAATTTATTCATGTGTAAAATAGAGGTAATAAGAAAAGACAACCTCTGAATGTTACAACAAATAAATGAGACAGTGCATGCAATGTACCTAATACAACGCCTGTAGTAAATAATGTTAGTTTTGGTTATTATTATGATGAGTATTATCATTATCTCTTGTGGTTTAGGAATCAAAGATGTTTGCATTTAACTAGCCATTTACCTAATATTTATCTTTTTCCAATAGAAATATCTTCATATCAGCTGAAAGTTTAACATGAACTTTCTGCTTCAGCACTTTGTAACCCAGAACTGCCTCAACAAGCTAACATCAAACCACCCAGAAAAGGTGAGCTACTATTATACAAGATAAATTATCTAGGCTGTAGTTGGGAATCACTCCAACTTCATAGCAGCTGGGCTTGACAACGTAGTATTTTAAAAAGCACTTGATGCTGCCTCTATTGAACTATGCCAAAGAGTTCTGAACTTTTTCTTCATGATTCAGATTTTGTTGTAGATTGTGCCACCTTCATTTCCTCCATATGGGATCATTACATCATATTTTAAGAAAAAAAATCTTTCAAAAGAACTATTCAGTTACCTTAGCTAGAACACATGAGACTCTTTGCTTTGCAGCATTATTTGTACAGAATACATGTACTGCCTTTTCATCCATCTTGTCAACCAGGACTACTTTTGGACTTCTGGTAAAATTCAGTGTGCTATCTTTAGTTTATAAATATGGTTGAAGCCAACATATATATGTGTGTATATATATATTTAAAACAACCTACATCTCCATTTGTATACTTCAAGAACTAAGTTAATAAGTGTTCCCTTAAAACCAGAAGTCAACCCTAAAGGTAAACTTTGGAACTGATGATGACCCAGTCTCCCAATTCCTGGCTTCCAGATGCCTCTGCTTCTCTTTGTTCAAGGAAACAACTCCTGATGCAGGGCATTTCAACTTGGTGAAAATGGACACATTACTGATCTTTTTTTGCCCTAATATGTGAAAAGCAGACTATCCAAATATCAGGAATGAACTGCAGGCATTAGCTGCTTTTCTCATCGTTTGGTTGCTAAGTTGTGTCTAGCCCTTTGCAACCCCCTAGACTGCAGCACTCCAGGCTTCCCTGTCCTCTACTATCTCCCAGAGTTTGTTCAAGTTCATGTCCATTGAGTCAGTGATGCCATCTAACCATCTCATCCTTTGTTACCCCCTTCTGCTTATGCCCTCAATGTTTCCCAGCATCAGGGTCTTTTCCAATGAGTTGGCTCTTTGCATCAGGTGGCCAAAGTATTGGAGCATCAGTTTTAGCATCAGTCCTTCCAGTAAACATTCAGGGTTGATTTCCTTTAGGATTGACTGGTTGGATCTCCTTGCTGTCCAAGGGACTCTCAAGAGTCTTCTCCAGCAACACAATTTGAAAGCATCAGTTCTTTGGTGCTTAGCCTTTTTCATGGTCCAACTCTCACATCTGTACATGACTACTAGAAAAATCACAGCTGTGACTAAACAGACCTTTGTTAGCAAAGTGATGTTTCTGTTTTTTAATACACTGTCTAGGTTTGTCATAGCTGCTCTTCACTTCACTCTGTATCTAGTGTTTGACTTCTTCTTTTAAAGTGAAAGTGTTAGTCATTCAGTCGTGTCTGACTCTTTGCAACTCCATGGACTGTAGCCTCTGTCCGTGAAATTCTCCAGGCAAGAATACTGGAGTGGGTCGCCATTCCTTTCTCCAGGGGATCTTCCCAATCCTGGGATTGAACCTGGGTCTCCTGAATTGTGGGCAGATTCTTTACTGTCTGAGCCAAAACCTTCACATAATTACATTTAGGGTATGGTTGTAAGTAACATATTTACACTGAAAAAATATGCATGTGTTAGAAACTAAAATTCAACCCAGTAAACTTGAAGATACAATTGGCTTTATTCAATGATTCATGAATCAGGCAGCCTCCCATCTAAGCAATTTTTAATAAATTTAAAAAACACCTACTAATAGCCTCTTTTCTTTAAGTACTCCTCAAATTCTCCTAAGGAAGATAGAATCCATTCCATGGGCTACATATGTAGAAAAGAAAAAATGAGACGAAACAAATTAAAAATCCATGTAGGGTGCACACCATGTTCATTGCAGCACTATTTACATAGCCAGAATATGGAAGCAACCTAAATATTTTGACAGTGGAATGGATAAAGAAGATGTGGTACATACGTATATAACAGAATACTATTCAGCTATTAACAGGAAAAAATTATGCCATTTGCAGCAACATGAATGGACCTAGGGATTGTCAGACTGAGTGAAGTCAGACAAAGAAAGACACATATGATATCACTTATATGTGGAAGCTTAAAAAAATTGTACAAATGAAGTTATTCATAAAACAGAGTCACAGATGTAGAAAACAAACATGGTTACCAGGGGAGAAAGAAGGTGGGAGGGATAAATCAGGAGATTGGAATTGTCATATACACACTACTCTATATAAAATAGATAACTCTATATAAAATAGATAAATAAGCACCTACTGTAGGGACAAGGAACTCTACTCAATACCCTGTAATGACCTATATGGGGAAAGAATCTAAAAATGAACAGATATATACATATAACAGATTCACTTGGCTGTACACCTCAAACTAACCCAGCACTGTAAATCAACAATACCCCGATAAAAATTAAAAAAAAAAAACTGACTTAAAAAAGATTGGATATATGTATATGTATAACTGATTCACTTTGCTATACATCTTAAACTTACACAACATTGTAAATCGACTGTACTTAGTAAAAAAAATTTTAAAGAAAAAAAATCCATGCAGGGTGCAGAAGCTAACAGCTTTAAAAAGTGAAGAATTTCTAGAAAGCAGTGACTCTGGAGTGCATGTTTACTCTGTAGACTAATGAGACTTGGGCATTCTAAAGGAGAATGTTTTGAGCCCTTTCCATTACTAGAAACTTAAAATGGGTTATTGTCACTCTGCTTAATATAGAGGTGGTTTAGGAAAAAGCTAGCCTGGAGAGGGCAAAGTGTCTTTCACCAGAGGCTTCCAGAATCCCAATCAAACCCTTTAGCATGGGGTCATGAAAGCACCACCTTTTCATCACTACCATCACAGCTGTGGTTGCGTTGCTGTTATTGTTTAATCTCTCTGTGTTCAGCCTGCAATAATCACCATAATTCACCCTAATGTTATGTGATTAGCAGTCTCAGTTGTGGTGAAAATTAAACACCACTCACATAGCACTTGTGACCTTTCACCCCTCGTGGAATGGGTCAAGGCTGCAACGGCTGAGAGACAAAATGCAGAAACTCACATGGTGTTGCCTGCACTCTCTCAGGTTGGGGAATCAATGGAAATTTCATCTCCCAGCCATATGTGTTGATCCTTCAGCAGCCATACTATGAAAGTTCAATTCTTCCACTTAATTTATTCTTATCCTATGAAGATTGCAAAAGAATTTTATAAAGTATTGCTGCAGTGCCTTAATACAGAGACAAAGTGTCATTTTTAATAGCCAGAAATTCAATTACATTCATACCATCATCTACAGATTAACTGAATGGTGGACATATTAAGAAGTTTGGTGAATTAGAAGTTTCTTGGTCTTACATTGAAGCCAGTACAGACAAGTCCGCTGAAAAACAACTGGCAAGAATGTACAAATAACTAACTATCATCTTTTCTATAAGGAATACATTTCCTTATGTGCTAGAGTTCTAAGTTTTGTAGAACACTGTTAATAGTAAACACTATAGGAATCTGTTATCAATTTACAGACTTTTCAGATTATAGCAATGATTAAAATTTGAAAATTATTTCCTGACAACTAATTATGGCAGGGTGAAAAAGTGGTAAATTTTTAAATATATGAATGATTAGGCATTTAAAGAATGTTGCTATTTATCATACCTATACTTTTAACCAGATTTGACAATATGTGGCATGATGAGTTTAATTTTCTATAGCACAGTACAAACTCTGCATTTTTCCTAATTACAGCTTCCTACATGTCAGCTCAAATAGGAATAGACTCACTTGGTTCAGCTCAATTTCCACAGCCTGACAGGCACTGATATCAAAATTAATTCTAGAATGAAACTTCATAAAAGAAAATCCTATTTGACAAAAGAACTACTGAGCTTGAATCACAGTTGCATTTGCATTGTGAAGTCCCATTTTTATTTTTATTGTATATAAAATAATGCCAAAGGAGAGACTGGATACCCAGAGAGAGTTCATTTGAGGCGTCCTGATAGTATCTGCCATGTGCAAGAAAAGCAGAAGCCTTTTTTATGACATCTTCAGAACTTGACGATTGAATTACAGTTTTAGTAATCATCCGTTCCCCTTCTCCAGTGTCACTTTTTTTGAATATAGTGCATAGAAAAGACTTATGGTTCCAGTTTTATCAGCCTGCAATAAAAATATAACAACTGTTGTATTAAATTATTTAAGTTGTAAACCACTGTGGAAAAGAAAAAGTTTTATCGACAGGCAGGCTGAAAAACTGATTATAATGGAGAGCCAAATGTATTGTGCTGATGATTCCCAAATTTTTCCCTAGTTTAGCATATTGTAAATCTTCAAGATATCTTTCAAATCAAGGGTATGTAGGGTTCTTTCATTTGTTGCTTATTTAGAACTGGACATGGCAATAGACAAACAGAACCTCTATAGTTCTGGGTATCAATTTATTTTAGTAGAGTTGTGAACGCAAATGAAGTAAGATATTTACATATAATACAGAGAGACTTAAGGTTATGCAACTGAACAACAACAACAAGTTTAATGTAGAGATATTAAGGTTAATATAGAGGTATATCTCTCAAGATAATATAAGCAGACATTAAGTATCAATAAAAAATGATAACTAAAAGAAATTTGCATTTCTCCAGAGTGATACAGACTCAAGAGACTGTCGAGTCTTTTCAGAATTTTTTTTTTTTGATTTTGCAGTCACTCAGTATGCTGCTGCTGCTGCTGCTGCGTCACTTCAGTCGTGTCTGACTCTGTGCGACCCCAGAGACAGCAGCCCACCAGGCTCCCCCATCCCTGGGATTCTCCAGGCAAGAACACTGGAGTGGGTTGCCATTTCCTTCTCCAATGCATGAAAGTGAAGAGGGAAAGTGAAGTCGTTCAGTTGTGTCCGACTCTTCGTGACCCCATGGACTGCAGCCTACCAGGCTCCTCTGTCCATGGAATCTTCCAGGCAAGAGCACTGGAGTGGGGTGCCATTGCCTCCTCCACTCAGTACTGCTCCTACTGCTACTGCTAAGTTGCTTCGGTCGTGTCTGACTCTGTGCGACCCCATAGACGGCAGCCCACCAGGCTCCCCCTCAAACTATAGTATTCTGATGCTGTGTACACAAGTTACTAGGCTAAGAACTTTTCTCACTCCAGTGTTCCTCCATTCCTCTTATAGGTATTT